>CM056607.1:70365-315629 GCA_029721355.1 Tegillarca granosa | reverse complement strand
ACAATTTAGAATCTTTACCTCAAGGGATTAATAAAAAAATTGACATGTATTTTTACATCTTGATTGTTTTTATTTTACAAGGAAATACATTTTACTGATTTTTTAAAATCATATTAATTTAAATCTTTTTTTCAATAAAAGTTTGTTGTCATGGAGACTAAGAACATCACTTGTTGTGTAATGGTAAAAAAATTTTTAAAAAAATTATTTTAAGGTTGCAAAACTGCACGTAACATACCATTCATTAATTTCTTTTCTGAAGGCATCAAAAATGATTGATTTTTTAAAACATTGATTAGTTCTACATCCTTATTTTTCTTAAATGTAATCCTTCAGGTCATAAAGATTAAACTGATGTTACATAAACCATTTTGATTTAAATAAAAAAAAACTTTTTGTAGTGGTTTGGGTATATCTGAGCTAAGTTTAAGTCCTGGGTGTCAATCTACCGGTAGTTACATCCTGCATTTTTTCTTCCTGTTACAACTGTACAGATAGCATGGCTTTCTGAACTTGTGGACTTAAAAATTATGAAATAACTAAGATCTTTTGTAGATTTATAGATATCTGTTTGTAGATGAGATTTACCATAAGAGAAAATATTTTCAAGAAGCAAGTAAGTGTAGCACTGGACTGTAGTGTTAGAGATCCTGGGTTTAAACCTTAGTCAAACATTGTATTTTACTTCACAATTTAAATAAGATGATCATAGCACTACAATTTGAGAGAAAAAAGTCTTCATGAACCAGAGAAGGGAGTTTCTGAGAAAGATGTTATCTTAGTTGCTTCAAAATCCAATTAATATTACAGAAGTTATCATCCAGAAAACTGACCAATAAGATAGCAGTATATGTATGATTATGTCAAAAGTTCAACTTAATCAAGGTATTTCCAGAATATACTTCCTAATCATGTTTTATCAAAATCTATCAATCTAACAGAATTCATTATTCAGAAACAATCAACCAATCAGATTGCAGTTTGAACAAAGAAAACAAATTCAAAATAGGCTTAAAATACAATGTATATGTAACACCTCATTTGCATAAACTATGAAGACTGGGTCACTGAGAAATTTGTTACAAAACCCATTACACATATATGTTAAAAAGCAACACATCTACTTTCTGTTAATTATATTTGAACAAAATTGGTTCATTAGTAAATGTGTAATGACTATATATCTAGGGTTTTTTTCTATTTATTTTAATGGCAACAATTTGGATTGAGGACAGTCATGCTTATTCATTTAAAATCTACAAAAACCAAGGATCTTCATTACCAAATCCATTCACAATTGGACAAGCAGTTTCAGGAGAGGATTTTCAAAGAATCAACTTATAATAACACCTCATTTGCGTAAACCATGAATTTTGAATCAAATGAAAATTTGTCAGCATACCCATTTTATATTTCTATATGAAATGACTACAAATCTATTTTTTCTATACATCAAATTTTTAACAAAACTGGCCCATAAGTAATAGCTATTTATCTTTTTTTTTTTTTTATTTACAGTACTTCAAATTTACAAATTGTGCCAATACAATTTTTCACCAGTCATAGTAAATCTGGTTTATAGTGGTCCAGTATTTTCTGAGGATAGAACTAAAGTAATCTACAATCAGACACATGGACGTTGTCATGACAATAGCTTAGCTTGGTTTATAGTGGTCCAGTACTTTCTGAGGATAGAACTAAAGTTAATCTACAATCAGACACACAGACGTTGTCATGACAATAGCTTAGCTTGGTTTATAGTGGTCCAGTTTTCTGAGGATAGAACTAAAGTTAATCTACAATCAGACACACGGACGTTGTCATGACAATAGCTTAGCTTGGTTTATAGTGGTCCAGTATTTTCTGAGGATAGAACTAAAGTTAATCTACAATCAGACACACGGACGTTGTCATGACAATAGCTTAGCTTGGTTTATAGTGGTCCAGTATTTTCTGAGGATAGAACTAAAGTTAATCTACAATCAGACACAGTACGTTGTCATGACAATAGCTTATATTGCTTTAGACATCTGAGCTTATTTGATGATGTTCTACAGTAACTCAGTAAAAATCCACTTCATCATTTGGTCCCCACAAGTTCATAAATATATAACCTAATTCTGTTTCAGCACTACCACTTTGATTTTAACTTAAATCATGGCAATTGAAATACATTAAAATTAACTACACATATACAGAATCCCATCATTAACTGTGTACATGATTTAAATTTAATTTCTACACAGCAAGGAATTAATGCCTAGAGAACAACCAACCATTATTAGCATTTTTTTTCTTATTGCATCTCTTGGAAATGTCACCATGGTAACCATTCATCATATTTCATGGTATTGTATAATATTATATTCAATGATGCTACATCTAACCACAAAAGATTGTAAAAACATCATTGTACAGAGAAATTTAAGACAGGTTTATATAACTCTGATAACTACACAAAACGACAACAGAACAACTGTCTTCCATTAAAACAGTTTTCTTCTGAAATAAAAAATATCACCCTGATTTGACTTCAGAAATGATCAATATCACCATGGAAACCAAAAATATTGATTTCTGAAGAGCTTGCTAATGAGAACATCAAAATATGAACATATAGAGAAAGTGTATTTGAAGTAGGCTATGTCAATCATTTCTCTTATTTTCAATTATTTTCGGAACATGTTTTTTTAGAAAGTAATAAAAATGGTTAGATATATTTTAGAATTGAAATATAATTTTAATGATTAGCTTAATGATTTTTTTTTACTTCAGCTAGTAAACAACATCTGCTTTAGAGATTTATAGTTGTTTCAACTTCAGTTTAAGTGTATAAATACACATGTACTCAATGACATGAAATAATTTTCCCCAAGAGATAGCAATTAGTAGTAATAAATTTAAACATGTAGAAATACATTGTAAAGAACATAATAATTAAGGAATTCTAATAAATTCAACAGCTGATGGTAAATTACAATGTATTACATCGATTTGTACAATAACTATCAATACCTTTAATCCAATTAAAATCTACAATGTATTACATCAATTTGTACAATAACTATCAATACCTTTAATCCAATTAAAATCTACAATGATTACATCAATTTGTACAATAACTATCAATACCTTTAATCCATTAAAAATCTACAATGTATTACATCAATTTGTACAATAACTATCAATACCTTTAATCCAATTAAAATCTACAATGTATAACATCCAATTTGTACCATAACTATCAATACCTTTATCCAATTAAATCTACACACAACAAATTTGTTGTTACAATAAAACTTTATTATATAAAATCTGTCACTTATTGAGAGCTATTATTGCACATTTTGCAAAATGTTTCATATTTATTTTTCAGCTACCAATATTTTGACAACCCGATGGTACAAAATTTGACATTGAGTAAAGCCAAACTGATAAAATATCAAACAAATTAGATATTAACCAAGACTATTGACAATTTTAAGAGTTGTCAGTATCCATTTAGACACTATCTTTGACAAACTTGACATATTGATTTAGACACTTCTTGACTTTTAAATTTTAAGACTACCGATTTACTTTGACTTTTGACAAACTAGACATTATATTTTTATAGTTTTTAGTATTTGTTAGGTATTACCGGTACATCTACTGCTGTGATGTTTAATGTTTTTAACCCTTAAATGGAGCAACAAAAAGAAAAAAGATTACAAACTGCTTTAACCTTTCCTATTCAGACATTTATTTTGATAATCTAATATTGTGATTTGAAAACTATATTCAAAACATACATTCCAAAAAAATGTTACAGGTACTCCTTCGTAACAAGACAACCTATAAGGTCACAACAAGCTTGAATATATTTGCCACCTAAAACGCTGAAGCCAATCTGTCACCTGGCAAGCCTGCAGCAAGTTGTCACCCAAAAAGCTAAAACCATTTTGTATTTCAACAAACAAAGGCTACTTTTTCACTCAACAAAATTAACCAACTTGTTACCTATCTAACCTAAACCAATTTGTCAAACTACAACCTAATTTAATATCCCCTTAAAAAATAAACCAATTTGTCACCAAAATAAATAAAACCACTTTTCAACCATCAAGATGAAGACAAGTTGACACCTACTCAGCTACAACTAATTTGTCACCATTGTAAAAAAAACAAACAAACAAACAAACAAACAAAAATTTAACCATCAAACTGGAGACAATTGTCACCTAACAAATTAAAACCAAATAG
The DNA here is from genome assembly GCA_029721355.1 of Tegillarca granosa. Classification (NCBI taxonomy): domain Eukaryota; kingdom Metazoa; phylum Mollusca; class Bivalvia; order Arcoida; family Arcidae; genus Tegillarca; species Tegillarca granosa. The sequence goes on along the minus strand of CM056607.1, from coordinate 311,387 downwards.
TCACATTTACATTTTGGATTAGTGGTTAATAGATTAAGTAAATAGCAACATGTTGTTTTTTTTTCATCCAAAATATGCTAAAAAAAAAAACAACACGATTTCTACTCCAAGCACAAACAAATATGTAACTGAAACTAAAATGATAAAACCTTTTTGTAAACTAAAAGCTAAATCCACTAGTCCCCCTGCTAGCAAAACAAATTTTTAACCTGTGATGCTGAAACCAATTTGTGACTTGCCACATGGAGCTCTTAATTAATTATCCACAAGGACCTCCTAACTGATCAGTCACATGGACCCCCTTAACTGTCAGCCACATGGGCATCTTACCTTATCAGCCACATGGACCTCTTAACTTATCAGCCACATGGACCTCTTAACTTATCAGCCACATGGACCTCTTAACTTATCAGACACATGGACCTCTTAACTTATCAGCCACATGGACCCCCTTAACTGATCAGCCACATGGACCTCTTAACTTATCAGCCACATGGACCCCCTTAACTGATCAGCCACATGGACCTCTTAACTTATCAGCCACATGGACCTCTTAACTTATCAGCCACATGGACCTCTTAACTTATCAGCCACATGGACCCCCTTAACTGATCAGCCACATGGACCTCTTAACTTATCAGTCACATGGACCTCTTAACTTATCAGCCACATGGGCATCTTAACTTATCAGCCACATGGGCATCTTAACTTATCAGCCACATGGACCTCCTAACTGATCAGTCACATGGACCCCCCTTAACTGTCAGTCACATGGACCTCTTAACTTATCAGCCACATGGGCATATTAACTTATCAGCCACATGGACCTCTTAACTTATCAGCCACATGGACCCCTTAACTGATCAGCCACATGGACCTCTTAACTTATCAGCCACATGGACCCCTTAACTGATCAGCCACATGGACCTCTTAACTGATCAGCCACATGGACCCCTTAACTGATCAGCCACATGGACCTCTTAACTGATCAGCCACATGGACCTCTTAACTGACCATCCACAAGGACCTTCTAACTGATCAGCCACGTTAGTGCACTAGGATTTTCCTTGACACTAACTTTCCATGGGAAAGTCACAACAGTCTGTTTCAATTTGAAAAAGTTATTGTTATCAACCAACGATGTTGCATGGAGCAACAATAACCAGTGGAATATGTAAAAAAAAAAAAAAAAATGGACTTGATTATAGATAATATACATTTTTTTAAAAATAAATTTCACTTTCCGGTGGAGAACAAGGCCAGTATTTATCACTTTCATGTTATAGAAATTCACTTGATACCGGAGACAGGAAATGGGAATCATAGAGCACTGCACATGGACCTCTAAACTGATCAGCCAACTTATCAGCCACATGGACCTCTTAACTGATCTTCCATGAGGATCACCTAACTAATCAGCCACATGGACCTCTTAACTGATCTTCCATGAGGATCACCTAACTAATCAGCCACATGGACCTCTTAACTGATCTTCCATGAGGATCACCTAACTGATCAGCCACATGCACCTCTTACTGATCTTCCATGAGGATCACCTAACTGATCAGCCACATAGACCTCTTAACTGATCTTCCATGAGGATCACCTAACTAATCAGCCACATAGACCTCTTAACTGATCTTCCATAAGGATCACCTAACTAATCAGCCACATGGACCTCTTAACTGATCTTCCATGAGGATCACCTAACTAATCAGCCACATGGACCTCTTAACTGATCTTCCATGAGGATCACCTAACTGATCAGCCACATGCACCTCTTAACTGATCTTCCATGAGGATCACCTAACTGATCAGCCACATAGACCTCTTAACTGATCTTCCATGAGGATCACCTAACTAATCAGCCACATGGACCTCTTAACTGATCTTCCATGAGGATCACCTAACTAATCAGCCACATAGACCTCTTAACTGATCTTCCATGAGGATCACCTAACTGATCAGCCACATAGACCTCTTAACTGATCTTCCATGAGGATCACCTAACTGATCAGCCACATAGACCTCTTAACTGATCTTCCATGAGGATCACCTAACTGATCAGCCACATAGACCTCTTAACTGATCTTCCATGAGGATCACCTAACTAATCAGCCACATGGACCTCTTAACTGATCTTCCATGAGGATCACCTAACTTATCAGCCACATGGACCTCTTAACTGATCTTCCATGAGGATCACCTAACTGATCAGCCACATAGACCTCTTAACTGATCAGCCACACAGACCTCTTAACTGATCTTCTATGAGGATCACCTAACTAATCCGCCACATGCACCTCTTAACTGGTCAGCCACATGGACCCCCTGACTGTCAGCCACATAGACCTCTTAACTGATCTTCTATGAGGATCACCTAACTAATCAGCCACATGCACCTCTTAACTGATCGGTCTCATGGACCACCTAACTGTCAACCACATGGACCTCTTTACTGATCAGCCACATGGACTTCTTAACTGATTAGCCAAATGGACCTTTTAACTGATTAGCCACATGGACAAAAGGATTTAGATTGATCAAAGGCAACCCAGAAAGGTTAGTTGGTTAGATAATTTGACCATAACAATTGTAATATAATATACATGTACATTGTAATGTAATGACCATAACAAATGTAATATAATATACATTGTAATATACACAGTAAGGTTATAATATCAACTGTAATATACTAGAACTAGTGTATATTTCAGATCTGCCAACTCCCTGGGCAACTATTCAGTAAGATCAAGGGCATTTTTCAGTAAGATTTTACAGAAGTCAGTTTTTATCAAATAGGCGTATTTTAATTAGACTGTTAAGGCTACAAAATCACCTAAATCACACCAATTTATACTGATTCCTTTTTTTCGGAGGTGACTCTCCATAATCTGCCAGATCTGCTTTGCATTTGCTCATTTTTGAGATGTGACAGTTACCGCGAGAATCTTTAAAATCACACAGATGCTTGATTATAACACTTCAGAATGTCTTTGAAATGCTTTACTATCAAACGCTCTTCCGACTTTGCGTAACGACAGTGATCGCTGGCTATCTTTTAATGCTTTATTGTAATCTGCATGCCTTAAAAGCGTTTCCAGTGTAGTTTTCTAAAACATGGTTTGGAAACATAAAGACAATGAAAGAGAATATCCGGAAAAGATAAAAATCAGAAGAAAACATGCCGTATCCGTACAATCCTAAGAATTAAAAATTTTCGGCAATTTTCAGTAAGAACTACGGAAAAATCGTAAGGGTTGGCAGGTCTGATATTGTATGGTAAACAACCATAATAACTGGGATATTATATTTTTTCTTACTATTACTAATTATCCAAACTGATGATCACACCATTCACAGGTGACATAAATGTCTATGTGTCAAAAGTTACAATAGAATGTGAACATGTTACTAGGAAACTTGTCACATGGTATACTGGATGCAATTATATTTCTGGATTAATTAACAACCAAGGGGATCTAATTATCAGGTGTTTATTCTACATGTCATACTTGTACTTGTGAACAGATGTCAGTCTCAGCTACATGTATATAATGAATATGATACCTTTAACAAAGATTTATATAGATCAACTGAAGGAGACAAACTGATTTGGTTATTTTGTGAAGGTTTTCTTCATACATCAGAATGTAAGTAATCAACTGAAGAGATAGTTTTAAACAATGGTCTTTCTAGACAAGTAATAAATATGCATCAACTAAGGATCACCAGACTGGGATGGTTTTCTATTGGCTAATGATCTTCAGACTGGGATGGATTTCTATTGGCCAATGGTCACCAGACTGGATGATTTTCTATTGGCTAATGATCACCAGACTGGGATGGTTTTCTATTGGCCAATGGTCACCAGACTGGGATGGATTTCTATTGGCTAATGATCACCAGACTGGGATCATTTTCTATTGGCTAATAATCACCAGACTGGGATGGTTTTCTTTTGGCCAATGATCACCAGACTTGAATGGTTTTCTATTGGCTAATGATCATCAGACTGGGATGGTTTTCTATTGGCCAATGGTCACCAGACCCGGATGGTTTTCTATTGACCAATGGTCATCAGACTGGGATGGTTTTCTATTGGCCAATGGTCACCAGACTGGGATGGTTTTCTATTGGCCAATGGTCATCAGACTGGGATGGTTTTCTATTGGCCAATGATCACCAGACTGGGATGGTTTCCTATTGGCTAATGATCACCAGACTGGGATGGTTTTCCATTGGCCAATGGTCACCAGACCCGGATGGTTTTTATTGGCTAATGATCTTCAGATTGGCTAATGATCATCAGACTGGGATGGTTTTCTATTGGCCAATGGTCACCAGACTGGGATGGTTTTCTATTGGCCAATGGTCATCAGACTGGGATGGTTTTCTATTGGCCAATGATCACCAGACTGGGATGGTTTCCTATTGGCTAATGATCACCAGACTGGGATGGTTTTCCATTGGCCAATGGTCACCAGACCCGGATGGTTTTTTATTGGCTAATGATCTTCAGATTGGCTAATGATCATCAGACTGAGATGGTTTTCTATTGGCCAATGGTCACTAGACTGGGATGGTTTTCTATTGGCCATGTCACTACCAGACTGGGATGGTTTTCTATTGGCCATTGGTCACCAGACTGGGATGGTTTTCTTTTGGCCAATGGTCACAAGACAAGGATGGTTTTCTACTGGCCACCAGACTGGGATGGTTTTCCAATTGCCAGTGGTCACTAGCTTGGGGTGGTTTTCTATCAACTGATGGTCACCAGACTTGGATGGTTTTCTATCAACTAATGGTCACTAGACTGGGATGGTATTCTATCGGCTCATGGATTCAGATTCAACTGGTTTGTTATCAACTGATGGTCACTGGACTGGAATGGTTTGCTATCAGCTCATGGACTTCAGATTTTCAGATGGTTTGTTATCAACTTAGTGACTTTATAAAAAGACACTTTTTATCAGTTGTTGATGGACTTCAGATTCTGATGGTTTACTATCAGCTGGGGGTCTCTTAGTGTTTTAAGGTAAATAGAATGTGAAAATTGAAATGAACTGCAGTTAAGCTTGCTTTTAGAGGTCACTATTTAAAATGAAAAAGTGGCAGTTTAAAAAAATGAAGGAAAAGGTTTTTGTAAAAATAAACTCTCTAGGTTTCATTTCTCTCAGTAGAAATGACCATAATGGTTCCAATTAACCATTATAGTATAATGTGGCTGACAAATAGTGTAATACTCTAACAACATTGATACTTAGGGAATATAGCTAATTTCTACCATGAAATAGTTGAGAATCCAAAATATAATAATAAATTTTACTTTACTTTATTAATTGTGTATATAATATATTGGAAAATAAAATAAATATAAAATTGTTTTTCTTTCTAACTTCTTAAATTCTCAACAATAAAGATGAAAATGGCCAATATTTTGTACTTTGTGGATAATAAAACACTGCAGCTTTAAAAGAAACTTTTCTGTCAAGATAATCACTTGATCCATAACCATGGAAACCAATTCTAATACCTGTAATTTTAGTTTTAATATCATTTACAGTGCCATATAAAGACCATAATTTGATGGTAACGTTGTGTCTCCCTTATAACATATATTGTGAATAGACTCTGAGAGAAATAAGGTTTATATAACAGTAACAAATGATTAATAAACATCTACCCACAGAAAAGGTATATGAAGGTAAATGTCATTTTAAAAATTTCCATCAGCAAAGTTATTAGGAACAAGAGGTCCATGGGCCTTAACGCTCACCTGAAGATATGTCCAATATTGTTTGCAAAGTGTAATAGACAATATATTAAGTACAGAAACTTTAAAAGTTTTCTCAAGTTAAGAACTCCCACAAAACTTAATCAGAAATATACCACTCACATTTCATTTATAAGTACTTTATATAATATGCATGAAGTAACTGTAGTGCAATGAATAATTTCCCAATCATTAATCAATTTCAGTATACTTATGTTATAAAGTTAATAGTTTTCAAATAATTAGCAATTTAGGTCTTCTTTTGCAGCTGTGACCTTGACCTTTCAACATATGACCTTGTACCATATATCAAAATGATTGTTGTCACAATACTTACAATATTTTAATATACATGCCTATACAAAAAGTTAATAGTTTTCAACATAATTAGCAATTTATGTTTTCTTTAATAGCTGTGACCTTGACCTTTCAACATATGACCTTGAATCATATATCAAATGATTGTCATGTCAATACCTACAATATTCTAATATACATGCCTATACAAAACATTAACAGTTTTCAAGACAATTAGCAATTTAAGTCTTCTTCTGCAGCTGTGACCTTGACCTTTCAACATATGACCTTGATCCATATATCAAAATGATTGTCATGTCAATACATGTACCTACAATATTCTAATATACATGCCAATACATAAGTTAATAGTTTTCAAGATATAGTCACAAATATATAATTTTTAGCAATTTCCCCACTCAGTGCCTTACAATTTCCCCATTTTGAGACCCATGGCTACCATTTGTGCAAATCTGAAAATAAATGACCTAAGGATGTTATAATGAAATAACTAAGGTATATCTCTTGTAGTTTCAGAGGAGAAGATTTTTAAAGTTTTTTCACTATTTCCCCCTTATGGGGCCCCAAGGGGACATAACTCCTTCATTTGTGCAAATCTGAAAGGGCTTTACCCAGGCATGATGGTTACCAAGTTTTATTAAATTTGGCCCAGTGGTTTTGGAGGAGAGGATTAAAATGTAAAAAGTTTACGCACGACGGATGATGCACAAAGATGGATCGCAATAGCTCATCTGAGCTTTCAGCTCAGGTAAGCTAATAAATTAGAATAATAATTTCTTTAAATCAGAATGAAAAATTCTGAAGAATTTTAACTCTTTGAAAACTTTAATGGAAAAAACTGAACATTGTACTTATGACGGACGAACGGACAAATGGACAATCAGAGAAATGGACAGAACGTGAGAACCCATTTCTATATCCCCCGCCAACTTCGTGGAGCAGGGGATAAAAAAGTTATATTAAAAAAAAATTTTAAAAAATAATGAAAATAAATAAAAAATAAAATAAAATAAAATAAAATAATAAAAAAATAATAATAACAGCAATGGAAAAAGTAAATAAAATTCTAAAAAGTATGGCAAGAAGAATCTAGTCACAAAAACAAAATGGTGCTACAAATCAGGAGACGGATGTCACAAGTAATTACCGTTGATTCATGATCACTTAATTATTAAAGGCAAAATCTAACCAAAACATATGAAGAGATTGTAGATTACAAAATTCTGCGACTTCAAACAGGCTCTAAATATTTTACATCAATGTGTCTGGGTTTTTGGATATGTGGTTGAATACTTATGTAGTTGGCCCTCAATCATTATGCAGATTTAGACTGCTGATTGTAACACTCCAGAATTTGCACAGTCAACAAGCACAATCAAGTAAATAATACCATAATCAACATTTGCTTTTACTGTTTTGTTTAAAAAATTTGGACAGGTTAATTTAAAATTCAGACAGGTGAACTTTATTTCCACTGTCCAAACAGGCAATCATGATAAAAAAGTTATTGTAACCTCTGTTAAAGTTTAAATTTATCACAATTAATTTTTTTTAAATGAGTTAATGGATTTGATTGATTTTACTTCACTACAAACTCATAAATAATGTCAATATATCTCATCTCTATTAATACAAGGCCATAAGAGTTATCTTTCTTGTTCACAATAGTAACTCTACCAAGTTCAGAATTCACTATATACCATCATGGTTAAAGACTTTAGAAATAAATATTTTTCAAATACTAATAATAAGATTTTAATATTACTATTTGTATTTTCATGAAGTTTTAAATGATACCAAAAAAAAAAAAAAAAAAATTCAAGTCCTTCATCCCATTCTGTTTAAATCTGATAAACCCTTCATTTCAATAGAACTACCTGCCACCTGCTGCAGCAATGACCAGACATGGAGTCAGATACTTAAAAATGTAATTGATTACATAACAATTCCTTTGGTGCAAATACACTAAAAATTAGAAGTAATCAATTACATTCAATTACTCTACTAAGAGTAATCATGATTACAAATGATTACTTGTATATTTTATCAGTAGGTCTGAGTGCTAACTTATTTAAACAATAGAACAATCTGATATAATAGGATCATTTACTCATTAAAACATTAAACATTTTTTTTGGTAAAAATTTCAGCATTCTAAATGTTTTATCACTAAGTCTATACCTCTCACGTCTAAACAATTTCCCCTGTGATACTGAAAAGGCATTCCACAGGTGGTCACGTGGCTGGAATGGCTAAATACATTTTGGTCAGTTTAGCAAGTATTGGGAATTTTTCAGAATGTGTCTTTCAGTGATCCGTACAGTCCTTACAAGACTTAATCAATATTGTACTCAGTATTCATACTCCAGTGATCAGATATAAGTGGTAGGTTAAGAGCAATTATTGAATTACACTACTGCCTAATTACCTGGTAAGTACAATGTACTTTAACAAGTCAAGAAATTGGTAAATTTCTTCAAAGTTAAAGTAATCAGAAAATAATCATGAATACACCTTTTGTTGCAGTGTAATCAATTAAATTACAATTACATGTAATCATAATTTGCATGATTACTGTTTTACATCTGATTATGTAGAAAAAAAGTAATTGATTATAGTGTATTATGATTACTGATCATCCCATGTCTAACAATGACAGGCATCTTTTACAAATGTACCATCTTCCTTTCAAAAACTAAATAAAATTACATTTCACTGAATTGATTTTAGGTAGCCGGTCTGAGAAATGGGAGAAACTATAATGCTCTTACAAAACTATCTACCTTTGTCAAGTGAATTGACAAGCTTCCAAACATTAACCTTAGGATTTGCCTATGTAAGATTCAAACCTAGGCAGTAACTTAAGAGGTACTTTGATCCATAAGTGCATGTTAAATACAAATGGACCAAAAAGTCCCATTCTAACATTTTAAGCAAACACAAGTCTTATATATCTATCACTAATTACTTAGCTATATATTGAAATTAAGTCAATCCTAGCAAAAAAGGCAAGAGTAGTATAGAGAATTTGTATTTATAAGGTAACATTAACATATATTATATCTAATAATTAGTCAGCTTGAACTACTCCATCAAATTTTAAGAGAAAATGGCTAATTATCAAATCTCAATTTGTATCCAAAAAATAAAATTATTTAAATATGTAAAGCCACTACTATATAAATCATAACAGAACATAATCACTGTCAAATTTCAGAGCTTGAGATAACAGGCAGATCTACATTTTTTTTTAATTTAAAGACATATCAAAACACATTTAAATACTCAATACATTTTACAATTTACGTACAAAATGTAATCATAATTTTGTAACCATTTACAACTTGCCCAACATGTTATTATGCATGTTTACATTTCTCAAATCATAAATGTTATAAACACCACATATGATGAACAAATTGAAATGATACAACTTGAACTCAGAATCATACTTTAGCATTTCATAAAAGCATATGAGTACAACAAATCCATTGCAGTTTATTCAACTGCTTGCTGTATAAAACATCAATCACAAAACTTTATACTGTATTTGTTAACTTTAAAGGTACTGTATAAAGAAAAGTAGTTATACATTTAATTAATTGTATAAATTGCTCCTTCATTTTTTTATACAGACTGTATAGATTTTACTTGATACACTGAGGAAAATTTAGAAAAATTCAGCAGCCAAAACTGCCACCCAACATCAATGGTATTTATAAATTCAAGTAATCATAAATATCAATAAATCGATTTGAAAAAGCAAGATATTAAACATAGTGTCACATTGGAGAGTATGAATTACTAAATTGACAATAAAATCCCTAAAAATAATACAATTTCTTTTAAACTTAGAATTCTTATGAATAATATATATTTCTTCCTACCATAAACAGTATAGACATTATCAACTTTACTTAAAAGAAGTGCTGGTTTAGTATTTATAAGTTTCATACAATATTTTTATGCATCGACATCATGATTTCATGACATTTCATTAACTCTGGTAAATCAAACACCCTTTGTTCGCAATAGTGATGCTTTCCTTGTTATAAGCAATATGCATAAAAATCTTACAAAAGACTTCTTTTTAAAAAATTTAAGTTGTAGGAAGGGTCCAATAAATGCGTATCGTTGCGTTAAATGAAGTAATGTTAGGTCACATTTTGAACGAATTTTCATCAGATTAGTGCATCAAACTCCCTTGGTATCATAAAGCTTAGCTACAGCAAACGCGAAATATTTGGTTACCATCTGCAAATTATTAAAGTGATAGAATGTCAACAAACCTAATTAGAAAACCTCGTTTCAGACAACTATTTGAAAGGGATGTGTTTTGCTTAATTTAAATAGTTGCATAAACAATAAATATAAGTGCATATACTTAAATCATGCTAAATATTGTAAGTGTAAATGCATTTTACCGCTCGTTTGGAGGTCGTCCTGACATTTCTTTATAATTTCAGGAAGCCATTTCAGTGACATCACCGGAAATGATACAAGAAACATTAAGTTAAATCGAAAAATGAATACGGAGATAAATTCGCAAAATCCGACGAAAACCGAATCTCAGCTCAGAACATACTATCTATATAGATAATTTTCCGGCGGAAAGGTCGTTTGTTTCATTATTTCAAACAAACAGCGTTTTAAATGTCGCTGAGCCAAAGCACGGAAATAATTTAATGAATTCAAAGACCATTGAGATTTATTTTGAGTCGGGGTTCTTGATATTTCAAAGAAAACTATAAACCCTTAACCTTATGAAAATATTTTTTTATCTGTTAAAGTATTTATACAGATCTTTTCTACATGTACATATGTTATTTTTAAGCAGTTTATTTTCAACAAGTGTATAAAGCAAAATGAAACATATCTTCAATATTATTATTGGTTTGTCGTAGCAACTAAATAAAGTGGATACATTTGATACACTCAATCGCTTCTATTTTTTATTTTATTTTATTTTTTAAATTTATTTATTTATTTATTCATTTTTATTATCATCATTATTATAATAATAATTATCATTATTATTATTATTTATTTATTTATTTATTTATTTATTTATTTATTTATTTATTTATTTATTTATTTATTGTATTTGCAAGAGTAGATATACTTACTTTTTAATGATTGATCCTAAATTGTACCGATTGCAATATATGGTATGATAATTGGGGACTTAAAATATATATCTTCCCTGTTTCTAAGTCCATAGCTGTGCTTTCCCTCCCATTTTTTGTACTATGATCACGAAAATCTTGTCAGCCACTACCGTCACTGGCAACAAGACTTAATTGTTAACATTGATCAGACGACAGATAACATCACAAACACAATACTCAAACCTGCAACAGACACTCATGATTCCAAATAAAACAATAATAATACGACAAAATGAACTAAACAGAACTATGAAACAGATGATAGGAAAACACAAATGACTTCACAGTATGGCTAAATCTACTAACAAGTCTCAATATTGGGCTGCTTTCAGACACTTCTAAAACAAATGTACAAACTATATACGTACGCGTCCAAAGCTACAGGTCCTGATGGTATCAGTCCCTTCTTTCTTAAAAGTGCTGCAACTTAACTCAAACGTCCTGTGTCTGATCTCTTTATAACCAGAGATTTTGATTTCTAGTTAATGCTACTATTCCACAGACCAAGAATCCCAAGAATCGCCACGAATTTATCACATTTTTGGATTCGTAGTTGATTCGTTATCATTTCGTAAAGTTCGTAAAGTTCGTATCTGATTCGTAGTCAGTTCTTACAATTCTTGAGCAATCGGGAATTCGTGGCAAAATTTTTGAGCTGTTCAAAATTTTGGCCATGAATTCCCGATTACAAAAAAACCGTAGTTCTTTGTAACAAATTGTGTATTCTCTGTTAACTGAATCTTATTCAAATCGTAGGCATTCCTTGATGTTCTTAACTCAATCGGGGATTCGTGAATTGCCATACGTTAAAATCCATTTTTAACTGATGTCCAAGGTTGAGGGCCTTTTTTTTTTAGCTATCTGGAGGACAATCCTACAATTTGTCAAGAATAGTCACGAATTCATTTTTATTCGTACATAATTCAAACACGCATAGACGTCTTTGCTTTAACACTTCTTAAGAGATCGGCAAATTTTCTGGCTAATGGAAGAAAGCTAACATTTCTCCTATATTTTAAAGGGATGGTCCCTCTCTTATCGCGAATTACAGACCCATCTCACGTCTCAGTGTAGTAGACAAAGTAATGGAGAGATGTGTTAATAAATACGACTGTTACTATCTCTTTCTAACTCCGCTATTTCACAATGCCAATCGGGTTTTGCCAAAGGCGATCCTTCTGTCAATCAATTACTAGATCTATCAAACACTCTTTGCAAAGACGACGGTAAAGGAATTAGGATGGTTTTCTGGTCGTTAGTAAGGCTTTCGATAGGGTATGGCATAAGGAACTACTTCATAAACTTTGAACAGTGTTATGGAATAAAGGGTAAATTACTTTTATGGTTTACAGATTATCTGTCTTGTCGTAAACAACGTGTGGTACATTTTTGTACTTGTTCTGGATGGCAGGATGTGCTAGCTGGGGTACCTCAGGGATCTATCCTTATTTTCCTCTTTACATCAGTGACATAGTTCATGATATAACTGTTGACATTAGACTTTTTGCAGACGATACAACCCTGTATCTAATAATTGATAACCTATAAACGGCTTCACAATTGCTAAATAATTCCCTCCAACTAATTTACAATTCGTCAAGAAAATGGCTTGTATCATTCAACCCACAGAAAACCGAAAGCATGATTATATCAAGAAAACATAAAAAACTACATACCCAACTCTCAAACTTAACAATGTAGATATTATTGAAACAAAAGAACATAAACACTGGGGTATCACATTTTCATCACACGGTTCTTGGAATCAACAAGGTAATTACATACTTTCAATAGCTTCTATTAGACTTAATATTCTAAGGAAGTTTAAATTTCATCTTAGCAGAAATCTTCGAAACCTGTACTTTGCTTTCATACGTTCGACACTCGAATAAGCTTACATTGTTTGGGATAACCTTCCAATTAACTTGCAGGAAGAATTAGAGAAACTACACCTTGAAGCTGAAATGATTAGAACCGGCTTCACTTTGTTCCATACAAGCTCTTTATTTAGAAACAGGTTGGAAACATCTGTCTAACAACAGACTTATTCAGTTTCATAAGATGTACTATGGTCTCTTTCAACTTAACCCCCCAACGTCAGTATAGAACAACAAGACAGTCATACCAAAAACTTACAATTCTCTATCACTCTCGTACATATTTTCAAGACTCTCTCTGCTGCTATCAGACATTGGAACGAACTTCCACTGTCTTTGAGACAAACTACTTCACCTTCATCCTTTAAAGCTCTTCTTAATGAAAATCAAAGAAAACCATCCTCTTATTGCAATACTGCATGGTAGAAGACTCTCAAGTCTTACACGCAATAGATGTGCATTCGGGCTCATCTCTACAACATAATTATAATTAACAATCCTTACTGTGAATGTGGTCAAACAGAGACAACTGAACATTTTCTTTTTTACTGTAACCGTTATTGAAACCTACGTGACAGGTTATTACATACTCTCGATCGTTCTTCTAATGCATTATTGTTTGGTAACACTCCACTCCAGTCTCAACAAAACAGAGACATTTTTTATATCTATGCATACATATATTCATCTGATAAAAAGATTTTCTGATACTTAATGTAAAGTGTGATTAATTGTAAGGCACATTTAAAAACTAATCTCTCTCTCTCTCTCTCTCTCTCTCTCTCTCTCTCTCTCTCTCTCTCTCTCTCTCTCTCTCTCTCTTGACAGATTAATATAAGTGTTATGACATTTGTTTCTAAATCCTTTTCTCTATATATGTAATAATAATTGTGTATATATGATTGACAAATAAAATTTTCAAATCGAAGACTCTAATAGTTTAATTGTAGCATATGGAGATACTTCATTGTCATCTAATGTGAGATTTGTGTCATCTGCATATTGACTTATCAAATATTTCGTGTTATTCACTTTAAAGCTGCATTATGTTTTCAATTTTCTGAATTTTTTTTTATTTTCTAAAAATATATTTTTTTAAAAATAGATATCTTCTAACCACGATCCGTGAGATTCATTTTCTAAAATTTCATTTCTTTTAGCTGTAAATAAACGGAATCCTCTGACCGATTGGTCAATGTTTCACGATGATAATTATGAGCTTGGAGCATGCGCACGGATGTACGGAAAAACCCTTGAACCGAAGGTGAAACATGACAAATTGCATTAATTGTCCTTAATTAATATCCAGATGTGTTCGAAATGGTGTTATGTACCCCCTTACTAAGTCACAAATGACAAATTCAACGAAGTTCTGTGTTTAATTAATCGTATTTCATCGTTTTGAAAGTTGTGTTTAAGGGTCATTATCAAAAAATGCAGAAATTCATGTCACCAGCAAAAAACATACCGATATTGATTAAATTTAATCAATTAAGAGGCTTAAATATTTTGTACAGGTTCTGAACTGTAAAATGGTCACACAATATTTGATCAAAAGTTATATTTTATTAAATTATGTAATTATTTGAGGTGTGATTCTGTTACTTTGCTACTGTCACCCGACACATGTTTTATGTTTATCATCAAAATACTTCGTTGAATTGGTGATATTTAAATCAAATTCGGAGTTAGCCCTTTAGATAATCACGTATATTGACTAAATAAAAAAAATTATTCAGTTTGATATGTCAACGAATGGCATTTGTCTTGGATAAATAGTGTGTACAATGTTGCACTGTCCTTTGTGTTACCAAGCACTAAAGTACATATATACGAGTTACAACCCTTTACAAATAAAAGACAATATATGCTCCCTATTCTACAGACATACTGTATTCAGCTTCAGGACAAACATCCAACACAAATAAGAACATGATATGTAAAAACTGAAAAAGTTAAGTTAGCATTAAATAGTAGATTTATTTGAAGTCTGTAGTGTTACTGTTGTGTACACAAGCCCGTAAAGAAATAAGAAAAAGTACATATTTTTAAAGTTTTGGTAACTTTCAAAGTTCAATTGAACCATGCTTTTATGCTGAGTTAGGGATCATTTTTTAGATATGCGTTAATATTTGAAAATATATCCATGGTGTAACTGTCCTTGGTATTACCCTAGAAATAGTTATTCCAGAGACAAATTTAGTGTTGCAACAGACACTAAAAAATCGTAAGTGGATTTTCTTTGCAAATGTGTCAAAAATATTATAAACAAATGTTTTGAAAATTATTAACACATCTTTAGATGTTCAATTATGGAGAAAGAAATGGTTAGACTGAATGTGGAAACACCAGGGACTAACTATCATTTTAATATTAAACCCATTTCCAAAAAATATGTTACTTTCATCTATTTCGACTGATCTGTTCATTTTAGATAAGGGTTTTTTGTTGTTCTTTCGCTATTCACCAGATTGCATACGGACAGTGTCATATTTATTTTTGGTTAAAAAATCAAAGTAGGATTATTTATGTTCACTACATTTTGAAATTGTAATAAAATCTGTATTCTTAGTTTTGTTCAGCCTATTTATTCCATTTTATGAGATCGGATGAATGATATTAACAACTCAGTCAAAATTTTTTTAATTATATAGAAGAGGTTAGTTTTGAGATGGAGTAAACATGAGTATCTGGAGAAAACCAATGACATTATGCAAGACAACTGACAAATTTTCTCGCCCTGGCATCCGTTCGTTAATTTTTTTTTTCTTTTTGATTTAAACCTTTTCGATAAGAAGCACTGATCTCTGAGCGTGCACTTTGAAGTGTTAGCATTTAGTAGACTATCTTTGGTGTTGTCTGTGGTGTTACAAATATATAAAAATAATACCAAATGGTACAAATTTTACTAAAAAATTGTTTATTTTAATCGCTTATATATATTTGTTTTATTTTACTAAGTAACTTGCAAGTTTTAAGATAAAATAATAGATCATAAAATCAAAATTTTGCAATATTGTCCCTGGTGTTACAAGGTTCGTCTCTGGTGTTAACAATCAATTGGTAAACATTCGATAAACTTGAGGGATGTAACTTTTTCCCTTTAAACATATGTTCAAACTACATTTTTAGAGAAAGAACATAATGTATCATGTATTTGTATAACTTTTGTTCCCAAACACACACGCATTTTAATGGGTTGTCTTTGGTGTAATTCTTTTTGTCCTTGGTAAATCTTCAATGTCTGTGGTGTTGCCATGGTTTATTCGGTCATTAGTTTGCAACATGTAATTAAATTTTGTTAAATTATATTTAATCATAAATTATGTATTAAGTACTATTCGACGACCCAGTAAAGAACCTGTACCACAAATAAGCAGTAACTTATTATAAAATTATGTTCTTGAATTTTTCTAAGTTTATCATTTCAAGATTTCAAGATTGTGATTTTAGTGTATAAATGAAAAATACATTCTCAAATTTTCAATGATATGTCGGCTAGTTTGTTATTTGTGTATATAAAAGTGTTTTATATTTAAATTTACTTAAATATAGATATTTTCAAAAACATTTATGATGGTTACTCCAGAGGACATTATGAAGCACAATTTTTAATTCAATTTAATATTCTGTCAAAAAGAAGCAATGTCGTGTTTGCATATTTCTCAAAATGAAATTCCATATTTCAAATATTAATTTCCAACCAAAAAATGACGGGATTCAATTATTTTTTATCGTTATTTTGGTTTGTGGAATTTCTGCATTTTTTGATAATGACCCTTAAATGAACCGGGTTTTGATGACGTAACCATGTTCTAATATTAGATCCCGAATGATGCAACTCGCTGGGTAATTACTGTAATTTCTGTATTTATTCGAGCTTTTATCGTTGAACCAAATGTAACATTGTTCATTAGGAACATCATTAATTAGATTAGCGCCGTTTTTAATTTTTTCTTTGGAAAAATTAATGCAGCTTTAACACTTGATATTTGTATCATTTTAAGAGATGCACTTAGTAGCTCAACTGCTATTATGAATAGGTATAATAAAAGAGGATCACCCTGTCTCATTCCTCTTTGAATGAGAAAGAACTCGGAGCAATGACCATTGAATTGAATGCTACTTGATATATACGAAAATAAATTAAGTTGTTATTTTTAAATACCGTTCTAATAAAACCGAAGGCGCCAATCATATTGTGACTGCTGATTATAAAACTCCCGACTTCGGAGGGCCACTGGAGTCAATGATAGAAACTATAACTTGAGAACCCCAACCATCCCGCTTATTTTATAAACATTGGTACGTAAATAGACTCTTTCAAAATTAGTAGTAGTAGTAGTAGTAGTAGTACGCTTTTTAAGTCAGTTAACAAAAGTTGTTTAAATAAGTCCACACACACACACACACACACACACACACACACACACACACACACACACACACACACACACACACACGAGATCGTTATAGGGTGTGGAATCGCCTGTAAAATATACTGATAAAAGCAAAACAGCATCGGGTCTTAACAGAAATCCCATGTCTATTTAGAAAAGTACTGAATTTATTATTTTAACGATATCCCATCGACTTTTAAGTAAGACTTTAATTTTGAATTAAAAAATACTTCTGAATGTTTGGTCAAACACACACGAACAAATGATATCTATACCAATAATACACGAACAAATGATATCTATACCAAACACACACGAACAAATGATATCTATACCAATAATACACGAACAAATGTTTTCTATACCAATAAATCACGAACAAATGATATCTATACCAATTATACACGAACAAATGATATCTATACCAATTATACACGAACAAATGATATCTATACCAATAATACACGAACAAATGATATCTATACCAATAATACACGAACAAATGATATCTATACCCATAATACACGAACAAATGATATCTATACCAATAATACAAGAACAAATTATATCTATACCAATTATAAACATACAAATGATACCTATACCAATTACACACGAACAAATGATATCTATACCAATTATACACACACAAATGATATCTATACCAATTATACACACACAAATGATATCTATACCAATAATACACGAACCAATGATATCTATACCAATTATACACGAACAAATGATATCTATACCAATTATACACGAACAAATGATATCAATACCAATAATAAAAGAACAATTTATATCTATACCAATAATACACGAACAAATGATATCTATACCAATAATACACGAAAAAATGATATCTATACCAATAATACACGAACAAATGATATCTATACCAATAATATACAAATAAATCATATCTTTACCAATAATACACGAACAAATGATATCTATACCAATAATACACGAACAAATGATATCTATACCAATTATACACGAATAAATGATATCTATACCAATTATACACGAACAAATGATATCTATACCAATAATACACGATCAAATGATATCTATACCAATAATACACGAACAAATGATATCTATACCAATTATACACGAACAAATGATATCTATACCAATTATACACGAACAAATTGTATCTATACCAATAATACACGAACAAATGATATCTATACCAATTATACACGAACAAATGATATCTATACCAATAATACACGAACAAATGATATCTATACAAATAATACACGAACAAATTATATCTATACCAAACACACACGAACAAATGATATCTATACCAATAATACACGAACAAATGATATCTATACAAATAATACACGAACAAATGATATCTATACCAATAATACACGAACAAACGATATCTATACCAATTATACACGAACAAATGATATCTATACCAATTATACACGAACAAATGATATCTATACCAATAATACACGAACAAATGATATCTGTACCAAACACACACGCACAAATGATATCTATACCAATAATACACTAACAAATGATATCTATACAAATAATACACGAACAAATGATATCTATACCAATTATACACGAACAAATGATATTTATACAAATAATACAAGAACAAATTATATCTATACCAATAATACACGAACAAATGATATCGATACCAATTATACACGAACAAATGATATCTATACCAATAATACACGAACAAATGATATCTATACAAATAATACACGAACAAATGATATCTATACCAATTATACACGAACAAATGATATCTATACCAATTATACACGAACAAATGATATCTATACCAAACACACACGTACAAATGATATCTGTGACAATAATACACGAACAAATGATATTTATACCAATTATTCATGAACAAAATGATATCTATACCAAACACACACGAACAAATGATATCTATACCAAACACACACGAACAAATGATATCTATACCAATAATACAGGAACAAATTATATCTATACCAATAATACACGAACAAATGATATCTATATCAAACACACACGAACAAATGATATCTATACCAATAATACACGAACAAATGATATCTATACCAATAATACACGAACAAATGATATCTATACCAATTATACACGAACAAATGATATCTATACCAAACACACACGAACAAATTATATCTATACCAATAATACACGAACAAATGATATCTATGCCAATAATACACGAACAAATGATATCTATACCAATAATACACGAACAAATGATATCTTTATATACCAAACACACACGAACAAATGATATCTATACCAATGATACACGAACAAATGATATCTGTGCCAATAATACACGAACAAATGATATCTATACCAATAATACACGAACAAATGATATCTTTATATACCAAACACACACGAACAAATGATATCTATACCAATAATACAAAACAAATGATATCTATACCAATTATACACGAACAAATGATATCTATACCAATAATACACGAACAAATAATATCTATACAAATAATACACGAACAAATGATATCTATACCAATTATACACGAACAAATGATATCTATACCAATTATACACGAACAAATGATATCTATACCAATAATACACGAACAAATGATATCTATACCAAACACACACGAACAAAGGATATCTATACCAATAATACACGAACAAATGATATCTATACCAATAATACACGAACAAATGATATCTATACCAAACACACACGAACAAATGATATCTATACCAATTATACACGAACAAATGATATCTATACCAATTATACACGAACAAATGATATCTATACCAATAATACACGAACAAATGATATCTATACCAATAATTAACCAACAAATGATATCTATACAAATAATACACGAACAAATGATATCTATACCAAACACACAAAAAACAAATGATATCTATACCAATAATACACGAACAAATGATATCTATACCAATTATACACGAACAAATGATATCTATACCAATTATACACGATCAAATGATATCTATACCAATTATACACGAATAAATGATATCTATACCAATTATACACTAACAAATGATATCTATACCAATTATACACGAACAAATGATATCTATACCAATTATACACGAACAAATGATATCTATACCAATAATACAAGAACAGATTATACCTATACCAATAATAAACGAACAAATGATATCTATACAAATAATACACGAACAAATGATATCTATACCAATAATACACGAACAAATGATATCTTTACCAATTATACACGAACAAATGATATCTTTACCAATTATACACGATCAAATGATATCTATACCAAACACACACGAACAAATGATATCTATACCAATAATACACGAACAAATGATATCTTTATATACCAAACACACACGAACAAATGATATCTATACCAATAATACAAAACAAATGATATCTATACCAATTATACACGAACAAATGATATCTATACCAATAATACACGAACAAATAATATCTATACAAATAATACACGAACAAATGATATCTATACCAATTATACACGAACAAATGATATCTATACCAATTATACACGAACAAATGATATCTATACCAATAATACACGAACAAATGATATCTATACCAAACACACACAAACAAAGGATATCTATACCAATATTACACGAACAAATGATATCTATACCAATAATACACGAACAAATGATATCTATACCAAACACACACGAACAAATGATATCTATACCACTTATACACGAACAAATGATATCTATACCAATTATACACGAACAAATGATATCTATACCAATAATACACGAACAAATGATATCTATACCAATAATTATCCAACAAATGATATCTATACAAATAATACACGAACAAATGATATCTATACCAAACACATACGAACAAATGATATCTATACCAATAATACACGAACAAATGATATCTATACCAATTATACACGAACAAATGATATCTATACCAATTATACACGATCAAATGATATCTATACCAATTATACACGAATAAATGATATCTATACCAATTATACACTAACAAATGATATCTATACCAATAATACACGAACAAATGATATCTATACCAATTATACACGAACAAATGATATCTATACCAATAATACAAGAACAGATTATATCTATACCAATAATAAACGAACAAATGATATCTATACAAATAATACACGAACAAATGATATCTATACCAAACACACACGAACAAATGATATCTATACCAATAATACACGAACAAATGATATCTTTACCAATTATACACGAACAAATGATATCTTTACCAATTATACACGATCAAATGATATCTATACCAAACACACACGAACAAATGATATCTATACCAATAATACACGAACAAATGATATCTATACCAATAATACACGAACAAATGATATCTATACCAATTATACACGAACAAATGATATCTATACCAAACACACACGAACAAATTATATCTATACCAATAAAACACGAACAAATGATATCTATACCAATAATACACGAACAAATGATATCTATACCAATTATACACGAACAAATGATATCTTTATATACCAAACACACACGAACAAATGATATCTATACCAATAATACACGAACAAATGATATCTGTGCCAATAATACACGAACAAATGATATCTATACCAATAATACACGAACAAATGATATCTTTATATACCAAACACACACGAACAAATGATATCTATACCAATAATACAATGATGATACAGTCATGCATTTGTCGGTGGTTCATGTAAACAGATTTCTATTACGGATACGTCTTTTATGTAAATGTCGCTGTTCATTTATTTATTTATTTATTTATTTATTTATTTATTTATTTATTTATTTATTTATTTATTTGTTTGTTTATTCATTCATTCAATAAAACCATTTTTATCTAAAAAACATATATCTGGGCAACAAAAAAATGACACTAGAAAAGTGTGTAATACTTTCAACAATTTTTTTAAACGTAGCTGAGAGAATTTGGAAAGGGGTTTCTTTTGATCAGGAAACACCCAAGTATAAAAGCAATAAAAAGAAAATAGACCAGATATCCCTGTTTTTGATTTTCACCTTACCAATGCAGAAGCTGTATCTAAAATTATTTCAAAAATAAATGTGAAAAAAGCCACAAGAGTTGACAATTTTTCTGCAAAACTATTAAAGGCGGGTACCCCCGTTTTGACCCCTCACATAACTAGTCTTATCAACTCTTCTATCAAAAGCAGTGTGTTTCCTGATAGTTTGAAACTTGCACAAGTGGCATCTCTGTTTAAAAAATTAGAGGTAAAAAAAAAAAAAACTACCGCCCTGTAAGTATACTACCAATAATATCAAAAGTGTTTGAAAAGATTTTTTCTGAACAATTATCAGAATATTTTGATAAAATTTTTCATAATTTTTTATGCGCCTTTAGAAAAAGGCATGGATGTCAAACAACTTTATTAAGACTACTAGAGGATTGGAAAACAGCATTGGACAAAAAATATTATGTTGCAGCAATATTGATGGATTTATCCAAGGCTTTTGATTGCCTTCCACATGAAATATTACTTTGTAAATTTTCAACATATGGTTTATCCGAGTCATCAGTTAACCTTCTAAAAAATTACCTTCCGAATAGAAGACAGCAAATTAAAATTGAAGGTATTGTTAGCCAATGGGCAAATATAAGCAAAGGTGTACCAGAAGAATCCATACTGGGGGCTTACTTTTTTATTGGCTTCAAAAGGAACCTTATATAATTACACAGATGACAATACATTATCTTTTGCTCATTCTAATTATAAAGTTTTAATTGATACTTTAGAAGAAGAAAGTCTTGTTTTAATAGATTGGTTTAAGATAAACTGTATGCAGGCTAACCCTGACAAGTTTCAGGCCCTGGCAGTTGAAAATAGAACTCATAACAAAAATCCAATATTTAATATAGAATCCTCCACAATTTCATGTGATAATATTGTAAATCTTCTCGGCATAAATATTGATTACCAGTTAAACTTTGATAGTCATATAAAAAGCTTATGTCGTAAACTTGCGGCGTCACAGCAGCTAAATGTTCTTAAACGTATTGGATCATGTCTCTCTCGGCTTAACAAACTTACAATTTTTCACACTTTAATTTTATCAAATTTCAATCTTTGCCCTTTGGCTTGGCATTTTTGTTCTAAAACCAATACAAAAAAGCTCGAAAAAATTCAAGAGGGGTCAGTTCGTTTTATTTACACTGACTATGACAGCTCATACGAACAGCTTCTCAATATTGCCAATGCTCCCTCTCTTCATATCAGAAGAATGAGAACAATGGCAACCGAAACATTTAAAATACTATATAAATTAGCTCCTGTTTGTCTTCATGATTTGGTTCGGTTCAAAAATAGTAATTACAGCTTCAGGTATTCTTAATTTGTAGATTTACCCCATGTAAGAACAACAAAATTTGTCAAACAGTCATTCAGGTATAGTTCAGCAACTCTTTGGAACGACTTACCCGAAAATATCAGATCTCAAGGAAATTTTAATCAATTTAAAAATCTTTTACAGTCTTGGAATGGTAAAATTTTTAATTGTACAGCATGTTCTTTTAATTAAAGTGACTGATATTGTCTGGTATCTCTTTTATCATATGTTTTCGTTTTATTGTGCTTGTAAACCTGCTTTTGATGCTTTTGCTAATTATGCTTAACTGCTTTTAGTGTTTTTGCTAATTGTCACGGCTTAACTGCTTTATGGTTTTATTTGCTATGTATGTTTTGTCGCTGTCTGATGTATGTTTATATGTATTTGCATGTGTCGGTCAAAAGCTCTATAGAGCTTGTGTTGTTAGTATTTAAATTATATACTGACTTTAAATAAAACTTGTCTTAATTCATTCATTCATTCATTCCGATTATAATATTTTCAATTAAAATTTCCGGAACAGTGTACAGTCCAATACTTTTTTCAATTTGACTTTTAAAATGTCCATGGTCTAGATCATAAGAATGATATAATTCTATAAGGTGCGTAAAGCAATTTTAAAAGCAGCTTTTCAACGCCGATGTTTTGTTTATTGGAGCGACTATGGCCGACCTGTATGAACCTGATTTTGGTGCTGCTTATTACATATCTAATGACCCTGTCAAGAATTTGAAGATAAAGTAAGACAAAATAATAGATAGTAATAAAAACATTGGACATAGAAAATAAACAAAGATGTTTTATTTAATCTTTGCGACTTTGAAACGAAAAATTATTGCAACCTATAAACAAATCATTTTGTTCCGAATCTATGTGAATTATCTGTTCTACATAATATCTCATTTTCCCGGATGTGCACTTATTGTTCTTGGAATCTCTCAACTTTTAAGTGTTTTGAAAACTGGTGGTTTATGAAATTTAACATCACTGACAGTAATTACCAAGGACCTCTGATCCGCGGTAATGTGCATTGTTGTCGGATGATTTATATACTACTAAGTTTAGCGTATGGTTTTAGGTACAACAGTAAACACACACATGTGATTTGTTTGTTTTAAATCTATTTAATGGATTGATTTAAAGCCACATTAAATTTTTCTATTGATAATATAAACCGTAGAACTGAATTACATGGCTCTGAACAGCTTATTTTGTAATACTGATGTTGCCATTTCGGAGCCATGATGCCATCCTATGTAAAAACGGGAAATTACATTGACCTACATGCAGGTTATAAACTTCTTATAATTACAGAATTTACGGGTGTATGAACGATTTCATTACATATTGCCTTACCAGAAACATGAATGAATCGATCTGCAATGTTTATTCAACCAAGTTAGTAAAAATATCCAAGTTTTTTATCCATTTGTATATGCTAGTGATGCAAATATTTATTGTGGATCACCATGTTTTAAATATGAATTACTAGGCTTAATCTTTGAATGAATGAAAAACTGTTATGGTGGCCTAAATGCTAAGATTAATAAATGTATTATTACAGAGTAAAACTGAACCGTGTGACCTCATCAAGTATCATTCCTCAGTCTCCAACAGAGAAAAATGGAGAAACAGAATTACAAGAAGTTAAAGACAAAGTACCACAAAAAGATCAGGATGAGTATACATTTGGGTGGCAAGAGAAGAGATTTAGTCAGGTAATATTAATGTGACTTGATACAAGTTTATGTTTCAGGAGCCTGAATACTCTGTATAGGAGACATTAAGGCTAAATTTCAGTCCAAATAGATCTGTCTTGAGATTTGAAAAAATGTTTGTGATGGTATCATCTGTTTTTCCAAGCTATCAGTATTTAGAAATGAAATTTGTGGACTCTTATTGAAACCTATCAAACTAAGGCATAGCACAAAAGAAAACCTTTATACCAATTGTCTTTGATGATGAATTTTTATGTTTATTTGTAATTTTTTTTTCTATTTGATGATTAGGTAGTTGGACTGGATTAACCAAACAGTCATTTTTTTTAATTTGAACACAGCTGCTTTTACATGTAATTATAATATTACAATATATATAAATGCATTGTACATTTATATATTTACATGTAACAGGTTTTGTCTGTTCACAGATGTCACTGGTCATCTGGCCTTGGGTAGACCAAAACTGACCTGGGATGACCTAGTTAAATGGGACCGCAAGTGACTCCCTAAAATGGGTGATACTAACCAACTGGGTCACTGAGCATGAAGGGGTAGACTTTATTCTCGATTGGTCAGCCAGGCCTCAGTATTGTAATAAGAATAATCAAAGGCCTGAATAATATGAACAAGATAATAATAATAATAATAATAATAATAATAATAATAATAATGGCAGATGGGGGGTATGCTGTTCGTGTTTTCAGTAATATTTAAATTCACATGTGAAGTTTTTTTTATAGATTCTTTGCTATGTTTTACTGTACAAATTTTTCATTTTGTAACAAAAACAACAGTATTTACTAGAACATAACAGTGTATTTTCTGCCTTTGTTTATTTTTTTATAATTAATTCATTTCAGAGAGAAATTGAAATATATAGCCAGGAAGCTAACTGTTTTACAGTGCTAGAAAAGACCTATCATAAAGACGTAACAGCATTATTGTAAGTACCAGTATATGTACTGTTTAGGAAACAGCATTATTGTAAGTACTTATACATGTATTGTTAAAGTAACAGCATTATTGTAAGTACCAATACATGTATTGTTAAAGATGTAACAGCATTATTGTAAGTACCAGTACATGTAATGTTAAAGATGTAACAGCATTATTGTAAGTACCAGTGTATGTATTGTTAAAGATGTAACAGTATTATTGTAAGTACCAGTGTATGTACTGTTAAAGATGTAACAGCATTATTGTAAGTACCAGTACATGTACTGTTAAAGAAACAGTATTATTGTAAGTACCAGTGTATGTATTGTTAAAGATGTAACAGTATTATTGTAAGTACCAGTACATGTATTGTTAAAGATGTAACAGTATTATTGTAAGTACCAGTGTATGTACTGTTAAAGAAACAGCATTATTGTAAGTACCAGTATATTGTTAAAGATGTAACAGTATTATTGTAAGTACCAGTGTATGTACTGTTAAAGATGTAACAGTATTATTGTAAGTACCAGTGTATGTACTGTTAAAGATGTAACAGTATTATTGTAAGTACCAGTGTATGTATTGTTAAAGATGTAACAGTATTAGTGTAAGTACCAGTATATGTATTGTTAAAGAAACAGTATTATTGTAAGTACCAGTGTATGTATTGTTAAAGATGTAACAGTATTATTGTAAGTACCAGTGTATGTACTGTTAAAGAAACAGCATTATTGTAAGTACCAGTACATGTATTGTTAAAGATGTAACAGTATTATTGTAAGTACCAGTGTATGTACTGTTAAAGATGTAACAGTATTATTGTAAGTACCAGTGTATGTACTGTTAAAGATGTAACAGTATTATTGTAAGTACCAGTGTAAGTACCAGTGTATGTACTGTTAAAGATGTAACAGTATTATTGTA
Source organism: Tegillarca granosa (assembly GCA_029721355.1). Classification (NCBI taxonomy): domain Eukaryota; kingdom Metazoa; phylum Mollusca; class Bivalvia; order Arcoida; family Arcidae; genus Tegillarca; species Tegillarca granosa. Next base: position 283,802 of record CM056607.1, on the reverse strand, counting down.
AGTACCAGTGTATGTATTGTTAAAGATGTAACAGTATTAGTGTAAGTACCAGTATATGTATTGTTAAAGAAACAGTATTATTGTAAGTACCAGTGTATGTATTGTTAAAGATGTAACAGTATTATTGTAAGTACCAGTGTATGTACTGTTAAAGAAACAGCATTATTGTAAGTACCAGTACATGTATTGTTAAAGATGTAACAGTATTATTGTAAGTACCAGTGTATGTACTGTTAAAGATGTAACAGTATTATTGTAAGTACCAGTGTATGTATTGTTAAAGATGTAACAGTATTATTGTAAGTACCAGTGTATGTATTGTTAAAGATGTAACAGTATTATTGTAAGTTCCAGTACATGTACTGTTAAAGATGTAACAGCATTATTGTAAGTACCAGTACATGTATTGTTAAAGATGTAACAGTATTATTGTAAGTACCAGTGTATGTACTGTTAAAGATGTAACAGTATTATTGTAAGTACCAGTGTATGTACTGTTAAAGATGTAACAGTATTATTGTAAGTACCAGTGTAAGTACCAGTGTATGTACTGTTAAAGATGTAACAGTATTATTGTAAGTACCAGTGTATGTATTGTTAAAGATGTAACAGTATTAGTGTAAGTACCAGTATATGTATTGTTAAAGAAACAGTATTATTGTAAGTACCAGTGTATGTATTGTTAAAGATGTAACAGCATTATTGTAAGTACCAGTGTATGTATTGTTAAAGATGTAACAGTATTATTGTAAGTACCAGTGTATGTATTGTTAAAGATGTAACAGTATTATTGTAAGTACCAGTGTATGTACTGTTAAAGATGTAACAGTATTATTGTAAGTACCAGTGTATGTACTGTTAAAGAAACAGCATTATTGTAAGTACCAGTACATGTATTGTTAAAGATGTAACAGTATTATTGTAAGTACCAGTGTATGTATTAACAGTAACAGTATTATTGTAAGTACCAGTATATTGTTAAAGATGTAACAGTATTATTGTAAGTACCAATACCAATGCTCTTTTGTCTGTTGTCATTTTTCTGTAAATTTTTCACTTAAACAACTTCTTCATGCCCAAAGCTTTTCAAGTTTGAGAAGCTGGTTGATCTAACCTTTAAACATTTTGTGGTAATGAAAAGAAAGGCATAAATGCTTGAACTTCATATATAACATAAAGTTTGAAGTTAACATACACTGTCTCTGTAACTTTAAGTAGTAAAACCTCTAAACATCTTGTAATTAGCTGAAAACATAGGAACTTGAAAGTTGTTATACAGTATCAGGGTAAAAAGCATTACCAAGTATGTGAAATCCACTGACCTTGGCCCATGATCAAAGTCACTATGACCATAAACCGGAATGTCATAGAGGCTTGAAACTTCATAAGTAGCATCACATCATAAAGCTTTACCAAGTTTGCAAAACCAGATGACCACATTAAAGGACACACTGAGTTCAAGTAGTTAAACAGCTTTTTTGTCATGAAATATATTGAAGTTTTAAACTTCATGTTTAGCATTAGTATATGAAGCTCTACCATGTTCCTAAAGCTGTTTGACCTTGACTCATATTCCTGGTCATTAGTGATCTGAAGAAATAAAATGGTTAAAACATCTTCTTTCCCAGAAGATTGACACTTGACATTTAACATCAGGTTATGAAGTTATCTCAAGATATGTGAATTGTGAAGTTCATTGACCTTAACCCACAGTTATAAAGGTCAGACCAACCTAAAGTTGTAAAATCTTTAAGTATGTTTTTTATGAACCTAGGAGCTTGCAACTCCATATTGTATCAGAGCTGTATGACCTTGTATTTCTCAGATTACTGTCATCATATTTTATGTTTCTGTATTTATTTTAATATGTTTTCTATATTTTTAGAGAGAAGACAAAGCCAACAAACAGACTGTTTTCATATGTTGACCATGACAAATTTTCCCAATTGGATGAGGTAATCTTTGACTTTTTTAATGATTTTTATTTTTTCCCAAATATTATTGTACTTAGAGTATTGCTGACAATGTTGCTGATTTCTGATTGGGTAAAGGACTCTTTTACATTTAATTGAAACTAACCAATAAATATTGTTGCTCAAAATAAAAAACTTTTTGCAGTTCAACTAGATTTATTTGATATAATAGTTTTGGGATCAAATAGGTTTGACCTTTTTGTCAGATTCTCTTAATAATTTTACTGTGAAGTGATGGCTTCTAAAAATAGAAACAGGAATTTGACAGATAAAATATTGGAGGAGACAATTTTATTACTCTTTCATCTATTTATCAAGTTATTTGACATAAATGTTGAAATATTCTTGTTTGTTTGTGAACCCATTTTGTTGATTTTTGTTTTGTAAAAATTTACAAATAATACTAATGTTTTCTATAACTTATTATCTAGAGTATAGAATATATGACCACATCTCCAAGTGAGACACCCTCAGTACTAGCAAGAAAAATGGCAAGTGTAAGACAGAGGAAAGTTGGTGGTGGCAAAAAAAATAAACAGAGGTTTGTAAATCAGTAAACTGTTTATTAGGGTATAGAGACTACCGGTACTACCTTTATCAGACTGATATTAAAACCACTTCATAGTTCACTTGTAGATTTTTTAACAGTCAGAACAACATAAACTTCATCATAGTGAAACTGTCAAATGTTTGCTAATTAATTACCGGTAATGTTAGTCTTTGATTAAAGCAATGATCAGTCATGCATTTGATACAAAATTTTTCATTGCTCTTATCGAATCCTTGGTAAGTCATGTAATTGATAGTTTGTCATTTCTTTCATTGAATCCATGGTAATTTATGTAATTGATAAATTGTCATTTATCATTTAGGGCTTGATAAGCAGTTAAGCTATTTATATCAACAAAACTATAATATTTAGTTACTGTATTTGCTTTTTTATTTAGGGATAATGGATTTGTACCTAAAGTGAATATTGTTGATGATAATCCATCAGATGATCTCCGAAATAAGAATCACATCATGGCAGCACCTAAACAAATAATGTACATAATGGGAGACCTCAGTCCCAGAGACAGGTGAGATCATAATTACATAGTATAACAAAGTAAAACCTGTCTATAAAGACCATCCAGACAAATTATGTACATAATGGGAGATCTCAGTCCCAGAGACAGGTGAGATCATAATGACATAGTATAACAAAGTAAAACCTATCTATAAAGACCATCCAGACAAATTATGAACATATAGGGAGAACTCAGTCCCAGACAGGTAAGATCATAATGACATAGTATAACAAAGTAAAACCTGTCTATAAAGACCATCCAGACAAATTATGAACATATAGGGAGAACTCAGTCCCAGACAGGTGAGATCATAATGACATAGTATAACAAAGTAAAACCTGTCTATAAAGACCATCCAGACAAATTATGTACATGATGGGAGATCTCAGTCCCAGAGACAGGTGAGATCATAATGACATAGTATAACAAAGTAAAACCTGTCTATAAAGACCATCCAGACAAATTATGTACATAATGGGAGATCTCAGTCCCAGAGACAGGTGAGATCATAATGACATAGTATAACAAAGTAAAACCTGTCTATAAAGACCATCCAGACAAATTATGTACATGATAGGGAGATCTCAGTCCCAGAGACAGGTGAAATCATAATGACATAGTATAACAAAGTAAAACCTGTCTATAAAGACCATCCAGACAAATTATGTACATAATAGGAGATCTCAGTCCCAGGGACAGGTGAGATCATAATGACATAGTATAACAAAGTAAAACCTGCCTATAAAGACCATCCAGACAAATTATGTACATAATGGGAGATCTCAGTCCCAGAGACAGGTGAGATCATAATGACATAGTATAACAAAGTAAAACCTGTCTATAAAGACCATCCAGACAAATTATGTACATGATGGGAGATCTCAGTCCCAGAGACAGGTGAGATCATAATGACATAGTATAACAAAGTAAAACCTGTCTATAAAGACCATCCAGACAAATTATGTACATGATGGGAGATCTCAGTCCCAGAGACAGGTGAAATCATAATGACATAGTATAACAAAGTAAAACCTGTCTATAAAGACCATCCAGACAAATTATGTACATAATAGGAGATCTCAGTCCCAGAGACAGGTGAGATCATAATGACATAGTATAACAAAGTAAAACCTGCCTATAAAGACCATCCAGACAAATTATGTACATAATGGGAGATCTCAGTCCCAGAGACAGGTGAGATCATAATGACATAGTATAACAAAGTAAAACCTGTCTATAAAGACCATCCAGACAAATTATGTACATGATGGGAGACCTCAGTCCCAGAGACAGGTGAGATCATAATGACATAGTATAACAAAGTAAAACCTGTCTATAAAGACCATCAAGACAAATTATGTACATGATGGGAGACCTCAGTCCCAGAGACAGGTGAGATCATAATGACATAGTATAACAAAGTAAAACCTGTCTATAAAGACCATCCAGACAAATTATGTACATAATGGGAGATCTCAGTCCCAGAGACAGGTGAGATCATAATGACATAGTATAACATAGTAAAACCTGTCTATAAAGACCATCCAGACAAATTATGTACATGATGGGAGACCTCAGTCCCAGAGACAGGTGAGATCATAATGACATAGTATAACAAAGTAAAACCTGTCTATAAAGACCATCCAGACAAATTATGAACATAATAGGAGACCTCACTCCCAGAAACAGGTGAGATCATAATGACATAGTATAACAAAGTAAAACCTGTCTATAAAGACCAACCAGACAAATTATGAACATATAGGGAGATCTCAGTCCCAGAGACAGGTGAAATCATAATGACATAGTATAACAAAGTAAAACCTGTCTATAAAGACCATCCAGACAAATTATGTACATAATGGGAGACCTCACTCCCAGAGACAGGTGAAATCATAATGACATAGTATAACAAAGTAAAACCTGTCTATAAAGACCATCCAGACAAATTATGTACATAATGGGAGATCTCAGTCCCAGAGACAGGTGAAATCATAATGACATAGTATAACAAAGTAAAACCTGTCTATAAAGACCATCCAGACAAATTATGTACATAATAGGAGATCTCAGTCCCAGAGACAGGTGAAATCATAATGACATAGTAAAACAAAGTAAAACCTGTCTATAAAGACCATCCAGACAAATTATGTACATAATGGGAGATCTCAGTCCCAGAGACAGGTGAAATCATAATGACATAGTAAACAAAGTAAAACCTGTCTATAAAGACCATCCAGACAAATTATGTACATAATGGGAGATCTCAGTCCCAGAGACAGGTGAAATCATAATGACATAGTATAACAAAGTAAAACCTGTCTATAAAGACCATCCAGACAAATTATGTACATAATGGGAGATCTCAGTCCCAGAGACAGGTGAAATCATAATGACATAGTATAACAAAGTAAAACCTGTCTATAAAGACCATCCAGACAAATTATGTACATAATGGGAGACCTCACTCCCAGAGACAGGTGAGATCATGATGTCATAGTAAAACAGTGATGAGGTAGTGTTATGTTGTATACAGGTAGACTCTGATGGTGTATACACTGTATATAATTATTTTAACTATAATTTAAGGGCAGCTGAAGACGGTGAGGAGGTTGTGTTATGTTGTATACAGGTAGACTCCAATGGTGTATACTATGTATATAACTGTTTTAACTATAATTTACAGGGCAGTTAAAGACGGTGATGAGGTAGTGTTATGTTGTATACAGGTAGACTCTAATGGTGTATACACTGTATATAATTATTTTAACTATAATTTACAGGGCTGCTGAAGATGGTGAGGAGGTTGTGTTATGTTGTATACAGGTAGACTCTTATGGTGTATACACTGTATATAATTATTTTAACTATAATTTACAGGGCTGCTGAAGATGGTGAGGAGGTTGTGTTATGTTGTATACAGGTAGACTCTAATGGTGTAAACACTGTCTATAATTATTTTAACTATAATTTACAGGGCAGCTGAAGATGGTGAGGAGGTTGTGTTATGTTGTATACAGGTAGACTCCAATGGTGTAAACACTGTCTATAATTATTTTAACTATAATTTACAGGGCAACTGAAGATGGTGAGGAGGGTTGTGTTATGTTGTATACAGGTAGACTCTAATGGTGTAAACACTGTCTATAATTATTTTAACTATAATTTACAGGGCTGCTGAAGATGGTGAGGAGGGTTGTGTTATGTTGTATACAGGTAGACTCTAATGGTGTAAACACTGTCTATAATTATTTTAACTATAATTTACAGGGCTGCTGAAGATGGTGAGGAGGTTGTGTTATGTTGTATACAGGTAGACTCTAATGGTGTATACACTATATAATTATTTTAACTATAATTTACAGGGCAGCTGAAGACAGTGATGAGGTTGTGTTATGTTGTATACAGGTAGACTCTAATGGTGTATACACTATATAATTATTTTAACTATAATTTACAGGGCAGCTAAAGATGGTGAGGAGGGTTGTGTTATGTTGTATACAGGTAGACTCTAATGGTGTATACACTGTATATAATTATTTTAACTATAATTTACAGGGCAGCTGAAGATGGTGAGGAGGTTGTGTTATGTTGTATACAGGTAGACTCCAATGGTGTATACACTATATAATTATTTTAACTATAATTTACAGGGCTGCTGAAGATGGTGATGAGGTAGTGTTATGTTGTATACAGGTTGACTCTAATGGTGTATACACTGTATATAATTGTTTTAACTATAATTTACAGGGCTGCTGAAGATGGTGAGGAGGTTGTGTTATGTTGTATACAGGTAGACTCCAATGGTGTATACTATATATATAACTGTTTTAACTATAATTTACAGGGCAGCTAAAGACGGTGAAGAGGTAGTGTTATGTTTTATACAGGTAGACTCTAATGGTGTATACACTGTATATAATTATTTTAACTATAATTTACAGGGCTGCTGAAGATGGTGAGGAGGTTGTGTTATGTTGTATACAGGTAGACTCTAATGGTGTATACACTGTATATAATTCTTTTAACTATAATTTACAGGGCTGCTGAAGATGGTGAGGAGGTTGTGTTATGTTGTATACAGGTAGACTCTAATGGTGTATACACTGTATATAATTCTTTTAACTATAATTTACAGGGCTGCTGAAGATGGTGAGGAGGTTGTGTTATGTTGTATACAGGTAGACTCTAATAGTGTATACACTGTATATAATTATTTTAACTATAATTTACAGGGCTGCTGAAGATGGTGAGGAGGTTGTGTTATGTTGTATACAGGTAGACTCTAATGGTGTATACACTGTATATAATTATTTTAACTATAATTTACAGGGCTGCTGAAGATGGTAAGGAGGTTGTGTAATGTTGTATACAGGTAGACTCTAATGGTGTATACACTGTATTTAATTATTTTAACTATAATTTACAGGGCTGCTGAAGATGGTGAGGAGGTTGTGTTATGTTGTATACAGGTAGACTCTAATGGTGTATACACTGTATATAATTATTTTAACTATAATTTACAGGGCTGCTGAAGATGGTGAGGAGGTTGTGTTATGTTGTATACAGGTAGACTCTAATGGTGTATACACTGTATATAATTATTTTAACTATAATTTACAGGGCTGCTGAAGATGGTGAGGAGGTTGTGTTATGTTGTATACAGGTAGACTCTAATGGTGTATACACTGTATATAATTATTTTAACTATAATTTACAGGACTGCTGAAGATGGTGAGGAGGTTGTGTAATGTTGTATACAGGTAGACTCTAATGGTGTATACACTGTATTTAATTATTTTAACTATAATTTACAGGGCTGCTGAAGATGGTGAGGAGGTTGTGTTATGTTGTATACAGGTAGACTCTAATGGTGTATACACTGTATATAATTATTTTAACTATAATTTACAGGGCTGCTGAAGACGGTGAAGAGGTTGTATTATGTTGTATACAGATAGACTCTAATGGTGTTTACACTGTATATAATTGTTTTAACTATAATTTACAGGGCTGCTGAAGATGGCGAGGAGGTTGTGTTATGTTGTATACAGGTAGACTTTAATGGTATATACACTGTTTATAATTATTTTAACTATAATTTACAGGGCTGCTGAAGATGGTGAGGAGGTTGTGTTATGTTGTACACAGGTAGACTCTTATGGTGTATACACTGTATATAATTATTTTAACTATAATTTACAGGGCTGCTGAAGATGGTGAGGAGGTTGTGTTATGTTGTACACAGGTAGACTCTTATGGTGTATACACTGTATATAATTATTTTAACTATAATTTACAGGGCTGCTGAAGATGGTGAGGAGGTTGTGTTATGTTGTATACAGGTAGACTCTAATGGTGTTTTATGTATGAGACCAGATTTTAATAGAGGAAGGAAACCATACATTGTAGAATCTGATAGTTTGGGTAGAGGTTGGTATATATTGTAGAATCTGATAGTTTGGGTAGAGGTTGGTATATATTGTAGAATCTGATAGTTTGGGTAGAGGTTGGTATACATTGTAGAATCTGATAGTTTGGGTAGAGGTTGGTATACATTGTAGAATCTGATAGTTTGGGTAGAGGTTGGTATACATTGTAGAATCTGATAGTTTGGGTAGAGGTTGGTATACATTGTAGAATCTGATAGTTTGGGTAGAGGTTGGTATACATTGTAGAATCTGATAGTTTGGGTAGAGGTTGGTATACATTGTAGAATCTGATAGTTTGGGTAGAGGTTGGTATACATTGTAGAATCTGATAGTTTGGGTAGAGGTTGGTATACATTGTAGAATCTGATAGTTTGGGTAGAGGTTGGTATATATTGTAGAATCTGATAGTTTGGGTAGAGGTTGGTATACATTGTAGAATCTGATAGTTTGGGTAGAGGTTTGTATACATTGTAGAATCTGATAGTTTGGGTAGAGGTTGGTATGTATTGTAGAATCTGATAGTTTGGGTAGAGGTTGGTATATATTGTAGAATCTGAGAGTTATGGTAGAGGTTGGTATACATTGTAGAATCTGATAGTTTGGGTAGAGGTTGGTATATATTGTAGAATCTGATAGTTTGGGTAGAGGTTTGTATACATTGTAGAATCTGATAGTTTTGGTAGAGGTTGGTATACATTGTAGAATCTGATAGTTTGGGTAGAGGTTGGTATATATTGTAGAATCTGATAGTTTGGGTAGAGGTTTGTATACATTGTAGAATCTGAGAGTTTTGGTAGAGGTTGGTATACATTGTAGAATCTGAGAGTTTGTGTAGAGGTTGGTATATATTGTAGAATCTGATAGTTTGGCTATAGTTTGGTATACATTGTAGAATCTGAGAGTTTGGGTAGAGGTATGTATACATTGTAGAATCTGATAGTTTTGGTAGAGATTTGTAACTTTTTGTCTTGACTTTCTCTGAGGTTGTTAGGGAAGATGGTATGGATAAATCCTATTTTTACTGGATTTTCAATTTGGTTTGCTAAGTCATGTGTTAGTGTGAATTTGTGATCTCTGGGTACATGAGCAATATAGATGTGATCAATTGCATCATATGACATCATATAATAATTGATGTAACCAATGGCAACCTTAGGCTTTAGGTGACTTGAGACAGAGGATAATTTATGTTTATTTTATAAAACTAAGAAGTTTGCTGAAATAAATAGTAATTCAACAAACATTGGGGTTTATAACCATGCTAAAAATCTTTGAACAAGTAATTCATATTTTGAATTGGATATGGATCTTTTGTACTAAAACAGGTTAAATACATTCTGGCAACCATTACATTTAAGTAGATTTGATTATTGCAATGGTTGAAGTATTACTGTAAACGAATGGATGTTAAAAAATCTTGTGTACATAAATATGTTGTAAGATACTTATAATTGAAAGTTTTGCTGTTTTGTAATTTCAGAAGTTTTTGAGTACACTATTGAAAATTTTTCAAAACAAATGAACAGGTAAGAACTGATATTTACTAACTATTTATTTGTCAGCATAGCTGTATACAAACCAGAATTCTACCACCTGAGACTAGAATCGGCTATGATTATCTTTTTCTATTGAACGTATAGTATTATGTATTACTAATTATACATAAAAGTTTAATTGTTCAACAGCATATTGAAATAATCTGACACAATGCATAGGAATAAACTGACTGCCATTACAGAAAAACAAAGTAACTGATTCACTGTAAAAAACCTATAAAACACAATAAAACTGACATAATGAACATTTTTAACGTGGAAACCTTATTGAAAAGTTTTAGACAATAACAAAACACTTAAAATGAAAAAAAAAAGGAAAATATGTGGTGAATTTTTTCCGTTTTAATTCTTATCTGTTTTTTTTCATTAGTTCTTTACCATGTTTATGGAGATGTTTTGATGGATTAAATGATCAGTGGATTGATTGATTGGTTAGTTGGTTGATTGATTGATTTGCTTCAATTTAAAAAAAAAATTTACCATATGTAAAGAGATAGTCCTGATTAATTAGTTAATTGATTAAATATTTATTTATTTCAAAATGATATACCAATTTGAACTATTTTATGGGATTAAATTAAAGAAAATTTGATTTTTAACAGACAAGAACAAGATAAAGAGATGAAGATGTACAGAGAAGTTTATAATAGACATAGAGATTATCTACAAGCCTGTGTAGGAACTGATTTTGAAGTGGTAAATAATCTCTCTCTCTCTCTCTCTCTCTCTCTCTCTCTCTATATATATATATATATATATTTAATGTTGCATTTATACCTCATATGAATAAAAGAGGTCATCTCCTAGTGAATTACAGGATAACTTTGATGGTTCAAAGTACAAAGGACTTCAGTCAAATTTTCGGACCATCAGGGGTTTGAGCTATCAAATATCGAGATCAAGGATAACATGTTTAAAATTGTTACCTTTTTTCGGATTGCCTAAGGCAACAGTTCCACTTGTCATCTGTGTTAACTCAGAATAATAGTTTTGACTATTTTTAAAACACCTTGATCTAATAATGAATTGCTTCAACACATCTAAAACAGAAGGCAAGGGTATTCATAGACATCTTATAGCTAACTAAAGCCTTAGTCTTCAATTTTTTGTCATGACTGCATTTTAAGCTGTATTTTGAAAAGTAACACTGATCTGATATTTTATGAAAACATTTTCTATTTTCAGCCATCAGCTGATATGTTACGGTTACTTGTATATGGAGAAATAGGTATGTTATATAAATATTTTTCTGTGATAAACAACTTTTCAGTATAACTTCATTTTGTTACAATTCAAATAAACTTTTCAGTAGGTTGTAAAAAATAAAAATCACAGCTAGATTTTACAACATGATATTGAAGGATTCAAATGAATTCATTGTAACTACAGTGTCAGCAGAATAACAATGAGTTTAGAAATTTTACTTTTCTTGTGTCATTGGAATACTTCACAGTAAAACTCACTTTATATGATCAGTGTTTGCAGTATCTGGGTACAGGAAAAATCAGCATGACGGAAATCATGTTCAGTGGCATTATCAAACAATTTATCTTTTTACTTTACTGACAGTATTGTGTGTTTGTTCTCTGATGTAAAATTTATGAAAAAAAAAATTATATCCAGATTAAAGATTTGATATGTGACTTACAGAATTTATCATTCCATTAAGGTGAAAACAATGGAGCATATGGTTCTACATACTGTAAATTTCAGTAGAGCTCAGCATTGTAATGCTAGATACAAACTAAAATGGATATAAAATGCTTTATAATATTTATTTGGTGTCGTAAATTTCACCCACCTAAGTATGGGTGTACAGTTTTGTAACATTTTTAGATAAAATAATTAACTTTATGATAAAAAGCAGATGACATTAGTATGAAATATTGATTATATTGTATATAAACTTATATTCACATGAATGACATACTTCATATTATTTGTGTAGGGTTGGAATTTTTTATGCAGTTTTAAAATATGTTCTATAAAATATTCAATTTTCTTAGTTATATATCTTTTATCTGTGAAGATTTTGAAAACGTAACAGTTGAATAAAAGTCATATTGTGTAATATTCATTTATCTGAACTTATAAATATTAAATTTTAATATACATGTAAATATAAAATTTGGTAATTTAGTCATCTCTATAGTTTTATTTTATTTTACAGCATTATGAAGTACATGTATAGTTCTTTTTATGTACAGCAGGTTTTGATTTTTAGTTTAATATTTTCAGTACATAAAAAATGTATGAAAATTTTATAGTAAATATTTACAATTTCTTTTTATCTTTTTTTTTTTTTAGAATCGGCCAAAGATTTTGAGTATGATGACCTGTATTTACACTTCTTTGTTGATTTACCTAGAAGTAAGTTGTATATAATGTTGTTTTACAATCCAGTGAAATCAAACTTATCAATCCAGTGAAATCAAAATGTTATTTCACTGAATAGTTGTGTTACCTCAATTACATGTTTATAACTTAAAGACTTGATCATTTCATCTGTACATGGGTAGATGTTTCCTGGCCCATTTCTAGGTGATTTCTAATGGAAAAAATAACAGCAAAGTCACAATAACTTTACATGATCCCTATAAATACCTCACATTTTATTTTTAAGAAAAAGCTGCACATACAGATATGTGAAGTGTTGTTCATCAAACTCTCGTTGTATCTCTCCACTGCAATTTTGATTCTTGTCAGTTGTATCTTGGACCTGTACTGGTTTGTTCAGATTACTGGACCTGTACTGGTTGGTTCAGATTACTTGACCTGTACTGGTTGGTTCAGCATTCTGGACCTTTCCTAATTGGTTCAGATTATTGGATCTTTACTGCTTGTAAGCATTCTGGACCAGAAATTGTTTCCCTCCCATATTAAATCATTAAATAAAAAAACCTATATATTTGATGTGTAATTATAATTGTATTATTTGTTTATTTATAAGATTGGTCAGCCGAAAGACAACAGCGTTTGTCATGGGTTACACAGACTTGTACAACTAAAGTTGAAGGCAGAGTAAGTCATATTATTAAACCATTTTTCAGGGGAGAAGAAACGTAAATTTAGAATCAATCATCTTTCATCATTATTTATTCATAGATAATGTCAGTAACTGTTGTGCCAATAATTTTCTTATCTTTTGAAGCACCACTTATTTTTAGATGAGTTGTTATGAGGTTGTACTTAGCTATTAATTTGGTGATGCGGACAGGTGAGCAGCATGCCTGCAGGTGGCACCATTAGTTTTCCAAATTTTTTTTAATGCTTGCAGATATTGAACTCAAATTTGGTATGCAAATCTACCTTAAGTTACAGATCATGTTTGAGTTTGGTTCAACGAAAAGCCTGCAGATATTGAACTCAAATTTGGCATGCAAGTCTGAGCTTGAGGTTCATTCTGGTTCACTGATTTTTGATGAAATTATTGGCTATGGACTTATCTAACATTTAGAATATAAACTTGCAACCTGGATTGTGCACCTTGGTGCCTGTAGATTTTCATAAGAACACAGGGAATGTATTTATTCAACAGGTAATATAATAAAACAAGTTTTATTTAGCAAATAATGGCATTGTTAATACTTTTTTAAATTCAAAACCTTTACTTGCTTTTGAATCATTAGAACATAGACAATGGGTGCACTTTATTGGACTGATCGGTATATCCCGACCATATGGACCGACCACGTGATCGGCATATGCCGTTCGAGGGATACAATAGAGTGTAAATCGGTAGGTAAACATGGCGGAAATAATACCGATCGTTGGTCTAGCAGTTGATGATATTTTGTCATCTGACGAAAAAGATGAGACAAATATTATTTTAGCCCTACTGTAGGTTTAATTTGTATTTGTAATGTTATTATTATTTTGGATAAACTTTAAAACCAGATCTTCCAAAATCATATCGATAACACGTTTACATGCAGGCAGTTTACCTCAGTGATATATAAATGATCATATTTCCTGTTGTCTGTCTATCTTCCATTTTTCCTTTAAATTGTAATATATAATGATTGACGATGCAAGCGCTTATGTTTCCAATATTACAGTATTCCTAAAATTTGATGCGCCAGACTCCTGTGGCTCCGAGATCAACGGCGACTTGGTGGAAGTACAAACCTATACTTTTTTTACTATTAAACTTTTAAAAAAAATAAAATAAAATAATAGTAAAATTTTTGAGTACCATTCTGGCTGAATTTTATGAAATCTTTGTGTAGTTTCTTGTATAGCAATTTTTAAACAAGTTTTTTTTTTTTTGTACAAAAATGTGGGGCCCCCCCCCCCCCCCCCCCCCCCCCCCCCCCACACACCTAGCTTTCTAATATGCTGCTACGACCCTCATTTCGTAATACCGATTGCTTGGTGAAAGAAAAGTCAGATTACATAACAGGGGCTTGTTACAACTTAACAATTAATTATCTTAGCATAGCCATACCCTCTACCAACACATAGAACAAGTCCTTTGTCGATTTGAATACAAGAAAATTAATGCCAATTTTTCAGTTATAAACAAGGAAATACGATTTAAATGATTTGTTGCAATGTCAACGTAGTGTGAATCAATTTCAACATCTGATTAAAAATATCAAAATATTGTCATACTCATAGTTGCTTGTCTGTCGCCATCTTGAGCTGTAATGCACCGTGATGTTTTAACCGGGCCAATATCCAATTAAGTGCACCCAATGTAACATATAGGAACATATATACTAGTATATATATTGAATATAATGTAATATTGTGACTTTATTACTATAATAACAGGATGATGTGGCACATTTTAGTTTTCCATTTGATTTTCAACTGTTTTATAAAGATGAAGCAATTAAAGAGGAAGATAGAGGTATGACACTTCTTAACTATTTTTCACAATTTTTGGCTTTCTGTAATTTGATATAGATTATGAAGAATAAGCTTTATTTACAAGATCTATATGCTACAGAGATTTTTATCTACCTGCAATAAAACAGTGTTGAGATTTCTTGAATCTGTGTTCATGTGGCAACAATGATTAATGTAATCTTTTTAGTGTTGTGGTCATTAGCATGATAGTTTGAGTGGCAGGGTGATATATGTGATCATATGCCTTTCAGTGCAGGTGGCAACAATGATGAATGTAATCTTTCTAGTGTTGTGGTCATTAGCATGATAGTTTGAGTGGCAGGGTGATATATGTGATTGTATGGTTTTCAGTGCAGGTGGCAACAATGATGAATGTAATCCTTCTAGTGTTGTGGTCATTAGCATGATAGTTTGAGTGGCAGGGTGATATATGTGATTGTATGCTTTTCAGTGCAGGTGGCAACAATGATGAATGCAATCTTTCTAGTGTTGTGGTCATTAGCATGATAGTTTTAGTGGCAGGGTGATATATGTGATTGTATGCTTTTCAGTGCAGGTGGCAACAATGATGAATGCAATCTTTCTAGTGTTGTGGTCATTAGCATGATAGTTTTAGTGGCAGGGTGATATATGTGATTGTATGCTTTTCAGTGCAGGTGGCAACAATGATGAATGCAATCTTTCTAGTGTTGTGGTCATTAGCATGATAGTGATATATGTAATTGTATGTTTTCAGTGCAGGTGGCAACAATCTTTTTGGTGTTGTGGTCATTAGCATGATAGTTTCAGTGGCAGGGTGATATATGTGATCTGTTGGTATGACTGTAACTGCCACCAGTTGAAATGACATCATTAACAAAATCTTACTTTGTTTTGTTGTCATCAGTAAGGTCACAGCAGTTAGTGAAAAAGGTTTTTTTTAAAGTAATAGTCATTAGTGGAGTTTGCAGCAGTGGCAATGTGAACTATCTGGTGTTATGGCCGTTAGTGAGGTGTGTCCATTAGTTATGGGGCAGCAATGACAAATGTGACCTATCTGGTGCTGTGGTTATGAGTTGAGGAGACAGCACTGACAATTATGACCTGTTTGGTGTTTTGGCAATTAATTGAGGTGGCAGCAATGACAAATTTGACCTGTTTGGTGTTTTGGCCATTAATTGAGGTGACAGCAGTGACAAATGTGACTTATCTGGTGTTGGGGCCATTTGAAGATGGAGCAGTAACAAATGTTGCCTTGTTTTTTTGCATTTAATTGCAGTTGGTGGAGGAAGTGACCAATGTTAGGTTTTCAAATTTCTGTCATTCCTTACTCTTGTATTTTCATTTTTATTCCATTCTGTATCAGTTTTAAATACTTTTTGTTAGATATTCACATTGTACGAGGTATGATTATTTTGTTATTTTGTTTTCAATTTGATCTTTTTGTTAAAAGAGTTTTTTTCAAATATTGTTCAATTAAAAATTATTTATTCTTGTTTTGTTAAGTTTTTTGTCCTCATGTTTTATACCTGTAAAGGTTTCAGAATTTGTTTACAGGTGTTCATTACAAGTCATTGTTTGTGTTTAATTTTTAGATTTAAATTATTTAACATGGACAAAAATAATATTGATCAACATGAAATGAGTAGGTGAACTAAGATAACCATAATGTTAATTTTAAATATACAATGTAATAGTTTGATTTTCTTGCCAACTGTCTGATATTTTTCTATAAACATCTTGTTTAGACACTCATTTTATAACCGAGAAGAGCAGGTTGTATCTACAGCCAGGACACTCTGTAAAGCACTTGACTTTCCCTCTACCAGTAACACATTTGTACTAGCCATTGTAACTATAATAGGAGTTGTGTACATCATCAAAGTGAAAATCTAAAAAAAAAAGAAAAGAAAAGAAAAGAAAAAAGTTTATGGAGTGTAGTGTTTACATTTATATGTTACATATAATTGAGTAATTTTCTTTAGTGATAGGGATGTTTTAGCCTAACAGTAAAGAAGCCTATTTTCATAAGTGTAATGTGGCTAGATCCAGTACACAACTGAAACATGTTAAAAATATTACATTTGTGTACACATTATTTTATTAATTTATTTTTTATTTATTTTTTTTAAATTTTTTTGCAGAATCCATTCCACATTTTCCATTGCTAATGATTGAAGTGCTGTCATTAGATTCCTGGCATAGGTTCAGAACAGAAGGTTACACATACTTACCAATTCCTAGTCACCCAGGTAAGACTATAGGTACATAGGGCAAGTCCATATCTTAATACCATTGGTTCTTTTGTCATCCAGGAAAGACTATAGGTACATAGGGCAAGTCCATATCTGAATACCATTGGTTCCTTTGTCATCAAGGTAAGACTATGGGTACATAGGGCAAGTCCATATCTGAATACCATTGGTTCTTTTGTCATCAAGGTAAGACTATGGGTACATAGGGCAAGTCCATATCTGAATACCATTGGTTCCTTTGTCATCAAGGTAAGACTATGGGCACATAGGGCAAGTCCATATCTGAATACCATTGGTTCCTTTGTCATCAAGGTAAGACTATGGGTACATATCTGAATACCATTGGTTCCTTTGTCATCAAGGAAAGACTATGGATACATAGGGCAAGTCCATATCTGAATATCATTGGTTCTTTTGTCATCAAGGTAAGACTATGGGTACATAGGGCAAGTCCATATCTGAATACCATTGGTTCTTTTGTCATCAAGGTAAGACTATGGGTACATAGGGCAAGTCCATATCTGAATACCATTGGTTCTTTTGTCATCAAGGAAAGACTATGGGTACATATCTGAATACCATTGGTTCCTTTGTCATCAAGGAAAGACTATGTGTACATAGGGCAAGTCCATATCTGAATACCATTGGTTCTTTTGTCATCAAGGTAAGACTATGGGTACATAGGGCAAGTCCATATCTGAATACCATTGGTTCTTTTGTCATCAAGGAAAGACTATGGGTACATATCTGAATACCATTGGTTCCTTTGTCATCAAGGAAAGACTATGGGTACATAGGGCAAGTCCATATCTGAATACCATTGGTTCTTTTGTCATCAAGGTAAGACTATGGGTACATAGGGCAAGTCCATATCTGAATACCATTGGTTCTTTTGTCATCAAGGTAAGACTATGGGTTCATAGGGCAAGTCAATATTTCAAATTCATTGGTTCCTTGGTCACCCAGGTTAGACTTATTTTCATGTTATTAGACCCATATAACTACATAAAAAATTAAATTTAATTCTTAAATAAGGCAAGTAGGAACATTACATAACATACAACCTATATGGGGCTTGAATCCACAATTTATACAATATTATCTGTATAACATATATATGTTTATAAAAAGATGTTTTGTTATCAGTTAATGACAGTTATAGTCAGTAAACAGATAGTTACATGATAATTATATGTTATAAAAACTAGTAAACAATCAGCTTACAGAGTTATTTACATAAACTTTATATAAGTCTGCAGCTGGTTTCTATATATGTGATACCTGTATTGGAACTTCCAAGAGTTTTTTAATTTATACCAGATTGTTTCACATTTAAACAAATTTATTTCATTTTTAAGGTGTTTACAAAGAGACCATTAACTGCTGGCGACCAATTGGAAAGTCTGTTGTTTCAGAACTAAGAAGGTTTTTCATTGGAGGATCACCTGAATTAGAGGACCAAACATACACAGCAATCCCATCAACCTTTGAGGTAAATCTAAATATTGGACTATAATCATAAAACTAACTGTAAGATAAGCCCTGTTTCTTAATAAAACTAAACTATTTTTAGTCTGCTTGTATAGAATATGTTTCTGAGAATAAACATTATGTAAGACATCTGTCTGAAAATTATACATTCTGTTGTAGCCCATTATTTATTAAAGCCAGTCTGGATGAAGTACAGAATAGCCTTTGCAATACCTGGAGCTGGTGCTTGCAAATTTTTTGTTTTTGTTTTTTTTTTTTTGTATTTCTAGACTATATTTGATGCAAGCTTTGTTATTCCTACCACTCTGGTTTACTATTTTAGATTATACTAATGTAAACAAATTATCCTAGTGTCCTAGTTCCATGTGAGTGATACAGGCTGTCTTGTACATTCTGCTCTTTTCAAACAATTTTCTGCTTGGAAACAGTCCTTTGGATTGGATTATTTTTCACTGTTGTAGCAGAACCACTGTATTACTTGTTATACATATCTATAAACAATTCCATAAACAATTAATCTTAATTTCTTTTTTGTATTCAGGGTTCTCGATTAAGTAAGTTTGGTTTCCGTACAGAGACAACAGGAAGTGTCAAACTAAGATTAAATGTCATGCTTCAGTCAAAGTAAGTAGATCACAGCATCTCTGTTCTCAAAACATATAATTATGTACTGCAGTTATCAGCAATTATCTTAACTTGTCATTTGTTATTTCAGTTATCTTTAGTTATCATTTGTAATTTCAGTTATCTTTAGTTATCATTTGTTATTTCAGTTATCTTTAGTTATCATTTGTTATTTCAGTTATCTTTAGTTATCATTTATTTCAGTTATCTTTAGTTATCATTTGTCATTTCAGTTATCTTTAGTTATCATTTGTTATTTCAGTTATCTTTAGTTGTCAATTGTTATTTCAGTTATCTTTAGTTGTCATTTGTCATTTCAGTTATTTTTAGTTATCATTTGTTATTTCAGTTATCTTTAGTTGCCGTTTGTTATTTCAGTTATCTTTAGTTGTCAATTGTTATTTCAGTTATCCTCGGTTGTCATTTGTTATTTCAGTTATTTTTAAGTTGTTATTTGATACTTTCAGTTTTACTTCACTATCATTTGTTTTCAGTATTTGTCCATGACTGTGAAGGATTAAATCAGTTTATAAGTAACATTATTTCCCCCTCTTGTTTGGTTTTATAATTCCTGCAACACATTGATCATTAGCTGAGTGCTATTACGGTACATATATATTAGTATCTTTAAATCTCTAATTCTTGATACAGAAAGTCAGGTTTTGAAATTTAAAGTTGATTTTAATTTAATAACTTGTGTTAAACTGTATTTTTAAAATACATGTACATGTATATGTAAACAATGACTTTGAACATTTTTCAGGGGATTTATGGATAAAAAAGCCAATAAGCGTACTTTAGGGAATTTGTTAGATAACCTTGGGTAAGTACACTACAAAACAATATATTAGTATTTTATATCAGAAACATCAGGATATATGAGATAACCTTGGCCTTGAATTATTTCACAGAATGCTTTTTGCCCAATCCCACTAACATATAAGCAGTAAGTTATTTTTGTCTTATAAAAAAGTAAACAGACAACAGGCTTCACAAATTATAATGATGTAAATGGTACAATAACACTCTACCTTCTGTAGTTATAATCTACTCTTTTTTACCTTCTGTAGTTATAATCTACTCTTTTTTACCTTCTGTAGTTATAATCTACTCTTTTTTACCTTCTGTAGTTATAATCTACTCTTTTTTTATGGAACCTTTTTATTTGAATATTGTAATACATACAAAATGTCTATAAAATCTATTTCTAGAGTTGGTTCCCTTGGTTTGTCTTTTTTATACATCTGATTTTATTGTAATATCCTGTAATCATTTTGACTCAAAGTTTAATACCTATTTTGTCCCATCTGATTGACCAGTAATGTATCTGAAATGTTAATGATGGATTTATTTTGATTTTTTTTATTATTTTACAGAATCAATGCAGTACAAGCCAACATTACAAGTGTCTTAGGTAAGTTTTGAAATAAAAGTGCTATATCTGAAATTTCTTGAAAAACAAAATAAAGGTTTGTTGCAAACTAGCCTGAAACTGGATGTCCATAATTCTGTTAGAAAATTTTTTTTTTTAAGTTGTAATTGCAAAATGCAAAGCAGATAATCAGCTTTCATGGAACTAACAAATGGTTTATTTCCAGGACTTTGTAAAGGCTAGGTATATACCTTAGTTCTCTATAGTTGTCCATTTATTTAAGAAATTAAATAATAAAAATATTTTTTTATAACAAATTTGAAATAATAAAATACAAGTATCAGAGAGAAATAAATCTTGATTTTGTTTCAGATGCCTTTAAAAAAGCTAGACAGAGAATGATGTTAGCCAGAGAAAATGCTACCAAAGAATTAATGAGCACTGGGAAAGCTAAAGAACTATAAACATGTAACAATATTTAACATGAATTAGTTTATAATGGAAGACAAATACAGATGAGGAAAATATTATAGAAGTTTATTCTTTTTTTTACCTCGTTTGAATTTGAAATATGCAAGAGGTAAAAAAAAAGTCCCCTCAAACATGTGGTATATCTCAAAACAGAAGTGAGTGATCCATGCCATTATGTTGAATTTAGGGGTCAAAGGATAGAAATGAAGAATAGGACAGTGTTATACATTTTGTTGTATAATTAATTGGTACTGTTTGTTGAGAAGCAAATACGGATTTATTTACACAGCGAAGGTTGATGAAATACAAGTTATGTAGATAGAGATAGATAACCAAATATGAAACCCCAAAATAAATTGAGAATAAAATACTCAAGGTAAATCATACTCCAGTTGTTACTTCGAGTGAGTAATTAAGAAGTTGTAACTTTTTTCTACAAAACAATGTTTATCAAAATTTATATATAGAAATCTTTATAATTGGCCATTCATTGTTTCTATGACTAATTTCGGCAGTTTAAAGGGGATATGTCAATTTAATAGCTGAATCTACTAAAAACAAGCTGCCGGTAATTATTTCAAATTAAAGTTACTGTGATAAGTCATTTTGTAAAGAAATAAAGGGATATATCAATCTCTTAATGCACATTGAACTTAGAAACTGCATACAGCATAGGGACAATGAAACCATAATTTTGTGCAAAAAGTCACTGGGATGAAGTAAATAATTTGTTGATTAATTGTTTTGCAAGTTACCATACAGTTTATCATTTTGTTTGATTAATAGAGAAAGGTTCTTGATAAAAAGATTAGGCTATTGTTAGATAAATGTTTTTTCTCTTCTTCCTGGCCTAACGTTTTTTTCTTGGTTATCTTTGAGAGAGGTTCTTGATAAAAAGATAAGGCCATTTTACTCTACTTCCATTGCATAACTTTTTCTTGGATACCATTGTTTTAACATTTACACATTCCAAAATAAATTAATTGTAAGTACTGTTATCATAGGAAATACAGAACGATTATTTTTAAATCTCAGCCAGTATAGTTATATCCTACTTGTTACAGGTATTTAACATACACGTTTTTACTGATGTTAAAGGTATTACAGATGTAAATTGTAGTTTTCAGTAAACACTTGTAATATCACTTTATAGCATGTTCATGTATCAAATTCCGTCCATTTTTCAAATTTAGATATAGACAAAGCAGAATAAAAAATTTTTGATTTGTTTCATTCTCTTTTCAGTTTTAAATGCTTGGTCTAGAAATTTGTTGTATATTTTAAATAGACCATTGAGATAAAACATTGATAAAGGTCATTTTTAATCAACTTTTAAAGATGAAAATCAGACAATATTATTTAGTTCAGAGTGAGTGATAGGTATAAATATCACATACGGAATAATAGATTGTTTTTTATATTATTTTTTATTAATATTTATTTAGTTATTTATGTATAATTTATGACAAATAGTATTAAATAACAATAATGCTAATATGTTTTTATTTTGTCATTTATACTATCAAATATATATATATATGAGATTCCATTATGAGTATCCATGTGGAATAGTGAAGTATCAGACAAATGCTGAATATTTCAGTCAGAGATCAGGTTTACTTGTTGGTCCACATGAAATATTCATTGTATAAAAGTGTATTCTGTAATTTCTGTAGTAAGCAATAGCATCTCCTCTAGCTTTGCAAAATAAACATATCATAAGTCAGATATGGTATGGGTTCTTACCAGACACAAGAATATAAATACGGGCATCTGAGTAATAGTTTGTTTATAATTTATTAATTAATTTGATACATTGATTGTCAAACAACGACACAATCATAGATAAAAACAAGGTGATTCAGATTTAAATTTTGTGTTTATTTCACGTTAGTAAAGGGACAAAAGTAATTTATCCAATGATGTCTACTTCGGGTTCACTACAAAAGAAAAATAAGTATACATATATTATAATTTAAAGCTGTGAATATTATAAATCTGTGAAAGCATACATACTGTATATGAACGGAAATTTCAACTGATAACCTTGTTACTATTTATGGGTGTTAGACAGATGAACAATTATTATTGGTTATAATAAAAAAACATATCAGTCCATCCAAATTACAACACCCACCCCGCCCCCCCCCAAAAAAAAACAAACCACAAACATATCAGTCCATGTCCAAATTACAACCCCCCCCAAAAAAAAAAAAAAAACCACAAACACACCAGTCCATGTCCAAATCACAACACCCCCCCCCTCCCCCACCCCCCCCAAAAAAAAAAAACAAAAACAAACAAACAAACATACCAGTCCATGTACAAATTGTAATCCCAAAAACACAAACATACCAGTCCATGTACAAATCCCCCCCCCAAAAAAAAAATAAATAAATAAAAAATTAAAAAAAAAAAAGTTAAAACTTTAAAAATTCTGGCCAATTTAGTTATACACGTGAACTTCCATCAAGGAAGTTCTAATCTAAGCTTTTAATCTATAGGTTCATTTTTTTGAAAACATATTAAGTCAACTATCGTCAGCTGTTTTGTAGGCATGTCCAGTCAAACTTTTAATCGTTTATTCATTATCACTAAATGAAAATTTGGCAATACTTCCATTGTACTCCATCCATTAATTCTATGTAAAACTTTGAAAAAAAATCGCAGAAATGTTCAAAATGACTTGATTTTGTCATTTTATGCCATTTCAGCTGAAATTAAAATTTTATTGTTCAGTACAAAAGAAAGCCTTCCTTAAAATTATTTATATGTATTTATTCATTCATTCTCATTAACAGCACAGTTATATAAAACTTCGGACACTTACGGTTTTTCGCAGATGTAATAGGCTTTAAGTGAACAGGGTGCATCATTCCAGCGGAATCCATAGTTACCATTTAAATGCACACAATCCTCGTGTCTCTGATTATCTGGCTGTCTAGCAGCCCAGTCGGTGAAATCAAACGGGTGTTTACTTTTCATCCAGATATATTCCCCCTCTACTTCTATATCTGATCCTCCTATCCAGTACCCGTAATTGTGGTCACTGTGATATGTTTATATTCATAAAAATCATTGACAAACTTTTGTAAATATAGTATATAAATACGACTGATGTGAAGCTAGTCCTTAATTCTATCTCACAGTTCATTAGATTTGTTTTAAAAATCTGTTTCATTACTTGATTGAACCAGCAAAAAATTACGGACAATTCTGAATTAAATCCGCCAGCCCGCAACTCTATTTCTTTACACAGCCAAGGCTGTTTTAATGGTATTAAGCTTCTAATATGATTTAAATCAACAATATTGCTGAAATATAACCTCAAGAAGTTGAAAATACCTTTTAATAAAGACTTGTCGTATATTAAGACCAGAAGACTGATTGTCACGGCGACTAATTTTTCAACAGGAGATTGGGTAATTACTCAAGATGCTTATCCAATTGAAACATCTGGTAAAAATCTCAAAATCCCTTGAGTCGTTGAACGGGTCTAACAAGATACTAATGGGCAACACCCCTCTTCTGAATTACAAAATTTTTAACAATTATTGAAGTAACGTATCAGGCGTAAAAGGATAGTCTCTATCCAGGTAATTCTATCCCGGGCACGTGTCACCCACTACATTATCTGGTAAAATCATTAAAGAAAAGAAAGAAAGAAAACCTCTAGAGCGGTATAATAAGAGTTCAATAATTGTTGAGGTTGAAGCGTATCCAGCGTTAAAAGGTATTCTCTATCTAGGCCATTCTTTTATAGATGCATCTATCCTATTTGGTGAACATTAAAAGAATCACTAGCCTTTTAGGCTAATTATAATGAACCTAAGGTCCTAGACTGGTAAAATTAAAAAAAAATTGTTTGCCATTTTTATCTAAAACTTAAGTTGGTCACCGTTACTATCGGTGTCAAAAACCTTAAATGGTTATTTCTGGTTTATCAATCTTCTATTGCAGTTTAATTTTAAATAATGAACTGATTTGTTTAAATTCTAACGATTGAAAGCAGTACTCGGGGAAGTTTTAATATTTAACAGAAATTTCTGTGCTTTTATCATAATGTAGAAATAAATGAAACTACTTAAACTTATTAATATTTTGGTTTATCCGAAAATCACAATATTACTACTATAGTTGACAACTGGGTTAAAGTTTGGGAACATTAATCACAAAATGCAGGACATGTTCAAATTGGTCTCTTGTTAATTGGAGGCTCGGATAATACTGTGATGGTTTCCCTACTGACGTGCGTCCTAACTCCGTTTATTGGAATTTCATCTTTCATCGTGTGATAGTTTGTTTTTTTTTTTAGATTTTAAACACATCCTTCAGAAATTACTTTTTAAAAATTATAGAACTCGGTGTCTGCTATGCTTTGGTTCAGGGCTTAAAGATTTGTACAAATGAAGTTTTGTCATATAAAATGGAATTAGTTAAAATTTTCCAAAATCTGTAATTGTTTTAAATCTTTACATAATGACACACAAGATAATATTAGACAATTTTAGTTAAACATTTCTAGAAAACCTAGTTCAAAATATTCTTAAATGTTAATCGTTAAAAATGTCGTTATAATATGCTAGTTGCCATACCACTAGGAGTCGTTCCGTCGTCCGTTCCAGTTCGCTAGGCTCAATGAAAATCTATCGAGAAGTTTGTAATGCCGCCTATTTAAGTCAATTACTACGCACGAAAAGTAGTCCTTATGAATTGAAAATAACAAAACAACTAAACCTTTCACAAAATTCTAACATATTCGATAGCTTTAGAAAAATAGCTTACTCTCACGTTTTCAAATATTCAATTAATAAAGCAAAAAGTAAAAAATATGAGTAATGATAAAGTAAGTCAAACATGGTAGTCACGTGAATTTTATAAAGAAGGAGCTTGAGTCTCTTGGTCTTGGCCACATTTGGTATAATCAAAATATAATTAACGTAGATGTTGCTTTGTGTGAGATTAGACAAAGGCTTGAAGATACTTGTAAGCAACATTTATACTCCATGTTAGAAACCTCTACAAAGTCTTCAATATATAGATTTTTAATTGACAATTTTACTTTACAATATTATTTATGTAAGCCTATTCCAAGTCATTACAAAAAAATCTTGTCTAAATTCAGGTTATCTTCTCATTGTTTATCCATTGAAACAGGTCGTTATAATAACAAAAAACGAAATGAAAGATGTTGTATATTTTGTAACGGTGTTATTGAAGATGAATATCATTTTATTTTGGAGTGTAAAACATATACCAATATTAGAAAACAATTTATTAAACCATACTACTGGGTCAAACCAAGCATGTACAAACTTATACAGTTGCTCAGCATCAACAATGTCAAACAAATATGCAATCTAGCGAAATTTTTATACAATGCTTTAAATTTTAGAAATAATGTTTAACTTTATATCATTATATTTATACTTTATATTTATTATCTCTCCTGGTAATGCTGTTTATTTATGTATACACATATTCTGCTCACTGAACATTGTTTATATTATGTAATTATATATATTGTAAATCCAATAAGTTGTAATTAACTTACGGAATAAAGAAATTGAATTGAATTGAACGTGACGAATATGAACGCGAAACAACTGGTTACAACGTGCAACAACAAGCCCAAAATATATACATATAACATGTGTTTCTTACGATCTTAAATCCTTTTTTATTTGCAAAAACATATTCATTCCAAAAAGCCTTGGAAAATTTGCATCACGGCAAAACAGCTATCGTGTTTTATTAATTCAGATTTTAAACTGGCCGCCCTTATTGAAAAAATAATTATTTTCTAGATATTTTTGTCAATATAAATTTATTGTTGTTACGATTGTGCGATTCATTTTCAGTTCACTCTTATAAGCCCATAATAAATGGAAATTCTAAAAGCTTGGGGCAACTCGATTAAAAGTTACTTATCAGCTTGGAGCATGCGCGGAATTTCTACATGAATATAAATATGGCATCGCCAAGAAAAAAACATGTTTGTGAGAGAACTACAACAGATTCTGCAAAGAAAAGAATAAGGACCAACTGGGACAAATTGAATCCAAGGATTCGAATCGGTCAGGCTCAGATGAGAAAAATGGTTGTAAAAAACAGCAATTTGGCGTAGATACGTACGACAAAGGGACCGCATTGCTCTTCAACACATGCTTTTTGCTGTGTTTGTTGACGTTGTCTCGTTTTCGATAAAGAATCACTTGATCAATTTCTCAAATAAGATATTAGGTAGAACAAACAAGCAGTAGGTTTTCACGTGAATTTCAACGCAAGGTTTATCAGGAACAAAGTATTACATTTTTCGTAAGAGGTCAGTATAGTTGAGAAAAAAGCGATATTATATATTATGCATACGAAAATTTAATGCAGCTTTGATTCCATCTACCGTGTTGAAATTCCGACTTTGCCAACAAACATTTGTAAATATACAAACTGGAAATCAGCTCAGCACCATGTATAAGATTTAATCGCTCACCGTATTTCTACAATGTTCTATCAAAGTACTGAAAGTTCTGAAAATCTGCTTGCTGATTATGGCATGATCTGTATACATGCAAAAATAGTTTTAAGTTTAAAGATGTATAAGAATAATGTTGTTGCTACTGCCCTGTTTGTCCTAAACCAGGAAAATGTTTGAAAATATCAGCCAAATTCACAAAAGATGTGATATTCCAGGGGCAATAACTTCATAAGAGATTGTTTGATATAGAAAATAATCGGTATATAATTTATTCTTCTTATGCTGAACATTGTAATTATGGAACAAGCATTAAATGTCCTTAATTACAGCTAATTAATTACAAAATAATCAAAGTAAGAAACAAGGTCATGACCTTGACCTTTGACCTAGGCCTTCTCATTTTGAAGGATATTTTAATTCGACATCAAATCTGAAGAACTCATGTCATTATCCTTGCATATAATTAGGAAATAACAATGTTAAAATAAATTAATTAAAAAAAAAACCACTTTATCCATTTTCGACCGAATTCCATAAATGAACAAACTATAAAAATTAAAACCTAGAAAAGCCAAATATCACATAGATTTTTTTCTTTCATCTCCGGTTTCCGAGAAGAATAATTTTTGAAGATGTTTGCACCCTAGGTCAACATGAATCAATATTAAAATGGCTACAATTTTTGAACAACGGTTTTTTAAGAATGATGAATATAATAAACAACTAAATAATTAAATTCATTTTTTATTGTTTATATGATAAAATAGTTAATTATTTTCTGACAAGTACTTTCAGAGACTTTAATCACTTAATTATTCAACAAGTTTTTTGAAAAAAATGAAAACAAAAAATTACATTTAGATAAAGGTTACCATGTTACAGATTCAATTTACGATAAGTCGATTACTAACAACCGGAAGTTGTGGTTTAGCTATACTTGGCAAAAAGAAAAAAATCTTATTATTCTGAGTATCTGAAAAAAAATTACAACAACTCTTTTCGGAATGGATTGATAAAGGGAGACAACAATGAACTAATCAATAACTGCCTAAATGTGCAGTATCGTTTGGTTTGTCATCAAATTGAACATTTTTCTATATCTTGATGTTTGACAAACTGTTTTCATTGATGAACTATATTTAACAGGACCTCTAAAATTTTGTGCTGGACCTGTAAACTAAGTTATAGGAGATTTTATTTAAGGGATAACTTGTTTTTTTAACAAGTTTATTGAGTCATAACATGAAAAACGGTGTGCACTTTAAACACTTAAAATAAAACACCAAAAATAAATAAATAAATAATAGTTTCATTTTTCTTGTTTTCCTCCGCATTGGATTTGTAATAAACAAACAGTTTTAGCCATGTTTTCACGTTCAGCGTTGCTATGGTTGAGTATAACGTGAAAAAAGACCGTGCGTGTTTACGTTAATTTTGTACCGCAGAATGATATAACCGAATAAGGAAATTAAGTCATATTAAAATGATTAACACCTGACGTTGGTTACATGACGAGACTAACATAATGACCCTGTAAATTAACTATAGATAGATAAATCTCTACCACGATTTCTATTAGTTATAAACAGACACATCAACAATATTTATAAAAAAGACTACTAATCCACTTTATAAATAGTGCATCATAAATAAAAAAACATACCAGGAGCGTGATGCCTCTTTGCTTCTTGTACAATAAAGTTGTTTTCTGACGAGCTTTCTATTTTTACAAGATATCCACCATGAATAGTAATGCACTCAAACTAAAATATAAATTTAGTAAATGTTATTTGTAAAAATTATTGTCGGACAGATGAACAACAATGTTATTGGTTAACGGTTTGTGTTTGAATAAACAAAACATGTTTCTTGTCAAGGACGAGTGTCGGGCAAGTTAAAAACATTTTTCTTGTCAAGGACAAATGTCGGGCAAATTGAAAACATGTTTCTTGTCAAGGACAAATGTCGGGCAAATTGAATACATGTTTCTTGTCAAGGTCGAGTGTCAGGCAAGTTATAATATGTTCCTTGTCAATTATGAGTGTCGAGCAAATTGAAAGCACGTTTCTTGTCAAGGTCAAGTGTCGGGCAAATTTTAAAAAAAATTGTTGTCAAGGATATGTGCCGGGTATATTGAAAACATGTTCCTTGTCAAGAACGACTGTCGGGCAAACTGAAAACATTTTTCTTGTCAAAGGCGAGTGTTGGGCAAATTAAAAACATGTTCTTTGTCAAGGTCGAGTGTCGGGCAAAATAAAAAGAAGTTTCTTGTCAAGGTCGAGTGTCGGGCAAGTTAAAACCCGTTTCTTGTCAAAGACGAATGTCGGGCAAGTTAAAAACAAGTTTCTTGACAAGGACGAATGTCAGGCAAATTGAAAACATGTTCCTTGTCAAGGTCGAGTGTCGGGGAAGTTAAAACTTGATTCTTTCAAGGACGAGTGTGAGGCAAATTGCAGACATGTTTCTTGTCAGCGTCAAGTGTCGGGCAAATTGACGTGAAATTGAAAGCATGTTTCTTGTCAAGGTCGAGTGTCGGGTAAATTGAAAACATGTTTCTTGTCAAGGTCGAGTGTCGGGCAGATTGACGGGCAAATTGAAAGCATGTTTCTTGTCAAGAACGAATGTCGGGCAAGTTAAAAACGTGTTTTTGTCAAATAGGTGTGCCTTAAAGGCAAAAAAAACAAAAAAAACAAAACAAAACCGTAAAACAATTAAAACAATAAAAATAAAAGCAACAAGTAAGTTGTTGCTAGCCTTGTATATTTATGATAAAGTAACTTTACTTATTGTGCTTGTATCTTTAATTACAATAACAGTTTGTGTTTGCCGTTTGATAAAGGTCTTTTTGATGTTCAAATACCAACAAAAACAGTAGTGAACGTGTCATGTAACCAACCTAAAGGAGTTCTTATAGATTTATAGTGAATAAAAAATAATTAAACAGTAACATTTTCATTATGTAACAAAATAGATAGATAGATAGATAGATAGATAGATAGATAGATAGATAGATAGATAGACATAAGAACATGTTAGATCCTGTTCCTTTTTCGTTTCGTCAAATGCAAACTGATCACACTTTCCTTGTAAGAAAGCATTGTCATGGAAATCAACAACATACCAAGATGAAGTAATACTGCTAATGATATTCCTCTCAGACAATTCATGATTTGTTTTAAACAAGGTCACAATATGTATATAACTACATGTACAAAAACTCTGTTTTATATAAAAGATAGATAAGATTTATCTCAAATCAGTTCAATTTTACACGAGCTTGCTCAAAACAAGTTTATCACGGTATAGTGGCATGATCAAGACCTGTCAATTTTTAGTAATTTGTTTAATGACGTCACTGCTACTGCCCCGCAACTGTTAGTCCGAGACATTAAATAAACCCCTTTATAATAGTTTCTCGAAATAATCGCCATTTTCATATTTTTATTCGAATGATTATAAATATTGTACTTTATGTTAAATTTGCGTATAACCTATTCAACACCTAATTTGGACCAGTTTGTTTCGACATTATAAATTGCACAAAATGATTACCGATGGAGCACTGGTAGGATGTCAGAATAACCTCCCTTTATTTAAATATATATTTTTATCTTATGTCGTGGTATGTATTTATTTATTTATTTATTATTTATTTATTTATTTATTTATTCTTCCATGCGTTTTATTTTTAATATTTCCGAGTTGTTACGATTACTTCTTCAATGGAATTTTGTTGGATGTAATTTTCAGATTGTAACGCAATAGATGAAAAAAGTGATCTCACCTAAAAATGGGATGCTGAAATCATACAGAAAAAAATCGGCAGTGAAGGCCGTTTCAATCCGTGGATGAAAATAAATCTGTTTATTCACCCTCGTCTAAGTTATCTCTATATCAGGTTATCGCTAGTGTAGGCTTCTTTACGCCACAATGAATCACGATGTCGCTAGTGTAGGCTTCTTTACGCCACGATTAATAACGCTGTCGCTTGTGTAGGCTTTTTTTTTTTTTATATATATATATATATTTATATATATATATATATTAGACACAAGTACATATCATATATATATTACATATACATATCACCAATAAGAATATAGTTCATTATAAAAAACTGTATATATACAGTCAGACCTGTTCATGAAGGGAACTAGCAAAAAGTGACCTGACCCACAGGAGACCCCCATATATTGGCACAAATAGGATAAATTATAATATTGGTTTTATTTGGTTTTAACCACATGTACAGATTCCACTAAATATCTTAAAGTATTCTCCAGGACAGGTCCAAATGTATACCTACTGTACATATATACTTTTGTTGAGGGAGGAGTATAAAAAAATTCTATATAAGCTTTTTCACACTGTCTCTCAACACATAAACATATAATAACATTGAAAAGAGTAGAAACAGGGTTAATCTAATCACAAACCTTCTCATACAGCAAGGAATAATAATAATAATAATAATAATAATAATAATAATAATATTAATAATAATAATAATAAATTATATTTTACAGCAACTTGTATGTGATAATAAAAGACGGCTTAGTTATCATTAAACAGATTCATCCAGGATTTCCAATATTTATCAAAAACTTTCCATTTACATTTTTTGAACATGAGATACTTTTCAATATAAAACTGTTCTTTCAAATAGTTTTGCAAGTTTAAAATGTTGACTTCTTTATACTGGGTTTTCATTTTGAAAATGAAATATTTGGTGTGGAGTATTACAAAGTTTGTTACTCTGTTTACATTAGGGAGTTTGGTTTTACCAAATAAAATAGAGGAAAAATCAAGATCAAGGTTGTAGTTTATTTTGTTTTTTATCCAATTTTGTAAGTCGTGCCATAAAGTTTGTATAGATGGACAGTAGAAAAACATATGCTCAATAGATTCTTTAACATTATCACAGTTTCTACAATTAGCATTGGATATTAAATTTCTTTTTGTAAGGTATGAATTTGTTTCAATAATCCTATGGAGAGTTTTAAATTGAAACCAGCGTAGCATAGTATTTTGTGAAATGTTGAAGGGTAATTTATAAATATTTGACCATTGGTGTTTTGAAAAGAAAATACCTTGGTCTTTCCATCTTAACTGACTAGTGGGTGTAATGGCCTTATTTGTTGTAAAAACTTGATAAATATCACTGCACCCTTTTGGAGACCTTAGTAAAATACTTATATATTTAGGAATATGACAAAATGAATGTCTTGTTTGAGTATTATGATAGTTAAATTGATAATTTCTTAGGTAACTTTTTATTGAAGCTATTAAACCATTAAACTCTAGAAAATTTGTATTTATATTATATCTTTTTAAGAATGATTCATAATTATAAAGTACTCCTTCAGTATTAAACAGATCAGCTATAATTCTAATGCCAATTTTATAATATATGTTGTAGAAAATAGTGTGGTTTTTCACTTTTATGTCTTTGTTGTACCAAATCTCTGTAGATAAAATATCATTTGCACTTTTTGGAGAAAAGTTATTACAATAATCATAGAATGCATTAAAAACATCTCTCCAGAAATTATTTTTTATAATTTCTGTTAATTTCTTAATATATTCAGATCCCAATTTAAATAGATTTTCCAGTTTAATATTACATGTATGCATTAAAAGCTTATACCATTTTGAATTTGTAACAGAAAGTCTTCTGATCCAGGATACCTTCAAAGATTTCATAAATAAAAAGACATTTGTCATTTTCAGCCCACCATTTTCATAATTCTGAATCATGATATCCCTTTTTACCCTGTCAGTGTTTGACTGCCATATAAATTCAAAAAATATGGTGTTAAGAGTGTTAATAAATGTTTCTGGAGGATTAGGCAGACACAGGAGTAAATATGTTAATTTTGATATAATTAAAGATTTGAGAATTGTAATTCTTCCCAAGACTGTAAGATTTCTTCTACACCAAGATTTTATCATTTTTTTATTTCTGTGATCTGCTTATTGAAATTTAATGATTCCATTTCATTGATACTGACTGAAAAAGTAATACCTAAGAGTGTAAACTTATGTTCACCCCAATTTAACTTCCATTTTGAATGATGATAGACGTCTTTTGAGAACTTCTTACTACCAATCCAAATTACATGTGTTTTTGAAAAATTAATTTTTAGTCCCGATACCTTTGCATAATATTCCAGAACATCAAGAGCTGCATGTAGTGATTTGGCAGATCCATCAAGAATAAGTGAAGTATCATCAGCATATTGTGATATATTGTACATTTCATTATCAATACGAATGCCTTTTATATTCCTATTGTTTCTAATATAAATACCTAATATTTTTGCACATAGAAGAAAGATGTAAGGACTCAGGGGATCACCTTGTCTACAACCTCTATTTAGAGTAAAGAAGTTTGATAGAAAACCACTTTGAGTGACTGACGATGTGATGTTATTATAGAAAGTACTTATCCAGTGTTTTATGGAGTTGCCAAAGTTAAAAAAATCTAATACTTGTGCGATAAATTTCCAAGAGATTGAGTCAAATGCTTTTTCAAAGTCGATAAGAAGAAGCATGCCTGGTATATTATTATTATCTGTATAATTCATTATATCATAGATCAGGCGAATATTTTCCCCAATATATCTACCTTTTATAAACCCTGTTTGATCAGGATGGATGAGGCTTTTTTACGCCACAATCAATCACGCCCTCGCTGGTGTAGGCTTTTTTACGCCACAATCAATCGCGCCCTCGCTGGTGTAGGCTTTTTTTACGCCACAATCAATCACGCCCTCGCCGATGTAGGCTTTTTTTACGCCACAATCAATCACGATGTCGCTGGTGTAGGCTTCTTTACGCCTCAATCAATCACGCCCTCGCTGGTGTAGGCTTCTTTACGCCTCAATCAATCACGCCCTCGCTGGTGTAGGCTTTTTTTACGCCACAATCAATCACGATGTCGCTGGAGTAGGCTTTTTTACGCCTCAATCAATCACGATGTCGCTAGTGTAGGTTGCTTTACGCCACAATGAATCAAAATGTCGCTGGTGTAGGCTTCTTTACGCCACGATTAATCACGATGTCGCTGGTGTAGGCTTCTTTACCCCACAATGAATCACGATGTCGCTGGTGTAGGCTTTTTTCACGCCACAATGAATCACAATGTCGCTGGTGTAGGCTTCTTTACGCCACGATTAATCACGATGTCGCTGGTGTAGGCTTCTTTACCCCACAATGAATCACGATGTCGCTGGTGTAGGCTTTTTTCACGCCTCAATCAATCACGCCCTCGCTGGTTTAGGCTTTTTTACGCCACAATCAATCACGCCCTCGCTGGTGTAGGCTTTTTTTACGCCACAATCAATCACGCCTTCGCTTGTGTAGGCTTTTTTACCCCACAATCAATCACGCCTTCGCTGGTGTAGGCTTTTTTACGTCACAATCAATCACAATGTTCCTAGTGTAGGCTTCTTCACGACACAATCAATAACGCCGTCGCTTGTGTAGGCTTTTTTACGCCACAATCAATCACACTTTCTTTCTTTTTTTTTTTTTCTTTCTTTTTCTTTTTACTTTTTTATTTATTTATTTTTTTGACGAGATTATTTACAGAAGTGTTTCATATTTTGTCTTGGTATCATATTATACTGCTTGGTCTTGTCTGTAATGATTATTATATTATCAAAAACGAAAAACGCACATATATTCCCATTCCTGTAAGTTATATACGGACAATGTAATAGTAAATGTGGACAATCATTACATCGACCCGATTTGATACCCCTCAGGAGAAATTTCTATCATTTTTGGTATACATCAGATCTCGTAGCCGCATTAAAACCTCCTCTTCTAGATGTTTATTGTAAGGTATTTTACAAAGACAGTGTAATTCCGGATGATAAATGGAAATGATTGTCATATCGATTCAAAACTAAGGTCATCGTCAGATAATTATTTTCATCACACGGTTTTTGGTGATAAGATAGAATTGCTAAATTTGTATAAATTACGACCTCTTTAGGAATACATTACAGGTCTACACGCAATCTTCCACAGTCAATATAATCTATCATATAATTGTTTTTCTATCAATGCATCATAAGTGTCAATGTTTTTTTCGTGATTTCTTAAAATTTCTCACCGCAACTAGTAAAACGCAATTTGTCAGATAGGAAAAAATAAAAACATCTTTGTTTGATTGGGATCATACAATAGACTTTCTTCCGGCATTGTCCAGAACTTTCCTGGACTTGAACAACGACCTTTTGGAATCCAAATTGTTCATTTTAAACCGGATAGAGGATAAGATCAATATTAACATGATCTCTCGATGGATATTAACTATATCCCCGTTAATCTTTAAAACATGTTCGAATGGCTTTGAAAAGTATTTCTTGGCACGTAAAATATAGCTTCATTATAAAAACGACTTTTGTGCAAGTCGGTTATATAGATAAGTTTTTATTTCATTATTGTAAGTCGACGGACAATTTCAAAGTTTATATAGCTATTAAGACGACTATAACATCACGCAGAGGAGAGAAATTTTATCCAAAAATCAGCAAAGGAGATTTTAAAAAGAAGGTTTTAATTTTGCTTCTATCACATTGATTGATGATTCAAGGCGCCTAAAGTTTAATTAAGAAGAAAAGTAAATTTCTCTGGAAGCAAAACTTACCAAGAGAACTTTAAGGAACACTATTTAGTGCTTCTAGTACACCAATAGACAATGACTTGTTTCCATTGGTTAGATGGTCTACAATCAGTATATAATACAACCTCATCAGACAGTTACGGGGGCATGATGAAAATGGCGAATGATTTGTTTACAAGACGCCATCTTGGTGGTATTATTTTCATATGTCTACAAATGATAATCGGACTCCTGGGTAATATAACAGTACTATATATATACGTCATCAAATTTAAACCGTCAAATTACAGAACGTACACGACTTGGTTAGCTGCTATTGATTTGACAAACTGTTGCCTTGGGATGCCATTTTTGATTTTGTACCATACAAATTATTTGAAATTTCCTAACGAATTTATTTGTAAAGCAGGGAGATTTATTCTTGTCTTCACGGCCAATGCTTCTGCGTTTTTACTCATTGTCATAGCTGTCGATAGATATCGCCATGTTTGTAAACCGATGGATTGGCAAATTTCCAAAAAATGGACAACTATCAATTGTATAACTGCAGTGGTTTGTGCGTTTGGACTTTCGTGGCCAGCTTTTGAACTCTTTGGAAACCATTCAGTTACGTCACTTCCGTTTAATATGGAAGGAACACGTTGTTGGGTAGATGACCGATACAACAGTACACAGTATCCGAGTTATTTTTATATCGGATTATCGTCACTAAGTTTAACAGTAACACTCGTGCTATTTATCATGTATGGATTAATTTTACAATATATTTACATGCATAAAAATTGTTTCCGAAGTCGCTCCAACAGACCATCAAGGGAATACATTGCCGGGAAAACAGCGTTAACCAAAAGAACAACAATTATATTATTATCAGTAACATTCGCGTTTGTTTTAAGTTCAATTCCACATAATGTCTTTGTGGTTGTATTATTGACAAAAGAAGACCTGCATTGTTATATGTCTTATTTAGAGGGGATGCTTCTGTATACCCTGGTGTGGACAATTCTCTTAAACAACAGTATAAATCCGTTTATTTACGGATTTTCTGATCGCAGATTCAGACAAGAACTAAAGAAGTCTGTTGTGTTGTGTTTTAAGGGTTTTGAATCACAAGCTTACCGGAAGTCTGGAAAACGAAGGAGTTTCCGGTCTGATGTTGTCTTGGTTCGTAAAATGACAAACGTCACTAACTCTTAATGTACATGTATATACAATTCTAATTTATCTAAATGATATATATATATATATATATATATATATATATATATATATATATATAAGTTTATTCAAAACAAAAGATTTTCTATTGACAAAGGGTTAATCAAGTAAAAAATAAATGGCATCATAAATTACTCTGTTAAATATCTGGCTATAAATAGATACCAAACCGGAAGTAGAATTTTTATGCAAGTCAATTATGGTAAAAAATCAGGAATTTCTATTTGGGTTAAAACTGTGAATTACCCCCATTGTAGAATCAAATAACATCTAATGTTGAGATTCCTTTTCAAACTATGTTTAAAATAAATGTTGAACTAAGTTTGCGATACGCGCGCTATAACTTTTTGAATTTTACCATTAATTACACACATTCGGTGTATGACAGTCATGTGGTCATTTTTCACACGTTCATCAGCCCATACGTTAAAAAAGGGCTTAGGCCTTGAATTTCTTTCCCAGTTATAATCTGAATATTTTTTTCCTTTACATCTTGTATCTGGTATGTAATGTTAGATGATTTATTTGTAGTTCAAACATTAATATATTCTTATTATATAAGTTTACTACGTTATTACTATCTAAATATATTGTATTTATCTGTTTTTCAATGATCTTTTTCTGTTGTTATTTATGACATTTTTTGTTGTTTTCTCTCATATCTACATCTTTTATTGGAAAACACAATAAATATGTTAAGAAAAAGAAAAGTAAAATTGTATTTATTATTTCTTTTAAGTGTTTAAGAATTATTATCATATAAAGCATTGTTTAACGTAATCGTTATAAAAATTCAAAAAGTGTTACATGATAAAAACAAAACGTTTTGTGTGCGTGGTTCACTTCCCACTAACATCAAACATTATGCATGGAAATACACAGACACATACAGGTACAGTCACCGCTACAGACACTGTCCGATTACAGATTACGTTACCAGCATCTTAAATATCGGGTCTAAGGATGTAATGATTGAGCAGTACAATGGTAAACAATACTCTATTTGAAAAGTATCATTTTTATATTTCAAATTCTGCCTATTCAAGTTCGAACCCCACTCGATCAGATACCAGTGTTCGTTGGCTGGAGGCCAGCGGTTTTCTTCCTCCGGTTACGCTTTCTCTGTGGACGATAAAAATAACGAGTTGTCTTTCTTTGACGTTCTTGTAAATCGATGACTTTGTACCAGCCGTTGAATTAAACATAAATTACAAGTGACGAAAAGAATCGAACCCATTGTACAAAAGAATAGAAGATATTGTCAAGTCTACCTTGTATGATCGAACTGTACCGTGACAGAAATGTATTGGTTGTTGAACATTTTTTGTGAGAGCGATATTGGATTTAACGTTTCATTTAAATGACTTTTATTTTAATTGCTGGGTGGCTTGTAAACCAGAGACACTGACAATTATCAAGTCAGTCTCAGGTTTGAGCTAGCAGAGATTAGAATTTACAGCGTAAGAGATATATTAATTGAGCTCTCCGAATACAGCTTAAGTGAAACATGCAGTATCCACATGTTAGATAGCTGCTATTTAAATTAATGGCCAGTTAAAAAATGTCACTGACCAGCGTCCATTACGCTCTGAATAATCTCAAGTATGTGTTGATATAAATGTGTATCTGATACATCATACAGTATTTCACAATCCTTTCATTAACTGGACAATAGCCACTGGCTACTAGTGTCTGGGATACGGCCAGACAAAATAAACCACAACTAATATCTACTTTCATATTCTTAATTTTAAATGTCACATTGTTGTTGTTTTTTGACAAAGTGACGGTAAACATCTAATAAAATGTTTTAACAATGTCAGATCTCAAAAAAAAAAAAAACATTCATAATAGATTGGAGAATACAGAAAATAAATCTTATAACTTGAACACAAATATTCGTAACCTCAAACACATTCTGAATTACTGTAAATAACTTACCACAAATAATCGTAACCTCAAACACATTCTGAATTACTGTAAATAACTTACCACAAATTATCCTCGGAAAATAACATTTGAAACGTAACCCTGAATAATCATGGCGCAAATTGTTATAGTATAGTATAAAGTTGTGTCATTATTTCAAATTTTATTTAAAAAATCAGAAACCCTTAAAAATGACAGTGGATTTAAAAAAGTGTGTAATTCACAAATTTTCCTTTTTCAAATTCAGAATGAAAATTAAATCACATTAAATTGTAAATAAAATTTTGTTATATTCAATGCATTTTCAATTTGTATTTTTGAAATTTTGATGGAGTTATCACAATATCTTCATAGAATATTCAGAAAAATAATAAAGAATATTTGATAGAAGCCAAAATTAAAGCACATTAATTATTACATGACCACGTGACCAGTAAACAACAATTTGTTTATTCGAAATCCCATGTAACATTAACGTGGCTTAGTCAAAATTAATGAAATAATAACATATTGGGACAACTTATAAAAAAATCCCGATTTTGGATGAATGCTTGATTGAATGATAAAATAATGCCTAAAGTTGGAGGTCCCAAACTTTTTTGCTAAAACAAATCCCCCCCCCCCCCGATACCATTGCGATCTCGTTTTTTTAAACAAAAAAGTCTAATGATACCTTAAGAGAGAGATAAGTGAAGTTACACCCCAGTCAAGATTATTCCACTTGAATCGAGGCGGTTAGTTCAGGGATGGTTGAGGAAACCGAAGTACCCGGAGAAAACCACTGACCTTTGGCAATCGAACTTTAAGTGCACACTTTAGACCACCCAGCCACCAAGACACCTCTTTTTTTTTTTTTACTAGAAATGCTATTCATAATATTAATTTTATCAAATTTATGTTTTTCTTTTAAAAATAAAAAAATACTCAGTGATAGAGAGAGAGAGAGAGAGAGAGAGAGAGAGAGAGAGAGAGAGAGAGAGAGAGAGAGAGAGAGAGAGAGAGAGAGAGATCACGGTTGACTATGCTATTGTTTTCGATTGTATTTCAACTTAAAATTTTCGGAGAAAAAGAAAAGCTTGTTTTGAGCATGCCATTATTGATATTTAAACATTAACATGAAATATCAATAAATGATAACATCGAACTTTAGATTTCTAGAAATTATATCTCATACAATGTTTAAATAATATCAAATCGTCACGGAATATATTCAAATAAACATCCTGCATCGTGTAAATTATAGCGCACAAAACAAGATAAACATTATAATAACAACATATACGGGTTTAACGCTTTTTAGTTCACTATGTAATTATTTATATAAAAAGTCTTCTTCATCAAATGTTTGATGTTTAATGATTATTACTAAATGATCGCAACAACACTCTAAATAACACAACTCTCTCGTTTCCACTAAATAAATTAATTATGATTTATATTAAAAAATCGAAACAGATACTTGACGTCAAAAATACAAACATGCGCAAATCTAATATTAAATACGAAATGAAAATGAAAGCTGTTTGTAAATGATAAACAATTTTCTGAAACAAATGATTTAATGTACCAACCAATTTTAATTCTCTGATTTTGCGGAATTTCATGCAAATAAGCTTACGTGTTATTGCGTAAAACTTCTACAAATTTGTAAAACTAGGCCTATAAGTTTCAAAGTTGCAGTAGATAAGTGCCAACTAGGCTTATTTGTTTCAAAGTTGCAGTAGATAAGTGCCAACTAGGCCTAATAGTTTCAAAGTTGCAGTAGATAAGTGCCAACTAGGCTTATTTGTTTCAAAGTTGCAGTAGATAAGTGCCAACTAGGCCTATTAGTTTCAAAGTTGCAGTAGATAAGTGCCAACTAGGCTTATTTGTTTCAAAGTTGCAGTAGATAAGTGCCAACTAGGCCTATTAGTTTCAAAGTTGCAGTAGATAAGTTCCAACTAGGCTTATTTGTTTCAAAGTTGCAGTAGATAAGTGCCAACTAGGCCTAATAGTTTCAAAGTTGCAGGAGATAAGTGCCAACTAGGCCTATTAGTTTCAAAGTTGCAGTAGATAAGTGCCAACTAGGCTTATTAGTTTATAAGTTGCTCTATTAAGTGCCTATAAAGCCAAATGATTCATAAGTTGCTGTAGATAAGTGCCAACTAGTTTAGAAGTTGCTGTAGATAAGTGCCTACCAGTTTATAAGTTGCTGTAGATAAGTGCCTACCAGTTTATCAGTTGCTGTAGATAAGTGCCTACCAGTTTATAACTTGCTGTAGATAAGTGCCTACCAGTTTATCAGTTGCTGTAGATAAGTGCCTACCAGTTTATAAGTTGCTGTAGATAAGTGCCTACCAGTTTATAAGTTGCTGTAGATAAGTGCCTACCAGTTTATAACTTGCTGTAGATAAGTGCCTACCAGTTTATAAGTTGCTGTAGATAAGTGCCTTCCAGTTTATAACTTGCTGTAGATAAGTGCCTACCAGTTTATAAGTTGCTGTAGATAAGTGCCTACCAGTTTATAACTTGCTGTAGATAAGTGCCTACCAGTTTATAAGTCGCTGTAGATAAGTGCCTACCAGTTTATAAGTTGCTATAGATAAGTGCCTACCAGTTTATCAGTTGCTGTAGATAAGTGCCTACCAGTTTATAACTTGCTGTAGATAAGTGCCTACCAGTTTATATGTTGCTGTAGATAAGTGCCTACCAGTTTATAAGTTGCTGTAGATAAGTGCCTACCAGTTTATAAGTTGCTGTAGATAAGTGCCTACCAGTTTATCAGTTACTGTAGATAAGTGCCTACCAGTTTATAAGTTGCTGTAGATAAGTGCCTACCAGTTTATAAGTCGCTGTAGATAATTGCCTACCAGTTTATAAGTTGCTGTAGATAAGTGCCTACCAGTTTATAAGTTGCTGTAGATAAGTGCCTACCAGTTTATAAGTTGCTGTAGATAAGTGCCTACCAGTTTATAAGTTGCTGTAGATAAGTGCCTACCAGTTTATCAGTTGCTGTAGATAAGTGCCTACCATTTTATCAGTTGATGTAAATAAGTGCCTACCAGTTTATCAGTTGCTGTAGATAAGTGCCTACCAGTTTATAAGTTGCTGTAGATAAGTGCCTACAAGTTTATCAGTTGCTGTAGATAAGTGCCTACCAGTTTATTAGTTGCTGTAGATAAGTGCCTACCAGTTTATCAGTTGATGTAGATAAGTGCCTACCAGTTTATAAGTTGCTGTAGATAAGTGCCTACCAGTTTATAAGTTGCTGTAGATAAGTGCCTACCAGTTTATCAGTTGCTGTAGATAAGTGCCTACCAGTTTATCAGTTGATGTAGATAAGTGCCTACCAGTTTATAAGTTGCTGTAGATAAGTGCCTACCAGTTTATAAGTTGCTGTAGATAAGTGCCTACCAGTTTATTAGTTGCTGTAGATATGTGCCTACCAGTTTATTAGTTGCTGTAGATAAGTGCCTACCAGTTTATAAGTTGCTGTAGATAAGTGCCTACCAGTTTATAAGTTGCTGTAGATAAGTGCCTACCAGTTTATAAGTTGCTGTAGATAAGTGCTTTCTAGTTTATAAGTTGGTTTATGTAAAAATAAAAATAAGCAAAGTAACATTTATAGATTGAAACGTGAAATAAAATCAATCCATATGTATCAAAATATATCCGATTTTTGAGGGAGTTGAGTGTAGAATCGGTCCGGAGAAAGATCAGTGCTCCACTTGCAAATATGTAGTTCATGGTTCGTAAGTCTTTTCAGCTGCCCCGACACAAGACAGTTGCTTTGGTTCTTCTTTACAATTGTTGACAAGACCCAACCCGTCTTCTTCATGCGCTATTTATGAAACTATTTTTGTAAAAAAAATATCAAAAGAAGCATATTTCAGTCCAACATTGAATCTTAGAACAAAAACTGTAAGACAATTGATGAAGCAGGATAAAAAGAGATACGTCATTTATCACTTAGTCCAATGA
Organism: Tegillarca granosa; assembly: GCA_029721355.1. NCBI lineage: Eukaryota > Metazoa > Mollusca > Bivalvia > Arcoida > Arcidae > Tegillarca > Tegillarca granosa. The sequence continues at coordinate 240,508 of CM056607.1, read as the reverse complement.
TGAAGCATGATAAACAGAGGTACGTCATTTATCACTAAGTCCAATGATGAAGCAGGATAAACAGAGGTACGTCATTTATCACTAAGTCCAATGATGAAGCATGATAAACAGAGGTACGTCATTTATCACTAAGTCCAATGATGAAGCAGGATAAACAGAGGTACGTCATTTATCACTAAGTCCAATGATGAAGCATGATAAACAGAGGTACGTCATTTATCACTAAGTCCAATGATGGAGCAGGATAAACAGAGGTACATCATTTATCACTTAGTCAATGAAGCAGGATAAACAGTACGTCATTTATCACTAAGTCCAATGATGAAGCAGGATAAACAGAGGTACGTCATTTATCACTAAGTCCAATGATGAAGCAGGATAAACAGAGGTACGTCATTTATCACTAAGTCCAGTGATGAAGCATGAAAAACAGAGGTACGTAATTTATCACTAAGTCCAGTGATGAAGCAGGAAAAAACAGAGGTACGTCATTGATCATTATTCTAGTGATGAATCAGGATAAACAGAGGTACGTCATTTATCACTAAGTCCAGTGATGAAGAAGGATAAACAGAGGTACATCATTAATCACTAAGTCCAATGATGAAGCAGGATAAACAGAGGTACATCATTCATCACTAAGTCCAATGATGAAGCAGGATAAACAGAGGTACGTCATTTATCACTTAAGTCCAGTGATGAAGCACGATAAACAGAGGTACGTCATTTATCACTTAGTCCAGTGATGAAGCAGGATAAGCAGAGGTACGTCATTTATCACTAAGTCCATTTTCTTCATGGATTTTTGGCATTATCAACAACTACAATGACTTTTAATTAATTAATGATCGGGTTCTTATCTTTCAAAAATTCAAAAACATGCTTTTTTTCTTTGTTAATTTGTCTGTGTATAATCTGAATAAACCTGATCAAAAGTTGGAAGCTAAAAGCATTCCGAGAATCCAAAACAATTTCCCACTCGCAACACTTTTATCAAAATCGGAAAGACCCAAGTGTCAAATCATGTGTAGTCGTAAAATGTTTTCTTGTTCATGTTTCCATCACTGAAATTAAAGCCAAACTATTCAGATTTAGATTTAGATTTTCATTGTGACATTCCAATAGTTGATCAAGTCTGCTAGTACACATAATTGAAAGTTATATTTCATCATGTAATAAACCGTATTTGCCAATACATGTATTATATAAATGTTCTATTTAACTATCCTTGGAATATTTAATCAACGTCACACCTAAAGCTGGCACCTGTTACGAAAATCCTGTACATGTTTCAGTTATTTATCATTAAAATAATCTCGTGACATTTTCCAATTAGATAAATAAAACAAGTTATGACACGTCTGTTTTTGGCGGTGGTTGACTCATTTAGTTTAAAAGAAAATTTGGCCATGCATGTAACTTGACGTCAGTAATAGATATGTAATGTCCATTTAGCCTTAGGGTCAAATTGACCACATTTCACGGACGAAAAAAAATGAAATAAATAAATAAAACAAGGTACCAGATACCAGATAACAAAAAGCATGTTCCACAAACATTTCATGATATCTTCTCAGTAGGCAACTGTTCCTGCAACATCATTTAGTTTTCATAAGATTTTAATAGCTTCTTTTGTGGAACGTAATACTAGTATATTAACTAAAAGCAGATAAATAGAACATTAATTTGTACAAACTCTACCATTGATAGTTAGCCAAACTCTCTCTTACGCAGCTTACTTCTTGGAAGCATCTGACCTTCAATGTTCTTGGAAGCCTCTGACCTTCAATGTTCTTGGAAGCATCTGACCGTCAATAATCTTAGAAGCATATGAACTTCAATGTTCTTGGAAGCATCTGACCTTCAACGTTCTTGGAAGCATCTGACCTCCAATGTTCTTGGAAGCATTTGACTTTTAATGTTCTTGGAAGCACCTGACCTTCAATGTTCTTGGAAGCATCTGACCTTCATTGTTCTTGGAAGCATCTGACCTTCAACGTTCTTGGAAGCATCTGACCTCTAACGTTCTTGGAAGCATCTGACCTTCAATGTTTTTGGAAGCATCTGACTTTTAATGTTCTTGGAAGCATCTGACCTTCAATGTTCTTGGAAGCATCTGAACTTCAATGTTCTTGGAAGCATCTGACCTTCAATGTTCTTGGAAGCATCTGACCTTCAATGTTTTTGGAAGCATCTGACCTTCAATGTTTTTGGAAGCATCTGACCTTCAATGTTCTTGGAAGCATATGAACTTCAATGTTCTTGGAAGCATCTGACCTTCAATGTTCTTGGAAGGATCTGACCTTCAATGTTCTTGGAAGCATCTGACCTTTAATGTTTTTGGAAGCATCTGACCTTCAATGTTCTTGGAAGCATATGAACTTCAATGTTCTTGGAAGCATCTGATCTTCAATGTTCTTGGAAGCATCTGACCTTCAATGTTCTTGGAAGCATCTGACCTTCAATGTTCTTTGAAGCATATGAACTTCAATGTTCTTGGAAGCATATGAACTTCAAAGTTCTTGAAAGCATCTGACCTTTAATGATCTTGGAAAGCATCTGACTTTCAATGTGTTTTATCTTCATTTACTTTTATTTTTTAACTCGATGTTATAACTATCCAATTATTATTGGACACAATATATAATTTTATGACGAAGTTACAGACAATGTGACATTTTTCATTCACGTGCAGCGATACAAGTACTGCATATGTCTTGACCTCTCGGACATCTATCTATCTATCTATCTATCTATCTACAGTTAATTTGATTTAGCGATGTCATTTATACATTTGTTAGAATGTTGTTATTAGATCGTTGTTGTTAGAACGTTGTTGTAACATTTCAAATGACTGATTTCTATTTACTATAGTTGTATCACAATTGTTAACCACTGTTCAACAAAAAGATAAATGTTACTGACAAATATCACTTGTCACTTCCGGTCACTGACTGTCCAAAATTCAGACAAATGTTTTTGTCTGTTTAAAAGATAACCTAGACTTGTTTAAAGGTGTTCATGTGTGAAAAATGAGAGAGAAAGTCTACCGATCCGTTAAAAATTATATTTGGTCAAATAAATAAATGTATTTATGGGTTGAACATTAACCAGTACAATCAATAACAAGAACATTCTGGAAACACATTATCGCCGGCATTATAACGTCAATCACGAAACTCATTTTATTTGATTTTAAGTCTCCTAGTTTTGATGTTCATATAGCCTTAACTGACGAAGTATGATAAGTCCTAATTAAAAAAGTCTAAGATCCCCGAACTAAGCAAGTGTAGGATGTCCATACCGACCATGTCTGGGATGTCCTTCCTGACCAAATCCGGAATGTCCTCGATGACTAGGTTTTAAAAGTACTTGCTGACCAAGTCTTAAAAGTACTTGCTGACCAAGTCTAAAATGTCCTTGCTTACAAAGTCCTAAAAGATGTATTTGTTGACCAAGTCTGAGATGCAGTTGTTGACCAATTTGAGATGTATTTGTTGACCAAGTCTGACATGTACATGTTGACCAAGTCTGAGATGTATTTGTTGACCAAGTCTGAGATGTATTTGTTGACCAAGTCTGAGATGTACTTGTTGACCACGTCTGACATGTACATGTTGACCAAGTCTTGGTTATATTTGTTGAATAAGTCAGAGATGTACTTGTTGACCAAGTCTTAGATGTATTTGTTAACCAAGTCTGAGATGTCCTTGTTGACCATGTCTGAGATGTATTTGTTGACCAAGTCTGAGATATACTTGTTGACAAAGTCTTAAAAGATGTATTTGTTGACCAGGTCTTAAAATATGTATTTGTTGACCAAGTCTGAGATTTCCTTGTTGACCAAGTCTGAGATGCTCTTGTTGGCCAAGTCTGAGATGTCCTTGTTGACCAAGTCTGAGATGCTCTTGTTGACCAAGTCTGAGATGTCCTTGCTAACCAAGTTTGAGATGCTCTTGTTTATCAAGTGTGAGATGGCCTGGCTTACCAAGTCTTAGATGCTATTGTTGACCAGGTCTGAGATGTCCTTGCTAATCAAGTTTGAGATGCTCTTGTTTATCAAGTGTAAGATGGCTTTGTTGACCAAATCTGAGATGCTCTTGTTGACCAAGTCTGAGATGTCCTTGTTGACCAAGTCTGAGATGCTTTTGTTGACCAAGTCTGAGATGCTCTTGTTGACCAAGTCTGAGATGTCCTTGTTGACCAAGTCTGAGATGCTTTTGTTGACCAAATCTGAGATGCTCTTGTTGACCAAGTCTGAGATGTCCTTGTTGACCAAGTCTGAGATGCTTTTGTTGACCAAGTCTGAGATGTCCTTGCTAAACAAGTTTGAGATGCTCTTGTATATCAAGTGTAAGATGGCCTTGTTGACCAAATCTGAGATGCTCTTGTTGACCAAGTCTGAGATGTCCTTGTTGACCAAGTCTTAGATGCTATTGTTGACCGAGTTTAAGATGCATGTAAACAATATTAATAAAACTTTTAAAAAAGACGTTTTAAACTAGAAGTGATATTTTAAATGATCAGCTGGGGTTCAGAATTAACTGGAGATACAGTTGTCAATGATTAAGATATCAAACAATAGAATGTTACCCAGCAAAGATATTTTCTGAAACAACAAATGTCACCCGTTAAGGCATAATATCTGTTTTCTTACATTCTAGTACATTCGGTGTCACTTTTATTATAAATTGATAAATTATGAAATATATAGTATTTATATCTTTTGTTAAACCAGGAATTAAATTTAATCTGTTCTTCAGGAGAAATTTGATAACTGTGTCAGTGGGTCTGTAGAACAAGTAATTATTTAATCACGAAGTATGTCACTGGGACAAATTCTAACCCAAGTTTTCGCGCAAATTCTATTTCGTTTTTTTTTTTTAAAATAAAAATTGATATTAGTCAACTTTGTAGAGTTTGATGTATTTAAGAGTTGCGAGGTTATATTCTTTCATAGCATCATATACAGTAACGAGGCTTTACTAACTATTGTGATGCTGTTTTTATTAAAATAGCCATATTTAGCTGAGCTTATGATACGGTAAAGCGAGTGTCCGTAGCAATACGTGCATTTGACAATTATAACAGGTTCATTTAATGGACCATCTAAGTTCAATATTATTATACGGTATAATGGACGAAGTTGTATGTAGGAATTGAATGTATAATGGTTCATTTAACAATTTATGTTGACTTAATTTTTCCAGGTAATGCAAAATGAGTCTTCTCCGCAAGGCCATAAGAACCAAATTTAGTAAGTAACATCCTCGTTTGATGTAGATTAAACATTTTGTCCGGCAAGACTGTCCGAAACATAAAATGGCCATCGATAGTGTCTGTCCAAAGTAGGTAATTTTAAAATATTTTTTCTTATTATAGTCTCCTGGTGCTTTTATAAAATCCAATTATTAAACAAAAATTAATCCTTCAGTTTACTGAAAACTCAATCATTCTCGACACGTCTGATCTTCAAGACACTGAGGAATTATTGTTATGTTTCAATGTTCTGGTGTTATAACTGGTCAAAAATAATTTGCTGGTTTAATTAAGCGGCATGAGATCTTCATTCATACTTTTATCTCACCTCTTTTCTGTACAATTCAAATAGTAGCGAAAGTATCATCGATAGTTTCCAGGCCCCATTTTCACAATCATTCACTAAGTTCACTGAGTGTACACTCAACTCAAATTGGGGAATATTTCAATATCAATTATCATGACATTACAGTTAAATTGAATTTCTGATGTTATATTTTAATTGTTTAGTGTAGGTTTGTTGAACAAAACAAAACGTTGACTCATAAATCTTAAAATTTTCTAAATATTGATGAAAGAAAATTGGAATATTTGAGTTGAGTAAATGATTATTAAACTGGGACCAGGTGACTAACCATTTCAGCAATCTTATGCAGGTATGACCTTGACCTTTGAACTCATTACCAAGAACCATATACCAAAAGAATCGTCATATCAATACATACAATACATTATTATGCATGCCTATACAAAAACATAGGCAAGTTTTCAAGATAAAGCACAATTTTAGTATTTTTAAGCAGTTATGACTTAAGAACCTATGCCCTTGAACATGTAACAAAATGAACGTCATATCAATATTTTAAAAAGTCTTATATACATGCCTACAAAGATGGTTTATTGTTTTACAGGCAGTTAACAATTTTAGTCCTCTCATGTAGCTGTTAACTTTAGAACCTTTAACCCTTAACCTTATATCAAAATTACCCTTGTATCAATACCTACAATACTCTTTTACATGTCTGTACGAAAAGTCAAAAGGTTTCATGCTAATTCACAATTTTAGTATTTTTAAGCCAAAAAAAAAATTAGTGAATAAATAAAAAAATAAAAGTAATAATAATAATAATAATAATAAATAATTTAGGGGAAACAACTCCTACATGGATCACCATTATGTAAAGAAACTTGGTCCCTTTTTAGATTTTGTCATGCTGAAAATTTTCGCAGTTTACTTTTTTTGATCCATTTGTAATAGTTTTCAAGAAAATAGGCAAAAATCTAAATTTGCAAAAAAAATAATAATAATAATAATAATGATAATAAAATGAAATTACATAAAATAAAAAATTAAAATGCAAGAAATAAATAATTAAATTAAATAAAAATAACATGAACTATCATGTAGTTACGAAACATGATACTTTGTTAGATTTTATCATGCTTTAGCCTGAAACGACAAAATCACCAACTAGGCTATGATCTTTGACCTTGACCCAACTTTGAATGTCAGTTGAAGAAAATATTTAAAAAATCAGATTGGATACCAGGTCAGTATCTTTAAAAAAAGTCAGTTCATAACCATTTCAAACCATTTTGCAATATTTTCAAATTAAAAGCAAAAACGTCTAACAATTTTTTGACCGAATTTTACGATTTGTTTTAACTATATTTTTAATACACTGAAAAATTAAGACAGTTTTTGTCTACCACTTTCGGTTCCGGAGAAAAAAGATTTTTTCAAATGTAGGTCACAATGACCTACTTTCCTCTCTATACTTATAGAAAGTGCAAACTTGAAAAGTGTCCACCCAATAATCCTCCCTGTGAAGTTTGATCACTATCAGCCTGGTAGTTTCAGAGATGTCGAAAAGTTACGGACACACACTGCGCTATTACATACCTAAAGGCCAGGTGGGCTAAAGGGTTATACATGACTAAATGAAATGTACAACACAATGTAAGGAATGATACGTACTTTGTAACAAAAATCTTGTATAGTGCTAAATGTTACGACAATGAAATGTGAGAGATTGCATAATTAAGCTTTAGTTGAATTCGACTAGTTTCGGTCAATAGGACTTTAATGAGTGATTTATAAGCAAAGAAGCTGACTAGGTCATTTTTACACTGAAACAAATTTTCTAAAATTATGCCAGTAAAAAAAGTTGATCAAAAAGTAAGGCGATAGTGCCTGTCTTCATTTCTGACACACTGACACACATTCACTGTATTACATCATATATATAAGGTATTATATATTTAGTTTCAGCGGGAGAGGTAAACTCACACCTGTCTCATATTTCTTATCTAAAATGTCACATCTATTTCTACAATACCTAATTTTGAATTACATAATTTTGGACCTATTTATAAAAACTGACTGCTGTGACCAATATTATATCATAATTTCTGATTACATTTGCTGAATTCATGATTAGGTTGTATAAATAAAAAGAAAAGTAGACTCTTTTCACGTCCGCACCTATATTAAGTTTTACATGGTGAATTTCACGTCCGCGATATTAAGTATTACATGGTCAATTTCACGTCCCGCGCCTATATTAAGTTTTACATGGTGAATTTCACGTCCCCACCTATATTAAGTTTTACATGATGAATTTCACGTCCGCGATATTAAGTATTACATGGTGAATTTCACGTCCGCGCCTATATTAAGTTTTACATGGTGAATTTCACGTCCGCGCCTATATTAAGTTTTACATGGTGAATTTCACGTTCCCACCTATATTAAGTTTTACATGGTGAATTTCACGTTCCCACCTATATTAAGTTTACATGATGAATTTCACGTCCGCGATATTAAGTATTACATGGTGAATTTCACGTCCCCACCTATATTAAGTTTTGACATGGTGAATTTCACGTCCCACCTATATTAAGTTTTACATGGATGTATTTCACGGTCCCCACCTATATTAAGTTTTACATGGTGAATTTCACGTCCCCACCTATATTAAGTTTTGCATGGTGAATTTCACGTCCGCACCTATATTAAGTTTTACATGGTGAATTTCACGTCCCCACCTATATTAAGTTTTACATGATGAATTTCACGGTCGCGATATTAAGTATTACATGGTGAATTTCACGTCCGCGCCTATATTAAGTTTTGCATGGTGAATTTCACGTCCGCGCCTATATTAAGTTTTACATGGTGAATTTCACGTTCCGCACCTATATTAAGTTTTACATGGTGAATTTCACGTTCCGCACCTATATTAAGTTTTACATGATGAATTTCACGTCCGCGATATTAAGTATTACATGGTGAATTTCACGTCCGCGCCTATATTAAGTTTGCATGGTGAATTTCACGTTCCCACCTATATTAAGTTTTACATGATGAATTTCACGGTCGCGATATTAAGTATTACATGGTGAATTTCACGTCCGCGCCTATATTAAGTTTTGCATGGTGAATTTCACGTCCGCGCCTATATTTAGTTTTACATGGTGAATTTCACGTCCGCGCCAATATTAAGTTTACATAGTCAATTAACGTCCTCACCTTAAAAGATATTTGCGTTGTCAATTTCATTTCTGTACGTGAAATAAGTTTCACATTATCAAATTAGTTCGACATTGTCAATTAATTTTGGTAAAAATCGGCTTCTTATAGGCCCCCTAAATGCATTGACTTCGCTTTCAAGTAACAAACCTGTGAATTAAAGAAATTTTAATCAAGGTGTACTGGCATCGTCTGTCTAAGCAAAACAGACAGGGAATTTGAATGTAACACGAACATTGTAGCCAAGTGCTTAAATAATGTATTAAGTAGTCGTGTCATATTATAAATATGATATTGCAAGTTTTGGAAGTCTTTTGTCGAAAAAATATTTTATAGACAAATATATTGGTGTTAAATAAATTTTAATAGGCCATTTTGAAATTTAAAAAATAAAAAGGAAAATCAGATTTTCTCTTTTCTTTTTTCCCAGACGACCTTGGAAGTGATTTAATCTGCAAGTTTAAAGGATAACTCGTTTATATATCTGGATTTCTGTACGAACTTCGACAAAAACATGTCTTCACCGTTTTCACATAATAGTAGCTATTTTTATTTAATTACTTGTTCTTGACAAAATCACTAATGATTTAACAAACTTTAAATAATTGATATTTACTAAGACTGGGCTAAGCATTGAAATAAATAAGTTTATCTTGTGTAAACATTGCAACCCCCTGCCCCCCCCCCCCAAAAGTCACAAATAAATACATTATTTATAATAAGTAAAGCATAAATAATATTGCGGAAATTGTCCGATATACGAATATTTAGTGCATTTCTTTACAAGACATTTAATCCCTCAATAAGGTTTTAAATTTGTCCCACAGACCTAGTAACATATACACGCAAACTTACAAAAAAAAAGCCAAAAAAAAAAAAATAATAATAATAATAATAATAATAAAATCGTGACATAGAGTTACTTAAAACGTATTCTATATACCTAAATACACACGGTAATGGGTAGAATTACAATAAAATATAAAACTTATATTAACAGAACAAAAAACAACTCACAACAACACCAAAGGGACAATAATTCCATCTGTCACAAAAACCGCCGACAACATCACCAAAGGGACAATTATTCTTGTAGGTCAAACCAGACACAACCAAAGGGACAATTTTCTTGTAGGTCACAAACCATGACAACATCATTAGGACAATGATTCCGGTTTGTCACAACCACTTTTGACAACATCATTAGGACAATGATTCCGGTAGGTCACAAAAAAAAAAAAACTGACAACAACACCATAGGGACAATGATTCCGGTCTGTAACACAAAGCACTGACACCATTGGTACCATATTTTTGGTCTGTCACAAAAACCACTGACAACAACACCATAGGGACAATGATTCCCGTCTGTCAAAGAGAAAAAAAATCACTGACAACAACACCATAGGGACATTGATTCCTGTAGGTCACAAACACCACTGACAACAACACCATAGGGACAATGATTCCTGTAGGTCACAAAAACTACTGACAACAACAACATAGGGACAATGATTCCGGTAGGTCACACAAAACCCCTGACAACAACAACATAGGGACAATGATTCCGGTCTGTCACAAAAACCACTGGCAACACATCATTAGGACAATGATTCCGGTAGGTCACAAAAACCAATGACAACACATCATAAGGACAATGATTCCGGTCTGTAACAAAAACCAATGACAACACATCATTAGGACAATGATTCCGGTCTGTCACAAAAAAAAACAAACACTGACAACAACATCATAGGGACAATGATTCCGGTCTGTCACAAAAACCAATGACAACACATCATATCATTAGGACAATGATTCCAGTCTGTCACAAAAACCACTGACAACACATCATATCATTAGGTCAATGATTCCGGTAGGTCACAAAAACCCCTGACAACAACACCATTAGGACAATGATTCCAGTAGGTCACAAAAAACACTGACAACAACACCATTAGGACAATGATTCCGGTAGGTCACAAAAACCACTGCCAACAACACCATTAGGACAATGATTCCGGTAGGTCACAAAAACCACTGACAACAACACCATAGAAACAATGATCCCGGTATGTCACAAAAACCCCTGACAACAACACCATAGGGACAATGATCCCGGTATGTCACAAAAACCCCTGCCAACAACACCATTAGGACAATGATTCCGGTAGGTCACAAAAACCCCTGACAACAACACCATAGGGACAATGATCCCGGTCTGTCACACAAACCACTGACAACAACACCATAGAGACAATGATCCCGGTAGGTCACAAAAACAGCTGACAAGAACACCATCGGGACAATGATTCCGGTAGGTCACAAAAACAGCTGACAACAACACCATAGGGACAATGATCACAGTATGTCACAAGAACAGCTGACAACAACATCATTATTGCAATGACTCCTGAGGGTATCAAAAAACACTGACATCAACACCATAGGGACAATGATTCCGGTATGTCACAAAAACAGCTGACAATAACATCATTATAGCAATGACTCCTGAGGGTATCAAAAAACACTGACATTAACACCATAGGGAAAAAGATTCCGGTAGGCCACACAAACCACTGACAACAACACCATAGAAACAATGATCACGGTATGTCACAAAAACCCCTGACAACAACACCATAGGGACAATGATCCCGGTATGTCACAAAAACCCCTGCCAACAACACCATTAGGACAATGATTCCGGTAGGTCACAAAAACCCCTGACAACATCACCATAGGGACAATGATTCCGGTAGGTCACAAAAACCCCCGACAACAACACCATAGGGACAATGATCCCGGTATGTCACAAAAACAGTTGACAACTACATCATTATGGCAATGACTCCTGAAGGTATCAAAAACTACTGACATCAACACCATAGGGACAATGATTCCGGTAGGTCACACAAACCACTGACAACAACACCATAGAGACAATGATCCCGGTAGGTCACAAAAACAGCTGACAAGAACACCATAGGGACAATGATTCCGGTAGGTCACAAAAACAGCTGACAACAACACCACAGTGACAATGATCCCGGTATGTCACAAAAACCCCTGACAACAACATCATTATGGCAATGACTCCTGAAGGTATCAAAAACCACTGACAACAACACCATAGGGACAATGATCCCGGTATGTCACAAAAACAGCTGACAACAACATCATTATAGCAATGACTCCTGAGGGTATCAAAAAACACTGACATCAACACCATAGGGACAATGATTCCGGTAGGTCACAAAACAGCTGACAAGAACACCATCGGGACAATGATTCCAGTATGTCACAAAAACAGCTGACAACAACATCATTATGGCAATGACTCCTGAAGGTATCAAAAACCACTGACAACAACACCATAGGGACAATGATCCCGGTATGTCACAAAAAACCCCTGACAACAACATCATTATGGCAATGACTCCTAAAGGTATCAAAAACCACTGACAACAACACCATAGGGACAATGATCCCGGTATGTCACAAAAACCCCTGACAACAACATCATTATGGCAAACTCCTGAAGGTATCAAAAACCCCTGACAACAACACCATAGGGACAATGATTCCGGTAGGTCACAAATACCACTGACAACAACACCATAGGGACAATGATTCCTGTAGGTCAGAAAAACTACTGACAACAACAACATAGGGACAATTATTCCGGTAGGTCACACAAAACCCCTGACAACAACAACATAGGGACAATGATTCCGGTCTGTCACAAAAACCACTGGCAACACATCATTAGGACAATGATTCCGGTAGGTCACAAAAACCAATGACAACACATCATAAGGACAATGATTCCGGTCTGTAACAAAAACCAATGACAACACATCATTAGGACAATGATTCCGGTCTGTCACAAAAAAAAAACAAACACTGACAACAACATAATAGGGACAATGATTCCGGTCTGTCACAAAAACCAATGACAACACATCATATCATTAGGACAATGATTCCAGTCTGTCACAAAAACCACTGACAACACATCATATCATTAGGTCAATGATTCCGGTAGGTCACAAAAACCCCTGACAACAACACCATTAGGACAATGATTCCAGTAGGTCACAAAAACACTGACAACAACACCATTAGGACAATGATTCCGGTAGGTCACAAAAACCACTGCCAACAACACCATTAGGACAATGATTCCGGTAGGTCACAAAAACCACTGACAACAACACCATAGAAACAATGATCCCGGTATGTCACAAAAACAGCTGACAAGAACACCATAGGGACAATGATTCTGGTAGGTCACAAAAACAGCTGACAACAACACCACAGTGACAATGATCCCGGTATGTCACAAAAACCCCTGACAACAACATCATTATGGCAATGACTCCTGAAGGTATCAAAAACCACTGACAACAACACCATAGGGACAATGATCCCGGTATGTCACAAAAACAGCTGACAACAACATCATTATAGCAATGACTCCTGAGGGTATCAAAAAACACTGACATCAACACCATAGGGACAATGATTCCGGTAGGTCACAAAACAGCTGACAAGAACACCATCGGGACAATGATTCCAGTATGTCACAAAAACAGCTGACAACAACATCATTATGGCAATGACTCCTGAAGGTATCAAAAACCACTGACAACAACACCATAGGGACAATGATCCCGGTATGTCACAAAAAACCCCTGACAACAACATCATTATGGCAATGACTCCTAAAGGTATCAAAAACCACTGACAACAACACCATAGGGACAATGATCCCGGTATGTCACAAAAACCCCTGACAACAACATCATTATGGCAAACTCCTGAAGGTATCAAAAACCCCTGACAACAACACCATAGGGACAATGATTCCGGTAGGTCACAAATACCACTGACAACAACACCATAGGGACAATGATTCCTGTAGGTCAGAAAAACTACTGACAACAACAACATAGGGACAATTATTCCGGTAGGTCACACAAAACCCCTGACAACAACAACATAGGGACAATGATTCCGGTCTGTCACAAAAACCACTGGCAACACATCATTAGGACAATGATTCCGGTAGGTCACAAAAACCAATGACAACACATCATAAGGACAATGATTCCGGTCTGTAACAAAAACCAATGACAACACATCATTAGGACAATGATTCCGGTCTGTCACAAAAAAAAAACAAACACTGACAACAACATAATAGGGACAATGATTCCGGTCTGTCACAAAAACCAATGACAACACATCATATCATTAGGACAATGATTCCAGTCTGTCACAAAAACCACTGACAACACATCATATCATTAGGTCAATGATTCCGGTAGGTCACAAAAACCCCTGACAACAACACCATTAGGACAATGATTCCAGTAGGTCACAAAAACACTGACAACAACACCATTAGGACAATGATTCCGGTAGGTCACAAAAACCACTGCCAACAACACCATTAGGACAATGATTCCGGTAGGTCACAAAAACCACTGACAACAACACCATAGAAACAATGATCCCGGTATGTCACAAAAACCCCTGACAACAACACCATAGGGACAATGATCCCGGTATGTCACAAAAACCCCTGCCAACAACACCATTAGGACAATGATTCCGGTAGGTCACAAAAACCCCTGACAACAACACCATAGGGACAATGATCCCGGTCTGTCACACAAACCACTGACAACAACACCATAGAGACAATGATCCCGGTAGGTCACAAAAACAGCTGACAAGAACACCATCGGGACAATGATTCCGGTAGGTCACAAAAACAGCTGACAACAACACCATAGGGACAATGATCACAGTATGTCACAAGAACAGCTGACAACAACATCATTATTGCAATGACTCCTGAGGGTATCAAAAAACACTGACATCAACACCATAGGGACAATGATTCCGGTATGTCACAAAAACAGCTGACAATAACATCATTATAGCAATGACTCCTGAGGGTATCAAAAAACACTGACATTAACACCATAGGGAAAAAGATTCCGGTAGGCCACACAAACCACTGACAACAACACCATAGAAACAATGATCACGGTATGTCACAAAAACCCCTGACAACAACACCATAGGGACAATGATCCCGGTATGTCACAAAAACCCCTGCCAACAACACCATTAGGACAATGATTCCGGTAGGTCACAAAAACCCCTGACAACATCACCATAGGGACAATGATTCCGGTAGGTCACAAAAACCCCCGACAACAACACCATAGGGACAATGATCCCGGTATGTCACAAAAACAGTTGACAACTACATCATTATGCAGTTGACTCCTGAAGGTATCAAAAACTACTGACATCAACACCATAGGGACAATGATTCCGGTAGGTCACACAACCACTGACAACAACACCATAGAGACAATGATCCCGGTAGGTCACAAAAACAGCTGACAAGAACACCATAGGGACAATGATTCCGGTAGGTCACAAAAACAGCTGACAACAACACCACAGTGACAATGATCCCGGTATGTCACAAAAACCCCTGACAACAACATCATTATGGCAATGACTCCTGAAGGTATTCAAAAACCACTGACAACAACACCATAGGGACAATGATCCCGGTATGTCACAAAAACAGCTGACAACAACATCATTATAGCAATGACTCCTGAGGGTATCAAAAAACACTGACATCAACACCATAGGGACAATGATTCCGGTAGGTCAC
Organism: Tegillarca granosa; assembly: GCA_029721355.1. Classification (NCBI taxonomy): domain Eukaryota; kingdom Metazoa; phylum Mollusca; class Bivalvia; order Arcoida; family Arcidae; genus Tegillarca; species Tegillarca granosa. Next base: position 225,008 of record CM056607.1, on the reverse strand, counting down.
AAAACAGCTGACAAGAACACCATCGGGACAATGATTCCGGTATGTCACAAAAACAGCTGACAACAACATCATTATGGCAATGACTCCTGAAGGTATCAAAAACCACTGACAACAACACCATAGGGACAATGATCCCGGTATGTCACAAAAAACCCCTGACAACAACATCATTATGGCAATGACTCCTAAAGGTATCAAAAACCACTGACAACAACACCATAGGGACAATGATCCCGGTATGTCACAAAAACCCCTGACAACAACATCATTATGGCAAACTCCTGAAGGTATCAAAAACCCCTGACAACAACACCATAGGGACAATGATTCCGGTAGGTCACAAATACCACTGACAACAACACCATAGGGACAATGATTCCTGTAGGTCAGAAAAACTACTGACAACAACAACATAGGGACAATTATTCCGGTAGGTCACACAAAACCCCTGACAACAACACCATAGGGACAATGATTCCGGTCTGTCACAAAAACCACTGACAACACATCATTAGGACAATGATTCCGGTCTGTCACAAAAACCAATGACAACACATCATAAGGACAATGATTCCGGTCTGTCACAAAAACCAATGACAACACATCATTAGGACAATGATTCCGGTCTGTCACAAAAAAAAAAAAACAAAAAAAAAACACTGACAACAACATCATAGGGACAATGATTCCGGTCTGTCACAAAAACCACTGACAACACATCATTAGGACAATGATTCCGGTCTGTCACAAAAACCAATGACAACACATCATATCATTAGGACAATGATTCCGGTCTGTCACAAAAACCAATGACAACACATCATATCATTAGGACAATGATTTCAGTAGGTCACAAAAACCAATGACAACAACACCATTAGGACAATGATTCCGGTCTGTCACAAAAACCACTGACAACAACACCATTAGGACAATGATTCCGGTAGGTCGCAAAAACCACTGCCAACAACACCATTAGGACAATGATTCCGGTAGGTCACAAAAACCACTGACAACAACACCATTGGGACAATGATCCCGGTCTGTCACACAAACCACTGACGAGAACACCATAGAGACAATGATCCCGGTAGGTCACAAAAACAGCTGACAAGAACACCATCGGGACAATGATTCCGGTAGGTCACAAAAACAGCTGACAACAACACCATAGGGACAATGATCACGGTATGTCACAAGAACAGCTGACAACAACATCATTATAGCAATGACTCCTGAAGGTATCAAAAACCACTGACAACAACACCATAGGGACAATGATTCTGGTATGTCACAAAAACAGCTGACAATAACATCATTATAGCAATGACTCCTGAGGGTATCAAAAAACACTGACATCAACACCATAGGGACAATGATTCCGGTAGGCCACACAAAAAACTGACAACAACATCATTATGGCAATGACTCCTAAAGGTATCAAAAACCACTGACAACAACACCATAGGGACAATGATCCCGGTATGTCACAAAAACAGCTGACAACAACATCATTATGACAATGACTCCTGAAGGTATCAAAAACCCCTGACAACAACACCATAGGGACAATGATTCCGGTAGGTCACAAAAACAGCTGACAAGAACACCATCGGGATAATGATCCCGGTAGGTCACAAAACAGCTGACAAGAACACCATCGGGACAATGATTTCGGTATGTCACAAAAACAGCTGACAACAACATCATAATGGCAATGACTCCTGAAGGTATCAAAAACCACTGACAACAACACCATAGGGACAATGATTCCGGTATGTCACAAAAACAGCTGACAATAACATCATTATGGCAATGACTCCTAAAGGTATCAAAAACCACTGACAACAACACCATTAGGACAATGATTCCAGTAGGTCACAAAAACACTGACAACAACACCATTAGGACAATGATTCCGGTAGGTCACAAAAACCACTGCCAACAACACCATTAGGACAATGATTCCGGTAGGTCACAAAAACCACTGACAACAACACCATAGAAACAATGATCCCGGTATGTCACAAAAACCCCTGACAACAACACCATAGGGACAATGATCCCGGTATGTCACAAAAACCCCTGCCAACAACACCATTAGGACAATGATTCCGGTAGGTCACAAAAACCCCTGACAACAACACCATAGGGACAATGATCCCGGTCTGTCACACAAACCACTGACAACAACACCATAGAGACAATGATCCCGGTAGGTCACAAAAACAGCTGACAAGAACACCATCGGGACAATGATTCCGGTAGGTCACAAAAACAGCTGACAACAACACCATAGGGACAATGATCACAGTATGTCACAAGAACAGCTGACAACAACATCATTATTGCAATGACTCCTGAGGGTATCAAAAAACACTGACATCAACACCATAGGGACAATGATTCCGGTATGTCACAAAAACAGCTGACAATAACATCATTATAGCAATGACTCCTGAGGGTATCAAAAAACACTGACATTAACACCATAGGGAAAAAGATTCCGGTAGGCCACACAAACCACTGACAACAACACCATAGAAACAATGATCACGGTATGTCACAAAAACCCCTGACAACAACACCATAGGGACAATGATCCCGGTATGTCACAAAAACCCCTGCCAACAACACCATTAGGACAATGATTCCGGTAGGTCACAAAAACCCCTGACAACATCACCATAGGGACAATGATTCCGGTAGGTCACAAAAACCCCCGACAACAACACCATAGGGACAATGATCCCGGTATGTCACAAAAACAGTTGACAACTACATCATTATGGCAATGACTCCTGAAGGTATCAAAAACTACTGACATCAACACCATAGGGACAATGATTCCGGTAGGTCACACAAACCACTGACAACAACACCATAGAGACAATGATCCCGGTAGGTCACAAAAACAGCTGACAAGAACACCATAGGGACAATGATTCCGGTAGGTCACAAAAACAGCTGACAACAACACCACAGTGACAATGATCCCGGTATGTCACAAAAACCCCTGACAACAACATCATTATGGCAATGACTCCTGAAGGTATCAAAAACCACTGACAACAACACCATAGGGACAATGATCCCGGTATGTCACAAAAACAGCTGACAACAACATCATTATAGCAATGACTCCTGAGGGTATCAAAAAACACTGACATCAACACCATAGGGACAATGATTCCGGTAGGTCACAAAACAGCTGACAAGAACACCATCGGGACAATGATTCCAGTATGTCACAAAAACAGCTGACAACAACATCATTATGGCAATGACTCCTGAAGGTATCAAAAACCACTGACAACAACACCATAGGGACAATGATCCCGGTATGTCACAAAAAAACCCCTGACAACAACATCATTATGGCAATGACTCCTAAAGGTATCAAAAACCACTGACAACAACACCATAGGGACAATGATCCCGGTATGTCACAAAAACCCCTGACAACAACATCATTATGGCAAACTCCTGAAGGTATCAAAAACCCCTGACAACAACACCATAGGGACAATGATTCCGGTAGGTCACAAATACCACTGACAACAACACCATAGGGACAATGATTCCTGTAGGTCAGAAAAACTACTGACAACAACAACATAGGGACAATTATTCCGGTAGGTCACACAAAACCCCTGACAACAACAACATAGGGACAATGATTCCGGTCTGTCACAAAAACCACTGGCAACACATCATTAGGACAATGATTCCGGTAGGTCACAAAAACCAATGACAACACATCATAAGGACAATGATTCCGGTCTGTAACAAAAACCAATGACAACACATCATTAGGACAATGATTCCGGTCTGTCACAAAAAAAAAACAAACACTGACAACAACATAATAGGGACAATGATTCCGGTCTGTCACAAAAACCAATGACAACACATCATATCATTAGGACAATGATTCCAGTCTGTCACAAAAACCACTGACAACACATCATATCATTAGGTCAATGATTCCGGTAGGTCACAAAAACCCCTGACAACAACACCATTAGGACAATGATTCCAGTAGGTCACAAAAACACTGACAACAACACCATTAGGACAATGATTCCGGTAGGTCACAAAAACCACTGCCAACAACACCATTAGGACAATGATTCCGGTAGGTCACAAAAACCACTGACAACAACACCATAGAAACAATGATCCCGGTATGTCACAAAAACAGCTGACAAGAACACCATAGGGACAATGATTCTGGTAGGTCACAAAAACAGCTGACAACAACACCACAGTGACAATGATCCCGGTATGTCACAAAAACCCCTGACAACAACATCATTATGGCAATGACTCCTGAAGGTATCAAAAACCACTGACAACAACACCATAGGGACAATGATCCCGGTATGTCACAAAAACAGCTGACAACAACATCATTATAGCAATGACTCCTGAGGGTATCAAAAAACACTGACATCAACACCATAGGGACAATGATTCCGGTAGGTCACAAAACAGCTGACAAGAACACCATCGGGACAATGATTCCAGTATGTCACAAAAACAGCTGACAACAACATCATTATGGCAATGACTCCTGAAGGTATCAAAAACCACTGACAACAACACCATAGGGACAATGATCCCGGTATGTCACAAAAAACCCCTGACAACAACATCATTATGGCAATGACTCCTAAAGGTATCAAAAACCACTGACAACAACACCATAGGGACAATGATCCCGGTATGTCACAAAAACCCCTGACAACAACATCATTATGGCAAACTCCTGAAGGTATCAAAAACCCCTGACAACAACACCATAGGGACAATGATTCCGGTAGGTCACAAATACCACTGACAACAACACCATAGGGACAATGATTCCTGTAGGTCAGAAAAACTACTGACAACAACAACATAGGGACAATTATTCCGGTAGGTCACACAAAACCCCTGACAACAACAACATAGGGACAATGATTCCGGTCTGTCACAAAAACCACTGGCAACACATCATTAGGACAATGATTCCGGTAGGTCACAAAAACCAATGACAACACATCATAAGGACAATGATTCCGGTCTGTAACAAAAACCAATGACAACACATCATTAGGACAATGATTCCGGTCTGTCACAAAAAAAAAACAAACACTGACAACAACATAATAGGGACAATGATTCCGGTCTGTCACAAAAACCAATGACAACACATCATATCATTAGGACAATGATTCCAGTCTGTCACAAAAACCACTGACAACACATCATATCATTAGGTCAATGATTCCGGTAGGTCACAAAAACCCCTGACAACAACACCATTAGGACAATGATTCCAGTAGGTCACAAAAACACTGACAACAACACCATTAGGACAATGATTCCGGTAGGTCACAAAAACCACTGCCAACAACACCATTAGGACAATGATTCCGGTAGGTCACAAAAACCACTGACAACAACACCATAGAAACAATGATCCCGGTATGTCACAAAAACCCCTGACAACAACACCATAGGGACAATGATCCCGGTATGTCACAAAAACCCCTGCCAACAACACCATTAGGACAATGATTCCGGTAGGTCACAAAAACCCCTGACAACAACACCATAGGGACAATGATCCCGGTCTGTCACACAAACCACTGACAACAACACCATAGAGACAATGATCCCGGTAGGTCACAAAAACAGCTGACAAGAACACCATCGGGACAATGATTCCGGTAGGTCACAAAAACAGCTGACAACAACACCATAGGGACAATGATCACAGTATGTCACAAGAACAGCTGACAACAACATCATTATTGCAATGACTCCTGAGGGTATCAAAAAACACTGACATCAACACCATAGGGACAATGATTCCGGTATGTCACAAAAACAGCTGACAATAACATCATTATAGCAATGACTCCTGAGGGTATCAAAAAACACTGACATTAACACCATAGGGAAAAAGATTCCGGTAGGCCACACAAACCACTGACAACAACACCATAGAAACAATGATCACGGTATGTCACAAAAACCCCTGACAACAACACCATAGGGACAATGATCCCGGTATGTCACAAAAACCCCTGCCAACAACACCATTAGGACAATGATTCCGGTAGGTCACAAAAACCCCTGACAACATCACCATAGGGACAATGATTCCGGTAGGTCACAAAAACCCCCGACAACAACACCATAGGGACAATGATCCCGGTATGTCACAAAAACAGTTGACAACTACATCATTATGCGTTGACTCCTGAAGGTATCAAAAACTACTGACATCAACACCATAGGGACAATGATTCCGGTAGGTCACACAACCACTGACAACAACACCATAGAGACAATGATCCCGGTAGGTCACAAAAACAGCTGACAAGAACACCATAGGGACAATGATTCCGGTAGGTCACAAAAACAGCTGACAACAACACCACAGTGACAATGATCCCGGTATGTCACAAAAACCCCTGACAACAACATCATTATGGCAATGACTCCTGAAGGTTTCAAAAACCACTGACAACAACACCATAGGGACAATGATCCCGGTATGTCACAAAAACAGCTGACAACAACATCATTATAGCAATGACTCCTGAGGGTATCAAAAAACACTGACATCAACACCATAGGGACAATGATTCCGGTAGGTCACAAAACAGCTGACAAGAACACCATCGGGACAATGATTCCGGTATGTCACAAAAACAGCTGACAACAACATCATTATGGCAATGACTCCTGAAGGTATCAAAAACCACTGACAACAACACCATAGGGACAATGATCCCGGTATGTCACAAAAAACCCCTGACAACAACATCATTATGGCAATGACTCCTAAAGGTATCAAAAACCACTGACAACAACACCATAGGGACAATGATCCCGGTATGTCACAAAAACCCCTGACAACAACATCATTATGGCAAACTCCTGAAGGTATCAAAAACCCCTGACAACAACACCATAGGGACAATGATTCCGGTAGGTCACAAATACCACTGACAACAACACCATAGGGACAATGATTCCTGTAGGTCAGAAAAACTACTGACAACAACAACATAGGGACAATTATTCCGGTAGGTCACACAAAACCCCTGACAACAACACCATAGGGACAATGATTCCGGTCTGTCACAAAAACCACTGACAACACATCATTAGGACAATGATTCCGGTCTGTCACAAAAACCAATGACAACACATCATAAGGACAATGATTCCGGTCTGTCACAAAAACCAATGACAACACATCATTAGGACAATGATTCCGGTCTGTCACAAAAAAAAAAAACCAAAAAACAAACACTGACAACAACATCATAGGGACAATGATTCCGGTCTGTCACAAAAACCACTGACAACACATCATTAGGACAATGATTCCGGTCTGTCACAAAAACCAATGACAACACATCATATCATTAGGACAATGATTCCGGTCTGTCACAAAAACCAATGACAACACATCATATCATTAGGACAATGATTTCAGTAGGTCACAAAAACCAATGACAACAACACCATTAGGACAATGATTCCGGTCTGTCACAAAAACCACTGACAACAACACCATTAGGACAATGATTCCGGTAGGTCGCAAAAACCACTGCCAACAACACCATTAGGACAATGATTCCGGTAGGTCACAAAAACCACTGACAACAACACCATTGGGACAATGATCCCGGTCTGTCACACAAACCACTGACGAGAACACCATAGAGACAATGATCCCGGTAGGTCACAAAAACAGCTGACAAGAACACCATCGGGACAATGATTCCGGTAGGTCACAAAAACAGCTGACAACAACACCATAGGGACAATGATCACGGTATGTCACAAGAACAGCTGACAACAACATCATTATAGCAATGACTCCTGAAGGTATCAAAACCACTGACAACAACACCATAGGGACAATGATTCTGGTATGTCACAAAAACAGCTGACAATAACATCATTATAGCAATGACTCCTGAGGGTATCAAAAAACACTGACATCAACACCATAGGGACAATGATTCCGGTAGGCCACACAAAAAACTGACAACAACATCATTATGGCAATGACTCCTAAAGGTATCAAAAACCACTGACAACAACACCATAGGGACAATGATCCCGGTATGTCACAAAAACAGCTGACAACAACATCATTATGACAATGACTCCTGAAGGTATCAAAAACCCCTGACAAAAACACCATAGGGACAATGATTCCGGTAGGTCACAAAAACAGCTGACAAGAACACCATCGGGATAATGATCCCGGTAGGTCACAAAACAGCTGACAAGAACACCATCGGGACAATGATTTCGGTATGTCACAAAAACAGCTGACAACAACATCATAATGGCAATGACTCCTGAAGGTATCAAAAGCCACTGACAACAACACCATAGGGACAATGATTCCGGTATGTCACAAAAACAGCTGACAATAACATCATTATGGCAATGACTCCTAAAGGTATCAAAAACCACTGACAACAACACCATAGGGACAATGATCCCGGTATGTCACAAAAACAGCTGACAACAACATCATTATGACAATGACTCCTGAAGGTATCAAAAACCCCTGACAACAACACCATAGGGACAATGATCCCGGTATGTCACAAAAACCCTGACAACAACACCATAGGGACAATGATCCCGGTATGTCACAAAAACCCCTGCCAACAACACCATTAGGACAATGATTCCGGTAGGTCACAAAAACCCCTGACAACAACACCATAGGGACAATGATCCCGGTCTGTCACACAAACCACTGACAACAACACCATAGAGACAATGATCCCGGTAGGTCACAAAAACAGCTGACAAGAACACCATCGGGACAATGATTCCGGTAGGTCACAAAAACAGCTGACAACAACACCATAGGGACAATGATCACAGTATGTCACAAGAACAGCTGACAACAACATCATTATTGCAATGACTCCTGAGGGTATCAAAAAACACTGACATCAACACCATAGGGACAATGATTCCGGTATGTCACAAAAACAGCTGACAATAACATCATTATAGCAATGACTCCTGAGGGTATCAAAAAACACTGACATTAACACCATAGGGAAAAAGATTCCGGTAGGCCACACAAACCACTGACAACAACACCATAGAAACAATGATCACGGTATGTCACAAAAACCCCTGACAACAACACCATAGGGACAATGATCCCGGTATGTCACAAAAACCCCTGCCAACAACACAATTAGGACAATGATTCCGGTAGGTCACAAAAACCCCTGACAACATCACCATAGGGACAATGATTCCGGTAGGTCACAAAAACCCCCGACAACAACACCATAGGGACAATGATCCCGGTATGTCACAAAAACAGTTGACAACTACATCATTATGGCAATGACTCCTGAAGGTATCAAAAACTACTGACATCAACACCATAGGGACAATGATTCCGGTAGGTCACACAAACCACTGACAACAACACCATAGAGACAATGATCCCGGTAGGTCACAAAAACAGCTGACAAGAACACCATAGGGACAATGATTCCGGTAGGTCACAAAAACAGCTGACAACAACACCACAGTGACAATGATCCCGGTATGTCACAAAAACCCCTGACAACAACATCATTATGGCAATGACTCCTGAAGGTATCAAAAACCACTGACAACAACACCATAGGGACAATGATCCCGGTATGTCACAAAAACAGCTGACAACAACATCATTATAGCAATGACTCCTGAGGGTATCAAAAAACACTGACATCAACACCATAGGGACAATGATTCCGGTAGGTCACAAAACAGCTGACAAGAACACCATCGGGACAATGATTCCGGTATGTCACAAAAACAGCTGACAACAACATCATTATGGCAATGACTCCTGAAGGTATCAAAAACCACTGACAACAACACCATAGGGACAATGATCCCGGTATGTCACAAAAAACCCCTGACAACAACATCATTATGGCAATGACTCCTAAAGGTATCAAAAACCACTGACAACAACACCATAGGGACAATGATCCCGGTATATCACAAAAACCCCTGACAACAACATCATTATGGCAAACTCCTGAAGGTATCAAAAACCCCTGACAACAACACCATAGGGACAATGATTCCGGTAGGTCACAAATACCACTGACAACAACACCATAGGGACAATGATTCCTGTAGGTCAGAAAAACTACTGACAACAACAACATAGGGACAATTATTCCGGTAGGTCACACAAAACCCCTGACAACAACACCATAGGGACAATGATTCCGGTCTGTCACAAAAACCACTGACAACACATCATTAGGACAATGATTCCGGTCTGTCACAAAAACCAATGACAACACATCATAAGGACAATGATTCCGGTCTGTCACAAAAACCAATGACAACACATCATTAGGACAATGATTCCGGTCTGTCACAAAAAAAAAAAACAAAAAAAAAACACTGACAACAACATCATAGGGACAATGATTCCGGTCTGTCACAAAAACCACTGACAACACATCATTAGGACAATGATTCCGGTCTGTCACAAAAACCAATGACAACACATCATATCATTAGGACAATGATTCCGGTCTGTCACAAAAACCAATGACAACACATCATATCATTAGGACAATGATTTCAGTAGGTCACAAAAACCAATGACAACAACACCATTAGGACAATGATTCCGGTCTGTCACAAAAACCACTGACAACAACACCATTAGGACAATGATTCCGGTAGGTCGCAAAAACCACTGCCAACAACACCATTAGGACAATGATTCCGGTAGGTCACAAAAACCACTGACAACAACACCATTGGGACAATGATCCCGGTCTGTCACACAAACCACTGACGAGAACACCATAGAGACAATGATCCCGGTAGGTCACAAAAACAGCTGACAAGAACACCATCGGGACAATGATTCCGGTAGGTCACAAAAACAGCTGACAACAACACCATAGGGACAATGATCACGGTATGTCACAAGAACAGCTGACAACAACATCATTATAGCAATGACTCCTGAAGGTATCAAAAACCACTGACAACAACACCATAGGGACAATGATTCTGGTATGTCACAAAAACAGCTGACAATAACATCATTATAGCAATGACTCCTGAGGGTATCAAAAAACACTGACATCAACACCATAGGGACAATGATTCCGGTAGGCCACACAAAAAACTGACAACAACATCATTATGGCAATGACTCCTAAAGGTATCAAAAACCACTGACAACAACACCATAGGGACAATGATCCCGGTATGTCACAAAAACAGCTGACAACAACATCATTATGACAATGACTCCTGAAGGTATCAAAAACCCCTGACAACAACACCATAGGGACAATGATTCCGGTAGGTCACAAAAACAGCTGACAAGAACACCATCGGGATAATGATCCCGGTAGGTCACAAAACAGCTGACAAGAACACCATCGGGACAATGATTTCGGTATGTCACAAAAACAGCTGACAACAACATCATAATGGCAATGACTCCTGAAGGTATCAAAAACCACTGACAACAACACCATAGGGACAATGATTCCGGTATGTCACAAAAACAGCTGACAATAACATCATTATGGCAATGACTCCTAAAGGTATCAAAAACCACTGACAACAACACCATAGGGACAATGATCCCGGTATGTCACAAAAACAGCTGACAACAACATCATTATGACAATGACTCCTGAAGGTATCAAACACCCCTGACAACAACACCATAGGGACAATGATTCCGGTAGGTCACAAACACCACTGACAACAACACCATAGGGACAATGATTCCCGTAGGTCAGAAAAACTACTGACAACAACAACATAGGGACAATTATTCCGGTAGGTCACACAAAACCCCTGACAACAACAACATAAGGACAATGATTCCGGTCTGTCAGAAAAACCACTGACAACACATCATTAGGACAATGATTCCGGTCTGTCACAAAAAAAAAAAAAACAAACACTGACAACAACATCATAGGGACAATGATTCCGGTCTGTCACAAAAACCACTGACAACACATCATAAGGACAATGATTCCGGTCTGTCACAAAAACCAATGACAACACATCATATCATTAGGACAATGATTCCGGTCTGTCACAAAAACCAATGACAACACATCATATCATTAGGACAATGATTCCGGTCTGTCACAAAAACCAATGACAACAACACCATTAGGACAATGATTCCGGTCTGTCACAAAAACCACTGACAACAACACCATTAGGACAATGATTCCGGTAGGTCGCAAAAACCACTGCCAACAACACCATTAGGACAATGATTCCGGTAGGTCACAAAAACCACTGACAACAACACCATAGGGACAATGATCCCGGTATGTCACAAAAACCCCTGACAACAACACCATCGGGAAAATGATTCCGGTAGGTCACATAAACCACTGACATCAACACCATAGAGACAATGATCCCGGTATGTCACAAAAACCCCTGACAACAACACCATAGGGACAATGATTCCGGTAGGTCACAAAAACCACTGACAACAACACCATAGGGACAATGATCCCGGTATGCCACAAAAACCCCTGACAACAACACCATCGGGAAAATGATTCCGGTAGGTCACATAAACCACTGACATCAACACCATAGAGACAATGATCCCGGTATGTCACAAAAACCCCTGACAACAACACCATAGGGACAATGATTCCGGTAGGTCACAAAAACCACTGACAACAACACCATAGGGACAATGATTCCGGTAGGTCACAAAAACTACTGACAACAACATCATAGAGAAAATGATTCTGGTAGGTCACGAAAACCACTGACAACAACACCATTAGGACAATGATTCCGGTAGGTCACACAAACCACTGACAACAACACCATAGGGACAATGATCCCGGTATGTCACAAAAACAGCTGACATCAACATCATTATGGCAATGACTCCTGAAGGTATCAAAAACCGCTGACATCAACACCTTTTGCTTGTTGATTTGTTTCTTTATTCATTTGAATTAAATTTTTACAGAACCTTATCAGAACGGGAGAGAAAACTGTCGCTAAATCATCGAACACCACATACAGATAAATAGATGACGTTCTATCTCTAAATAATCCCAAATTTGGAGAATATGTAAATGTCATCTATCCAAGTGAGCTTGAAATAAAAAAGACTCTTTATGTTCTGCTTCATATTTTGACCTATACCTCAATTATGACCACCTATTCTCTTCGTAAGCGGGAGGTCGTGGGTTCGAACCCCGACCGGGTCTGACCCAAGTCTTAAAAGTGGGTAGTTACTATTCTTTCGCCAAACACTCGGCATTACGAATGAAAATCACGGTTGGGACCTAAAGTAAAATTCCATTGGTGCAAATAGCGCCAATAATATAGTAATTTTTTTTTGGAAGACACGTTTCGTTACTAATCTGGTACAAATGGGTATAACTTGATTGTTTATTTTCTTTAAAATGACCATCAGATAGTTTTTCTAGCTTCTAAAGCAGGGTGAAAATCAACTCTAAAAATTTTCGAAGTGATGTTTCAAGTATATCATATCAATACTTTGAAACATGCTTTCATGTAATTTGTATAGTAGATATACTTGTTATTAACACGTCACAAATTTTCTCATCCATATTTTTTAACAGTTCATGCCGATCAAATTGCATCTGACCGACGAAGTTTACAAGCAATCCGACAAATAATGACGTAAATAGGTTTAAAGGGGCAAGACATTGAAATTAATAATTAATAAAGTGACTTGTGCAAGCCTAATATCTAAATAACCGTGTCGTTAACGTTGAACCAACCTTCGCTTACGTTGTAGCAACCGTCGCTTACGTTGTAGCAACCGTCGCTTACGTTGTAGCAACCGTCGCTTACGTTGTAGCAACCGTCGCTTACGTTGTACCAACCGTCGCTTACGTTGTACCAACCGTCGCTTACGTTGTACCAACCGTCGCTTACGTTGTAGCAACCGTCGCTTACGTTGTAGCAACCGTCGCTTACGTTGTAGCAACCGTCGCTTACGTTGTAGCAACCGTCGCTTACGTTGTAGCAACCGTCGCTCACGTTGTACCAACCGTCGCTTACGTTGTAGCAACCGTCGCTTACGTTGTAGCAACCGTCGCTTACGTTGTACCAACCGTCGCTTACGTTGTAGCAACCGTCGCTTACGTTGTAGCAACCGTCGCTTACGTTGTACCAACCGTCGCTTACGTTGTAGCAACCGTCGCTTACGTTGTACCAACCGTCGCTTACGTTGTACCAACCGTCGCTTACGTCCTCTAGATAAAAGAGTTCTAATACAGGAAAATAAAAATGAATAACTAAAAAATTAGTTGCCAGTTATCTATTATGATTTCCATTTTTTTACGTTATTTCTTACGCTCCTGAAGATTAGGGTTTAAAATTAATAGAATATAAGTCTACTGTTTTTAGAATTATATATTGTTATAACTTATATAGTTTATCTTTTATAATTATTCCCTTCCCTGTCTGGTCATATTCTCGTTTTTCTTCAGTTTTCACCATTTTTTGTGCCGTAATTAAGATAAACTTTACTAAATAACTAGAAGCTAATTACAAAGTAATTACCTAATTACAAGTATCATATTTATTTATTTCTTTCTTAAACAACCCTCTCTCTCTCTCTCTCTCTCTCTCTCTCTCTCTCTCTCTCTCTCTCTCTCTCTCTCTCGCTCGCTCGCTCGCTCTCTCCTACTAAACCTATTTTTTTTATACCTAATTAGGTGTAGTTATTTATTATTGTAAGAGATGTTAGAGAGTAATAAGACTTAGTTAAAGAGATCACAGTAACACAGGTCGTCATGCCCTCCTTCATAAACATACCTTGGATTTATTTCCCCTAATTAAATAACTTGTCATGTTCCGATTTTCCCAAGGACATATTATTACGTTATGTGACATTTGTAAGGATACAGCTTGACCATAGGAATGTATATCAGTGGTACATATATGTCACCATGTGTTACATTAAAGCTTTTTTTAAACTGATCATTATAACTTAACTGTATGTTATAAAATTATAAAAAATTTATAACCCGCGGAGTCGTTTAACCCACGAAGTTGTATAATTCGCGAAGTTGTATAACCCACGAAGTTGCTAGTTTCATAATAAACGACAATACTGTTCTAGATTTTATTTGTGTGGGTTATACTTGACACAATGTTAAGGTTTTTTATTTCCCAAAACTGTTACTGACGTCTTTTTCAAAAATAATTTGATGAAATGTGATAAAGGTCAAAGTTAATATATATAACTCATGCTTGAACACTTATAAAATGAAAAAAAAAAATTAAAAATGCGAGGGTTTTGAAAGAAAACATTTCATTATATAAAAAATTAAATACTTCCACAAGTCAAATTGTAAAGTATGCTATCTTCTGTTTTATTTGAAAAAAAGAATTGAAAATGTTAAAATTCTTTGATAAGTGAGCAATGTTTGTTATAACTGAGCAATGTTTGTTATAACTGAGCAATGTTTGTTATAGCTGAGCAATGTTTGTTATAACTAAGAATTAAAAAAAACGTCTATATTACGGCTGCCATTATTATATTTATATATTAATACAGATTATTGGCTGTCGGGGAATAATAAGGGTGCCTGCATGTTTCAGGGCTTAACGTGATCAGTAGCTGGCAAATTGGCAGGATTGTAACGTGAGCTGAAACCTGGTGAACTTGTGACTTTAAATCGAGACCTTGAATGTCTGACTAACGTCATAATATCTTAAGTAGTTTTTTATTCTGAAATTTATACAGAAAAAGTACAATCTTTAACTGGATAACAAAAAGTTATACAAAACGTTTTTTCTCTGATAAAAATAAGTGTAGTTAGCGCAGCAGAAAGTCCTGGATATGTTTGTTTTGACAAAAACAATTATATATAATCACACACACACACACACACACACACACACACACACACACACCATATTAGTAAACCATAATACATTTATAAATTGCACAGAAAGTATTATGTAAAAAACGTCCCGATCTTTTTGTCATTTTAAATAAATATAATTTAATTATTAGTAAATTATATTACATTATATATACCTAATCTCATTTAATTTATAATTATGCATGTACCAATTATATATACCTAATTCAGGCATCAAATGTTTCTTTTATCTTCATCATCAATAAACATTAGCCATGTTGATTTTCAAATACTAATCTATCAATAAAATCATTTAGTGTTATCAGTGAATAATAGTATAGCAAAATAAATAAATAAATAAATAAATAATAAATAAATAAATAAATATTGAAAAATTAAAAAAGAAAGAAAGAAAGCGTTTATTTTTTTAACTTGTGTTATATTTAGGTAATCTCTCGAAGTTTGTATAAACGGTAAAATTTGGCCTGCTTTAACAGCACAAATATATGCCTTGAACGTACAATTAATTTAAAGAAGTTAACTGTTTTTATCAAAGATGTTTCTTTGGCACAGAAACTTTTCCTAATACTTTTATAAATTGCACAGAAAGAAAGATGTAAAATACGTCCCGATAGTTGATAATGTGCTACTAAAAATTATCAATGAGTAAAAAAGAAAATATTCTGTTAACAGTCAATATTTTAATGAGGAGGAATGAATTTTTCATATCTGATTTATTAATAATTTTTTCATGAAAATTTAAATAAATAGAAACCACTTTTATTTTTTCGCTAATTAATAAATTAATGGCCCAGAAATATCCCGTTAAGGGGGCTATCTTTGACATGTCAGTAACGGTGACGTAACGTGGTCTATTTATGGCCTTGTTAGTAAGATGGACAAATAAACGTTGTCACAATAAAATGTTTGTGGTTCAATTTATGATGATAGAACAATAGCATAAAGCAGTTAATAGACGGCACATGATTACATATAATCAACATATGTCACAGAAATATGTGTGTATGATGTATACCTATACATATCTTTGTGTATCCACATGTGTAACATGTGTACATTAAATGTAACAATTACACAATGTTTCTATTTATAGATAATGTTGTATCATAATGATTTATTTCGAGAAATATTACTTTAATTAGTTTTATATAATTGAGACATTCAAATTAAAATCTCAACATTTTAACAATAAGTTAAAAACCAACAATATTTAAGTATTTTTAATTTAGTAATTATTTATGGACATTTTTATAAATTACTTCTATTTTACATGTTAATGTGAAATATGTTTTATCAAAAAAAAAAAAATAAATAAAATAAATAAATAAATAAAAAATTAAGATTAACAATCAAATATCATTGCTTACTTAAGTTTTCACAAAGATATTACCGTATTTGAAATCTTTTGACAAAAATAACTCCAGGATATTAAAATATTATTGTTTTGTAAAATTACATATTCTTTATATCGTTAATGTACATAAGAAAAAAAAAAGAATATTAAACTTCGTATTTGAAAAAGGTTAGAAAACTGCTATCCGATCAAAAAGTGACAAAAAGTAATTAAAATTCATGTTCTCATATGTCAGTAGTTTGATGTTTTAAACCATGTTTACATACTGTTTTTGATTTTTAACAGCACTGAAAAAACTTGCTATTTTTGTATTAGACTTGCCGTAATACGAGTTTGTATTTTTTAAGGTATCACGTTGGTAGTCACGTGGTACATTTCACCTGCATGTTTGGTAATTGGTTTGCCACTGTCCAATCTTTAGGCATGTCAGTTTCATCTTTCAAATTTAAATAACAGAATAGGTCATATCCCGGTCACCCGTCTATAAAATACTTGTTATATATTATTTACGACTCGATTCATTGTAGAAAAAATGAGAAAATGTAAACAAGTAGACAGAATTTCAATTTTGTTGAACTATAAATTAACAGTAAACATTTAAAAAGCTTAAATGTTTTATGAAATATATCTATTGTTTATTTTATATTTTCATGTTTAAAATATTTGAAATTTTCAAAAATAAATAACAAGATTCTATCAGATCACTGCGTCAAATCTTCAGTATGAAAACAAGGACGTGTATATCTGATATATTCCATGTCTTATCATGCAAGGACGTTTTTGTCTACGGTCTGCACGGTAACAAAGAACATAACAGCATAACCGGTAACAATATTTATATCATGATTTGTTGTGTTGAATTTGTCATATGTAATTTTTTTATTAAAGATGTTATGTTTAATAAAACATTTAAAATGTTGCATATTACACTCTTGTTTCATGAACATGCAATCATAGTCAAAAGCAGTTTTTAATCTGAAGAAACTTTGACCTAGATTGCAAGGAAATATTTTACACCGGCTGCATGTCTGCAGCTTTGGGGTATTATTAACCCCAGGCAGTCGTAGTTGGGTGTATTTTTACCAAGAGAAGGGAAAGTTGATTTTAAAGTTTATTAACGATGTTTTTATTTAAATAGTTAGAGAATGCTGATAATGACTAAATTTTGTAAACCAAATGTTTGAGTTTTGTTTCATTTATTCAATAAAGCGTAAATAACAATAGCCTTAATTATGATAACGAGGCTTTGTTAGAATAAATTTTGTTGTTGTCATTTGTAGTTTTTTTCCCTATTTTGTTTAGTAGTTTTCTCTGGACCCTTCCACCATAGGAGAAAGAACCGCTTCGATAATTGACCAGGGCGTAAAAAACTACCGACTACATTTAGCTGTTATTACGGGAAAAGAAAATAAAAATCAAACAAATTGTCATATACTACCTTCTGATTTTATAATAAATAAATTAATGGTATATATATGATTTTAAAAAAGTATTAGATGATATTGTCACGTGCAAAATTTTGAATATTTTTATCTAAAAATATTTTAATGTTATATGAAAACACGTAAATAAATAAATAAATAAATGAATAAATAAATTTTACATTTGCTGTACTGTCGTTGATTTAAAGAATATTCAGTAATATTCTTAATACCTTCCCTGTTATATTGAACTTTATACTGGTATAGCCCTGTAACTTTTTAGCTCTTTAATAAACAATTCAACTTTTCCCCATATTTCACATGTTTTTTGTCGGTTTTCAATGCTTAATCTATTCAGGATTAGTGCACCCAGACTAAAACATGACAAAGAAAAAAAATAACAAAAAATCCATGCTGACCTTTGGTCAAGTTATTTGATAAAGAAAGACTAGATGATGTTTAAGTTAAAAAATAAGGTTAATGCCGACATGCATTTTTCTTTTTGTTCCCTGGACAGCGGGTATACAAAAAACATTATACGGGGATCAATGCTGGAGGTTACTGGGGCATGCCTGATTTTATTATCGGTATATTAAATATCAGTGTCAAAACGTATACAGTTAAAATACACAAATAAACAAAAAAGCAACCTGGCATTTAATAAATAGATAAATAAATAAATAGTTTAAGCATTTATCTATCAACCATGCTCTTTATATAAATATAAATTGATTAAGATTCATCATTTAAATTCTATTTTGCATGCCTTGGTTATATAGACGGGCCCCGGATTCACAATCATTCCTTAACCAAGATTTGTAACTAAGATTTGTTCCTTCTTGTCTTGTCATGTTCGGCTGTTTTCATCATTTGCCTGTTTTGTCTTTGTTCCTTTTTGTCATGTTCGGCTGTTTTCATCATTTGCTTGTTTTTTGTTTGTCCCTTTTTGCCTTCATCGGCTGTTTTCACCATTTGGTTGTTTTGTCTTTGTTCTGTCTTGTTTAGTTGTATTGTTTTCTTGATTGTGTTTGTTGTTTTCAAGTATATGTTTATTCTTTTAATGTTATATTAATTTTAATTACAAAAGCATGTTACATGTCACGTATTTTAGAGATTTTAAGTATTTTGTAGTCAGAGTTAACCAGGTAGGCTGAGAACTGTGATATAAACCTGTTACTAATTATAATTATTATATAGCAAGTTAATATGTTCGCACTCTAATCATTTTTGGCGTAATACCCTTGACCATTTCCGGTTTGTCGGCATGTTTATTGGTGTGTTCAGCTATATTTAATCATTTGTTATGTCTGTGTTTATAAATCTATAAATGATGGCATGAATCTTGACCAATATTCAAAGTCAAACTGACCCACGCTGTAATTGGAACACGTAATCAATGGTCAATCTATTGCCAAATGTTGGCAGATGTTAACTGTTTCTTGTAAACACAATAAAATTTTAGATTCTACGAACTGCTTGTTTCAAATCATTAGACTCTCTCTCTCTCTCTCTCTCTCTCTCTCTCTCTCTCTCTCGTTTGCATTTTAGTGTCCTGAATGTTTGTGGAATTAACACGTATTAAATTAAGTATTGTTCCAATTTGTCTAAAGTTTAAAAGATGATGGGGGAGGAAGGTTGAGACAGTTTTTGACAAACATTATCAAAATGTTAGAACTAAGATGTTATAGTCATTGCGTAGTCACGTGTCACTATGGTAACATTTGTTTCATAAAATTTTAAACGTGTCTCGGGATACTTTAAATGTGCTTGAGACGAAATCGTCTGTTTGTGTTTGATCCTGGTCACTTGAACGATTTGTCTTTCGTCTCTGCAAGCGGCTACTATTTTGTTTTAATGAAGAATTGTGTGTGTATTTTTTATATGATTTCTGTCCCAGTTTTTTTTTTTTTTTTTTTTTTTTTTTTAATTTCTAAATTTAAATGTAAGATCTAAACATTAAAGGTGATAATGAGATAATTTATATATAACACCATTGTGTTTACTGGACACTGTCCAGATTTTGTAGTTATGGTCCGTTTCTTAAGTAACTGGTGGAATTTCTAATGTAATCAGACTTATATAATCACGTGATTATTGCTCCATTTCTTATCTTATGGTCAGAACATCTGCACTTGTTAACGACCTTGGTTAGCTGGAAACCGAAGATTTATTATTATTATTATTATTATTATTATTATTATTATTATTATTATTATTTCTTTGGCCCATTAAAAAAATAACATGTGAGATCAGGCCATGGTTCTAGTGTCATGTACAGAATCTTGATTTTTTTTACTATGAGAAAAATCCAAAAATCTGAAATTGTCATGTACAAAACTAATCTTGTCATTAAACACGATGCATACTGATTTTGACAAGGAAATACTGCTACACCAAACACGTTTATATGGACCTTATATAGACTTTGTCGAGAAGTTTAGATCCTGACCTTAAGCTGTTACATGTGAAGATTAGTGTGACTAAAGAAAACACAAGAAAACTGATGTTGAAATTAGACTGAATAGTATTAGATTTCTGACTTTTTGGTCAGTTATCGAAGATTTAACATTTGTTTTAAATTCGTTATATAAGAAATTAAAGATCTAAAAAGATAGGCGAGCGCTAACACAAATTTTAATAATCCAGCTTGTAAATTACACGCGCGTTTGTGTGTTTGTAAGACCGTCAAATGTAAAAATCACGTTAAATGTAAAAAGATCAAATTTGACATTAAATGTAAAAACAGTTTTACTCTAAATGTAAATGTGGGTTCGATTTCGGCATCACTAACAGTGTGCCAGCATTATAAAGACGACTTTAAGTCTACACTGAAATCCTGTAAAACATTAATTACATCTTTAGAAACCACACATAGGTGCCAGCTTAACGCTTCTCAGTACTTTGATTTTTGTTTTTCATTGGAAAATATATATGCACTCAATTCCAATGCAGATTTCTGCTAACGTGAGCTATGTTTTTGTTTTACATTTATCACTTTTTTGTTTTCACATTTAACGTTAATCGGCAATTTTACATTTAGCGTCAAAATGTTTTTACATTTAGCATCAAATGCTTTTTACATTTGATGTCAAGTTTTTACATTTGTATCATTTTTCTTTACATTTAGAGTAAAATTGTTTTTACATTTAATGTCAAATTTGATCTTTTTACATTTAACGTGATTTTTACATTTGATGGTCTTACATGTGTTTAATGCCATTTGCATCATTTTACATTTTTTGCTGTGCTTTTCAAAACTAATCGTCTTTTTAGTTGTTTAGATTTTAAATATTCTACTTTTTTAATTATTTATATTTTACTGAAATATAATTACAATACAAATAGTATTTTTATACAATGGAGTGTTTGGAACAATTACATGTATTAGGCATTTAAAATGACAAAATTGACCTGGAGTTTACGTGTTTTTTTTAAAAAACGGTGGTCAAATTATTTAAGCCTCAAATGTAAACGAAATTAATAATCTCAAATGTATTTCTAAATTTAAAAAGATTAAAGAATATTTGTGATTTTAAAATTACCTGTAAAGAAAAGACCCCCTCATATGATTTTAAATGCAACTAAAAATTTAAGTTAAAAAAAGTTTTTTAAAAATGGTACGTGTAAATAACAAATTTTCAGAGCGAGAAGAGAAACTGATATGCCTGCATTGTTAATATAATCTGTGCTTCAGTATCGTTATTAATTCACGGTATATAGTGGTCAGTTACAAGTGCGCATGTCAATCAGCTGTTTTTAATGTGCTATATAAAGGTGATTGGCCACAGTGCAGACTTGCTAGTTTCACTTTGTTAGCCGTCTCCGACAAGTGTCATACCGCTTCAGTCAAATATGAAAAAAATTGCTATCGTAGGCGCAGGCTGTAGCGGCCTTGCGGCAATAAAATGCTGTCTCGATGAAGGGTTAGAGCCCGTGTGTTTTGAGAGGGAAATTGAAGTCGGGGGATTATGGAATTACACAGAAAATCCAAAATTAGGAAAAGGTAGTGTCTACAAAAATTGTGTTATAAACACTAGTAAAGAAATGATGGCATATAGTGACTTTCCACCTCCAGAACAATTCCCGACTTTTATGCCACATAGTTACGTTCTCAAATATTTTAAACTGTATGCAGAGAATTTTGGACTTTATAAATACATAAATTTTGAAACATCAGTACAAAATATCCGACCTACGTTAGATTACAAAGAAACTGGACGCTGGGAAGTGGTCACTTGTAAAAAAGGACACAATGAAGTTACAGAGACTTTTGATGGTGTTTTAATTTGTACTGGTCATCATACTTATCCTAACATGCCAACATTTAGAGGACTGGACGTTTTCAATGGTCAAGTAATGCATTCTCACAGCTACAGAGAGAATTCTAAATTAACAGGAAAACGAGTACTAGTTGTAGGTAAGTAGCTCTTAATTAAAAAAAGTCCAAAAACTGAACTAAAACCGTGATGATGCCCATGATAACTTGATGTATACATAGTATCATTTGTCATTTATGTACTTTTGTATCCTGTTTTAATTTTTTGATTTGAGACAAATCTTTATTTTTGTGAAACACGTTTGGATCCGACGAACCTTAACGATAACTTGATGACAATGCTGCAGGTTTAAAAATCTTGTTTCAATAGTGAAAACTTCAAAAAATGCAATAAATTACTTTTTTAATATAAATGCGATTATTATTTTTCAAAATGTTATAAGATTGATTTCTTTCTTGTAATTTTGTTTGTGCTATTTAAGCTGCATGTAGCCTAATGCAATAAATAAATTATTATGTGATACATTTTTTCCACTCACTTCACGATACTGTTATAGTTGATAAAATACCTTGGGCCGTAGACGAAAAAATGGTCAAGATTTAAAGATGTTAAAAGTACAAAAAGGAAAACGACTTAATATTGACGTATTTCCGATACGTTTTTCATAAAAATTTGTTTTTGGTGAAAACAATATTTTGTCGAGATGGAAGTTTCAAATATTCGAAACAATTCTATTTATTTAGAAACAATGCAAAATTAGATAATTTTCTTGTTAAATGTAATGACTAAGTTGCTTATGACTATGTAGCCTAATGCAATACATAAAGTAATAATTATGTGATACATTTTTCCACTACATGACACTTTGTAATAGATTTGGGGGAATCTTCAGCTTTGACGACCAAAATAAAAGAGTCATAATTAACGTAATGAAAGTTAATCAAGTTAAATGGAAAGCAAATTAAAATTGACGTATTTCCATTACGTTTCATTTTGGTGAAACAATATTTGGTGAGATGAAATTTTCAAATATTCGAGAATAAACTTTAAAAAAAATTGTCTTATTAAATGAAATGACTAAGCATTTTTGTTGTCAAGGAGAACGTTAGACGTAAGTGGCGATTAGACACTTACGCCATCGTTACATTAAAATTAGGTCAAGATGATGTCCGCGCTCTAGTGATTCAGTGTTAATGGTCATTTTTATTGTTGACACGTGACATAATACCAGCGTGAAATAGACAAAATAAATAAAAACTGTGACATAACAGGAGTAAATAATAACAACAACAACAATGGATGTATTTAACAGAAAAACGCCAAATTAGGTCAATAAATAACGGTACATCTAAAAAAGATAATTAAAAATGTAATATTAATAAAAATTTTAAGATGCTATCATTTCATCACAATTATTTTTTTAATTTGTTGTGTTTAATACGATTACTCTACTTATACTCAGAATTATTGATATTAATAGTAATGTTGTGATTATTTTACAGGTATTGGAAATTCGGCAGTGGATATTGCAGTGGATGCAAGCCATACCGCTTCACAGGTAATATATATACATGTATATGATGAAACTAACCAAGCTTTGTAAAACTGGTCATTATCTTGTTCAAGAAATAGCTTTCCAAAAGGCATCTTTTTTATTTTATTTTATTTATTTATTGTTCATCTTTAAAACCCGTGCATAGGTATGTTCAAATTTTTGAATGTTTCATTTTGTGATTGCAGGTGTATCTCAGTACAAGGAGAGGAGCATGGGTAATTAGCCGAAAAGGATTCTGGGGACTTCCCGCTGATGCCATGGCCAATAGCAGATTTGTGTTCTCTCTGCCAAAGTCTTTCCTTGGATGGGGCGTAGAAAAGATGTCCAACTTGATATTTGACCATGAAGGATTCGGACTTAAACCAAAACATGGGTAAGAATTAATCATTTTTTATCGCAAAACCTAAACACGGATGAGAATTGATTATTTTTTATCGTAAAACCAAAACACGGATGAGAATTAATTATTTTTATCGTAAAACCAAAACACGGGTGAGAATTGATTATTTTTATCGTAAAACCAAAACACGGATGAGAATTAATTATTTTTTATCGTAAAACCAAAACACGGGTGAGAATTTATTATTCTTTTATCGGTGTAAAAAGTCACTTATATGGACTGTGACTTCAATGTAAATGATTTAAGTTCCAATATGTCAAAGACGACAAGTATTGGTACTACCGCGAACAAAATCGTGAACAAAACTGATATTAAAATAAGTTGTTCTATTTATATTATTGTTTATTTTCAGTGCGTTCCAAGCCCATCCAACAATCAACGACGAATTGCCATTTCGTATTATGGTCGGAGCCGTCCGAGTAAAGCCGAACATATACGAATTTACCGAAAACAAAGTCCGATTTGAAGACGGAAGCTGTGAGGAAATAGATGTTGTCGTGTTTGCAACAGGCTACAATTACAAGCTCAGTTTCCTGGACAAGTCCGTCACCTGTATCGATAAAAATAATACCTGTCTCTATGAATACATGTTCCCACCAGAACTCGAACACCCGACCCTTGGTATAGTGGGACTAGTTCAAGCTATTGGTGCCGTTATGCCGATTTCTGAAATGCAATGCCGATGGTATACACGACTTATTAAAGGTAGGCACCTGATAATAATGGTTATATTTATTATACCTGCAGTAGTTTATGGTTTACCGCTTATTTTTTTTTTAATAACTAGCTTTTTATTAAGGAAAAAATTCAAATGAAAAAAAGAAAAATTATTTTTTAGTGTAAGAGATCAGTTTTAAAACAAAGGCAATGAGGAACAATTAACTGTAGTTGAAGATACAATTGTCATGTGCTGCTTTTGAATGTATTATTTTATAAAAACTCGTAAATAGCACACCAAACAACTGTCAAGATTTTGTTACATACTAGATTGCTTTTGAGTCCCTATTTGTGATTATGCTCAATTCTAATCGATGAAAACTGACAACTTGTACGAGTAAAGGTACTTAGAAAGCCTTTTAAAGTTTGTATTAATTTTCTGCAAAATAAAGTCTCCGGGAAGCCGGATGCTTTGAAAGTTGGAGGTGCGCGTTTTTTTTAAACTTGTGTATGAAACACAAGTATACAAACTGAGTTTCGTCATTTTTATTTTATAGGATTGGTAAATCTTCCAAGTAAAGAAGAAATGTATGAAGATATAGACAAAAAGAGGGATGAAATGTCCAAATTATACATATCCACACAAAGACATACGATACAGGTAGGTCTTATAGAACTGTATGAAGACAGATAGTTACAGAGATTACAGAATGGTTTAACATAAAGGAATTTGATCTCGTTGATATAAGTTTGGAGTTAAAACCACGTTAAGTTGCAGCAACATACAATTTTTTTTCTCTGCATTCTAACTACAAATAAAGACCACCTGCTTAACCAATTATCTTTCGATATTTCGATATTTTACGCTAAATCAATATTTCTATTAAATTTCATTTACCTTATATCAATCGGGAGAAATCTTTTTTTTTTTCATGAAAGTTTATTTTATAAAGTTTGACGACCACATTACGGTTATTTTTAGATCTGTCAGAACTATTAGGATGATCTTGTAACAATAATTTGACTTCGCTATTCATTGCCTACAAAAATGAAACCGATTATTAACACTGCTTTCTAATCGTGTAAAATGAATTTTATTCACAAATATCGGTTCATTAAGATTAACAACTGCAAAAACACACTGTTTGAGACTAAAGATCTATGAGCTATAATTATTATCGATTCAGTGGTCTGATTTTTATTTTTCAGTGCTAATTGCGCATTTTAAAAATCTTGTTGTTTAAAGTTTAAATATCTATTGTCTATATATGAACCATCGTCATGTTCAAATTTTTGAACAATTTATTTTATGAAAAATATAAATTTGCAAATAACACAATTAATTGATTATTCATTTTTTTGTTTATTTATTTATTTATTTTTACAGACATTTTGGATTGAATACATGGATGAGATTGCCAACAAGATAGGAGTAAAACCAGATTTCAAGAAATTATTCCTGGACGATCCGTGGTTAGCCTTGAGATGTATATTTGGTCCGTGTTTTCCTGCTCAGTACAGATTACACGGTCCAGGAAAATGGAATGGCGCCAAACCTTGTATACAGGATGCAATGAAAAGATGCATGTCCCCAAATCGAGCTAAGATATTGCCGAAAAATGCCGAGCTAAGAACGAAAAATAATGTGGTGATATCATTTCCGTTTTTTATGAAATCCTATTTTGTTTTGATGTTTTTCTTCATCGTTTTGTTTTGTATGTGTTTGGTGCAGTAACTACACGTTTACATAAATTACTAACAATGTAACAACATCAGAAGTGCTTATGACAATATGACAATGCAAGAAACATTTTAGTTCTAAACAAGGCTGTGATATTGTATTCCCCACGTGTGTGTGTGTGTTGTGTGTGTGTGTGTGTGTGTGTGGTTTATATAAAATATTTTATCTTGCTTGAGTCTGTAGTTGAGTGCGGGAGAATAAAAAAGTAATTGAGAAATCTACGACTTACAGATACATGAAGTGTGAACAGTAAGATTACGGAGATGATTTAAATATGTCGTTTATTTTGTTTGTTGTGCCATGTATACATTAATAAAATTTGTGCCAAACTTGTCTGTAAAATTATAAGTATTCTTTTTTTATTAACTTTGTTCTGAAAAATATTGACCCTTACTGCTTACTGGCATGTTTGTGTTACCCTATTCTCAAGACAGAGGAAGACTTTTCATATTGGTTTTGAACTTGCATGTAAAACCGTAGCTCCTGGTGATAAAAATGCTATTACATGTACGTTAAAACTTTCTAAAAATGTTCACTTGTATTCTGACCCGTTTTATTGGAGGTATTCATCTTGTTGGTATATTATACTGATTTTATCCTTGATACAGAGGTAAAAGTCGGTGTCAAGATGTAAAATATTGTAAAATCATATATCATTGTCATAGTAATGACATTATAGAAATGTACCTGAACAAAATAACAAATGTATTTACCTGAATTTGATCCCCTTCTTAAATTCTACAAAAGTTTAATATTACTTATCTTTAACATTTCTGTGGAAAGTTAATTTTTCAAAATACTTTAAATATAACTTGATGCACGACGCACTGGTTGAGGTTTCTCTGCACGACAGTAGGGGTTAAAGCATTGTTTCAACTTCATTTTTTTGGGAGGGGAGGGGGTCAATGGTTAAATAACAGAGGTTTAGAGGTTTATATGTTGCAATGTTTCCTAAAGCTGTTAATGTGAGCTATAAATAAGGAAGTAAAGTGTTAATGCCCCGATTGTCAAGTTTTTAGAGCAATGGCCGTCCAACCGAAGTTTTTTTGTAATATGCCACATTGAGAGAAAGTACAAAAGCGTTATATAAGGGCGTGGTAGTACAATGAATATCAGAGTCACATATTCCTGTACCGGTATGATTTAGTTTATGTATTTAGTTCATTCTTTGTGAATTTGTATAATTCGAAATTACTGAAAAAATTGCTGATACAGAGGTAACCAACCAAAAGCATAACAACTTCATAGAAATACAATCGAAGGGAGGTAACTCTCTCCAGTTTATAGACTCCAGTTTCACAATCGTTCCTTAACTTAGAATTTTCATAACTTAAATATATGAATTTAATTAATTTCTGCAATCTCTTTTATAACTATAAATGAACATTTTCACAAAACTTAATACAGATTTCGTGAGCTTGCTTCAAAATGACACCAATAAAGTTATAATGATTTCAAATTTGCCAGATTTAAGTTAAGGAAAATCTTAGTTAAGAAATGATTGTGAAGCCGGAAGTCTGGAAAACCGAAGTCTTTCCAACTTAAGTATACAATATTCTGAAAATTTTTCAAACTCTTGTGTGAAGATTTTTGCTTTTTTTTTCAAAGTAATGAATGAGTCTAAGACAGGAATTATAAACGTGTATTGGTAGGAATCTACAATAAACAGCAAGGCTGAATGAAGAATAACACCGTGTTTGTATATAAAAAAAATGTACATATCAATAAACTGTTAAAGAAACAACTAATAAAGGAAAACATAAAATCATGAGATTCATAAGACTGTATAGAGGAACTGCCTTGGAGACCTTATAAATGGCACTTTGCTTACTGGCATATACAACTCTACCGTTTAGTTGTTGTACTGGCCGGAAATCGTCTGATTCTGACCTGTCTGCCTGGTTATGTGCGTTACTGTGTAGAGCAGTACGGAATCTATTCATCTGAAATTTAAAAAAAACAGAAGATATCATATCTGGTTAACTTGCTCATATAAGCAGACGACGTTCTTCTATAATTTCAGTTTTTATATGAAACCACACCATCGGATAATAACTCCGGTGTTTGTCCAAAGTCGGAAGTATATACTAAAGGGATCCAATATCTGCCTATCCTTCCTTGTTAGTTTGTCTGTTTTGTACATAACCTGTATTATTTATGTTTTTGATCGCTTACGGGAATTTTATGTTGCGATAAGATCTCTCATTACTGGCAATTATGCGGCGGATGGTCTATTATCAAATAAATGGTTTGCAAATTAATGTTTAATTGCAATAACAAGAGAGAGAGAGAGAGAGAGAGAGAGAGAGAGAGAGAGAGAGAGAGAGAGAGAGAGGGGGGGGTTCCAGTACCTGATTTTCTGATATTTCTATTGGTTTGGTAAACATCGTCCAGATAATACTTTCAAAACAAGGTGGCGTTGTGAGGCTCCCATAGTAACGATAATACGTGACTAAATCGTCCGGTAGCAAGGAATGTAGCGAGAACGTAGCTATTTTTACGTGATCATCTGAAACGGGGAAAAATTATTTACATTGCACTCCATTTTGACTGATTTTTTGTTTTACACAGGAGAGAGAAGAAAATATACATAGCATCTTACGTTAGCGATAGAAGACGTTGGAAAATCGATTAAGCTTGGTATTAAAACAAGAAATGTACTTATGTAATGTCTTCCATAGATACCTGCAAGTCTCATTTGAAATAGTTTTTATTTTACAATGTAATCGTTGTAACTGTTCATTATTTAATCCAGTGAATAGTGCAACAACATTTAATATCTTTATTATAGTAATGTAGGCTCTGTACATCAATGTAGTGGTACCAGGGTCTGTTAGGTATTTATGAAGCGAGAATTGCTTTACAGATGATGCAGTTAACTTACTTTTATGGGATATTTGAGCAAAATGGTTGATAATTTTATCCATGTAGGGGTTCCGCGACCCAATCTGAAACAAAAATAAAACAAGTTGACTGTAGATATACGTTATTATTATTATTATTATTTTTATTATTATTAAGTCGACAACTTCTGTATCCGATTACTCTGGTTTTCTACACCATTCCGAACTAACCTCCTGGATTTAGCGAGAGAATCTAACTAAGGTTTGAAACTTCATCACCCCCCCCCCCCCTCCTTCAAAATAAAAACAACCAAAAACAAACTTTTCTTGATCTTCGACAGGTTTTTGTCTCAACAAATATTTTCAATTAAAATGTAAAAATTCTGATATTTTCGGGAATTTTTGAAGAAGAAGCCTAGAACAGCCAAACCGTCAGTGGCATTCATGGCTGATGAAAAACTTCTGTATCTTGTTGAATAATGGACAATATGCATCTGAAAAAATAATCAAATCAAAATAAGTTTTTTTCTTATTCATTACGTTTTCAGGTCGAAGTGTGTGACATATTGTATCAAAATTCGATAATAAACTCCATTGTGAGCTCTTTGAACTACTCGATGGCGTTAAAAATGCCCGCTTGCTTGGAATTCTGAGATTCTGAGAGAGAGAGAGAGAGAGAGAGAGAGAGAGAGAGAGAGAGAGAGAGAAGAGAGAGAG
Source organism: Tegillarca granosa (assembly GCA_029721355.1). NCBI lineage: Eukaryota > Metazoa > Mollusca > Bivalvia > Arcoida > Arcidae > Tegillarca > Tegillarca granosa. Next base: position 194,087 of record CM056607.1, on the reverse strand, counting down.
AGAGAGTACTATGATACCGTGGATCGTTACAAGATAAAATAGTCTTGAGTCTTGTTGTTGTTGTTGTTGTTGTTGTTGTTGTTGTTGTTGTTGTTTTGTTTAATGTCGCATCAGCAATTTTTCAGCTATTTGCGATGAGAGAAGATTATTCATCCTTATGGATTAATTTAAGAACAAGGTCGTGTATGTGTGTATTATGGTCTGCGTATACTATAGCGCAATAATGGCGAATTCTTTGGTAAGATGCTAGCTTACTGAGTCAGTATGTCATAGACAGGCATACCACTGCCTCTATCCATTATCCTGACACTGTTTGAACAAGTTGATACTCTGTCCTCGTAATGCCAAGCGCCAAGCGAGGAAGCAGTATCTTAAATTTTAAAGTCTTATGCATGTCCTTGTCAGGGCTCGAACCCATGACCTCCCACTCTCGAGGCGGACGCTCTACCACTGAGCGGTCTAGAACAGTCTGAAAGTTGAAATTTTATGTATAAATTGTTGACAGTTACGAAAAAGAAGTAATTAGACAGATTTCTTAGTAACTGTGTATCAGCATACCTCCATCGGGAAGTGGTTCTGGTTAATGAGATGTTCTGATCCCCGATTACTCTTAGATCCCCAGTGGAAGTGGAACTGTAATGCTTTATAAGTACCTGGTAATCCACCTCCAGACAAAGTTATCGGTTCTCCAGACAGATCTATCTCAACTAAATACAAAATATCAAAACTGAAAGATTCTAGAAATGCAAAAATGGTCAAAAGTGTAGACTTATTAAAAGACAAAATACTAGTACATTCAACGAATACTTTACAGTAAAAGATCTCAGACATTCATTTAAAAGAACATGGAGTAGTACTGTAAGTCAGTTTTCTGTTTATACAATGTTTCCAAAAGTTAAAAGAAATGTTTCACTTTGCTCTATTGACATACATGTATGATATGAATTACCGTGAAGTCAAATAAAATAAAATTATTCCTAGATGAGCCCTGTTTATCGTAAGTTTACCTGTATGTCCGTTATTTTGTATACTCATGTTGACATTGGTGATATTCTGGTATCCGGTAAGCACGAATGATGACAATGATTTGTTTAAGATAACTTGTTCTGTATTAATATTAATGGGTGACTGTTTATGACCACCACATACTGGATAATCAATGTGCCAGTGGGTCGGTCCTGAAAGAACAATAATGATTGGAGCGTATAGAAATATGACTGTATATACATGTAATGAAAATTTAAACTTCAAATAAATAAAGGAGCAGAATTTTGAATTTAAAAAAATAGATAAATAAAATAAATAAATAAATAAATAAATAAATAAATAAATAAATAAATAAATAAAATCTTTCAATTCTGCATATGGCAACAGTAAACATATTATATACGTGATTTCTATGACAACTTATCCTTTATTTATATTGACAACACTCTTGACTATTTGTCTTTTCACATACATGTACACATATTTCGATGCAGAGAGATTGACTCATAAAGTTTAACTGATGTGTTTCTCTTGAGGGATAAATAAACTTATTTAATTCATTACTTTTTGTTCCTTTGGTGCAATCATTAGCTCATCATTTTAAAAAAGCGTTCAGTGCAGATTCACTTAGTTTTAGCAATTTTCCATTTAAATGCTTGTGTATTTTATAGGTTAAAGACGGTAAACAAAGAGTTTTAAAGACACATGTAACTGTCGGTTCCATCTTTACACAACATAATAATAAAACTTACCCAAGTTACCGTCATAACGCCACTCATTGCCTAAAAAAATAAAATAAACTTCTTTGTTGAATTAAATATTTTAATGCGTTATCCATTTTGAAATGCTCGTTTAAAAATTTGATATACTTTATAAATTTGATATTCTTCTTAATTAATAAAAAACTATGTCCAGGTGTGTGGTTAAAATACTTTTGTTGGACTCGAACCATACCACCTAGGTAACTTCTTATAATTTGATATGAACAAGTAAAGAATTGAATATACTTCTTAATTAATAAAAGATTTAAGCAAGATCACAAATTTTAATTCAAAGTATGATAAATGGGACTACTTTGAATAAGTACTTACTCCGGTTGAAGGGAGATAACTCAATTTACAAATCTAAAAATAATGCGACAAGAAATTAATGCAATGAAACGGGCCTCGCATTTTTTCGCATTTGTATCTTGCTCGGATTGATTTCCCGATTTACAGAATTTGTTAACAGTTTTCGTTTTACTTTCACTGTTCAGCAAAGTCCAAATGTTAATATAAATGCGTATGTATGCTGTAGATGTACTTGCAAGCTTATCACAGTAATCACATAGAAGTTCGTGTAAAACTTTGGTTTGTTAAATTGTTTTAACTAGAAGGTGGTTTATGTGATTATTGTTTTTTTTTTTTTAATTGTTTTAATATTTCTTCCAGATCTTTAAGATCTAGTTCTGATTTATATCCAAATTTCTTGATTTGAATGACCTTATGAAAAGGTCAACTTTTAACCAAAGACGAAATCTGTAAGAGCTTTGTTTATTTACACCTATTGACATATTTAGATCAGTTGAGGCTGTTATATTGCTAATATGAAACGATAAGAAAGTTCAAGGTATCGGGTAGTCTGAAATCACGTAATACTACAGATACACAGTGAAAAAATAAAATATGGTGATTTTCTGGCGAATCAAATTGATTTTGGGAATATTAAAATGAAGTCACATTCGTATGTCATGGTCTCCGATATCATTATTTAGAAATTTTATATATATATATATATATACAATGTAGATGTAAAATAAACGTTGTACTTTACAAATAAACTAGTTCAAGCTAACAAACATAAACTCGACTATGGCTAACGTAAGCAATAAGATTAAATAAAAACATGACAAGCTAAAAGCATCACACATCATAAAACTACCGACTGCAGGTAGACACTTAATATAAAGAAAAACTATGTCCAGGTGTGTGGTTAAAATACTTTTGTTAGACTCGAATCATACCACTTAGGTAACTTCTAATAATTTGATATAAACAAGTAAAGAATTGAGTGTAAGTGAGAGAGAGAGAGAGAGAGAGAGAGAGAGAGAGAGAGAGAGAGAGAGAGAGAGAGAGAGAGAGAGAGAGAGAGAGAGAGAGAGAGAGAATCTCTTTTATATCTCTTAACCTTGACTCCACTTAATCTTATGACAATGTTTGATAAAGAGTTTGACGACTTTACGAGTTGAGTCATCAGATAAAAACATAAACAGATAGAACAATACAATACGCCATCAAGAGATAAAATTCCTTAAACGATTTGTGGGAAACTGAATCCAACACATTATATAACCCTATATATGTCAGATTAGAAGTGTTCATCTAGTCAGTCGCTATAAAATGTCCAATACACATATATATCGTCTTTAGCAAGAAACATTGTAAAACACCAACATTAAAGGCACACTGCTTTTTTCACAAAACAGTAAAAATAGTGGCAAATGTACTAATGTATAAAAAATTAATGACCTTGAACTTTGACCTTGAGGTCTAGTTTTAAAGACGTTACAAAAAGAAAAGCATGGGAACATATATTAAATGAATGAATGTATGAATGAATGAATGAATGATAATAATAATAATAATAATAATGATGATGATGATGATGACGATGATGAAAATGATGATGTTGATGACAACAACAACAATACACGGATGACATATACATACTAGATTGCTAAATCGTTTTTTTTTTTCACGTACATTTTAAAGTACATTCTCTTAGGATAGGTATATGATAGATTAGATTTTAGAAGAGTATTTACAAATAGCTTACACGTGTATTTTACGGGAGAATTTCATCATAAATAACAAGATAAACATCTCCAATCAAACTGATAATCGTTAAGTTTATATTTCACATCAATGTTTATTCTTTACTTTGGATTTTGCAAGATGTTTGCAACACTTGATAACTGAAAGTTTTCATTCAGAATCGCTACTACAAATAGGAAATAGAGCTTAATAGTTGTTACGCTTTGAATGTGCATTTTAATTAAGATTGAGACTGCTGCAAGTGTTTATGTTTAACCCAAACATTACTTCTTACAAACGGCCTTTGGCAGGGAAATTATTATAAAAACAGATAGGAAGACCAATTTTATTTATTTACGAATTCTCAATATTAAAGCATGCTGTATAATTTACCCAATCTTGTTTCCATTACCAACTGCAATCACCTTCAGTTATAGTTGAATGAAAAAAAAGAACCTGCTTAAAACAAAAAGGTTCCGCAAAGTTTCACGACTCAATGCATTAGTGTAATCCGTTATTTTCAATTTAGCAAAGTCAATAAATAGAAATTATAAGCGTTGTAGTCAATAAAAATATTTTGATTTTTGTTAATTAACTATATCCCCATGTCAAGAAATCCCCAAACTGATAAAAAAAATCTCTAAACTGATCAAGAAACCAAGGATTTTTTTATTCTTTCAAACAATAATTTAGTATTTAACTAATTAATTGACAAATATCTTAATTAACTCATAATATTGTTTTGACATTTTTTTTACTGTTGTGAGTTTAACAAATTAATAATATACGTATACGGATTTTGGACAATATTAATTTCACTTTAACTTCTTAAACAAAGCTTTTCTCAATGGACGAAGGCTGTTTTTTTTCCACGTATTTCAGCTTTCATTATTGTTACTACAGTTTCATATTGTGTGACCATTAAAAAGCCAAAGATTTTTCATCTGAAATAAAGATTAATTTCAAAATATTTTTTCTTAAAATCACACACATACCTGCGCCTCCATGCACGTGCTTTCCAAATAGTAAAACAGTTAAACAAAAGAGAAGATTTGTATCGCAGCATCTGATAACGGCCATGTTGTAGTCAGAGTTATGTGTAATACAATGTCTGATGTGTATTCAATATGTTATGTATTACCCTTATCAAGTAATTGTCCTAATTCTGTAAAGTATATTAGTCCTCATCATATCTATATAAAGAGATTTAAATTTTAACGTGTAGGTGTTTTTAATCAAACAGATATAATTCTGCAGTTATCAAGGTAACATAGATGTCAGAAAATGTAAATTTGATGTTTACAATTACGTCTATTCCCCTCGATATTCATAATGGATATAAGAATAATTAATTACTTAAAATTAAAATTAAAAAAATAAAATAAATAATAACAAAATAGGCATGAAAATCCGATTTGCATGTCTCTGGTATAAAAGGATGGCAACATTTGCAACACCTGATGCCGAATTATTTCATAATACGCATTTTTAAAACTTACATGCAGTTTCATTTTTATATTGAAGTTTATTTTTCACCCTTGTTGTTGCTTGCTTCATCTAATGTTTGTATTTAATTGATTTATTTATTTTATGCGCACCGAGGTAAGATTTATTGTTAATTTTCACTTTCATTTGTGTTCAGTCTTAAAGCATCCCTTCGTGAATAATATAAAATGTCAATTGAAATTCATAATTTCAAACATTTTTTTTTCAAAACAAAATTTACCGTCATTTATTTATCATCTGTCATGAAGTTAGATATCTAGCGGAGTTTAGATTCAAAATCATATGAATGAAAATATCATGTTATTTCACTTTTAAGCCATATTTTAACCTTCCGTGTTGTGCATTTTTTTTTATAAATATTTTCATAAAATAGAATATTCCAAAATTCGCACATGACACCTTTTATAAAAATTAAAGAAATTATAGAAAGTTGGAGAATGTTTGATAATGACAGTGGTGAACGTCATCTCATTTAAAACAAGAACTTGTTAGAATTTCAGGAATATTTATTTCCAACATTTTCTGTTTTTCTATATAAATTATCTCGTTTCTTGATCAAGTGGGTCCTGTTAAAATCCATTTCGATAGATAGCAAAAATTAATTGTTTGACAGGAAATCGTTATCGGGCGGCGAAACAAGATGGATAGTAATAGCTAAATTTTTCAATTTTTAATAAAAAGTAACGTGTCAATAGTGAGTAGTTGTTCTTCTCAAGTCATTGCAGAGTATTTGTACTTAATACTCTTTAATATTTAAAATTTAACCTGAATAAAGATTATCCGGAATTTCATTAGTTAAAATAAATTGGTAATCATTGATAGATGAAGTCATTTATAGTCATGGCACAAAGTGTTTTCAGATAACCTATTGGGTTTTCTTTAAGTATATGATGCAATTTGCTTAAAACTTAATGACAAATGTAAATATTATTTTTTAAATGATTACATACCAATTTTAACTGTCAGTTTATGTAATTTAATCGTAAAAAAATTCTGAAGACATAGACGGTTAAATTGTATTGCTTCTGTTTAAGTTTTGTTTATGTTTTATATATGTTCTGTATTTGTTTAGAATGTGTTCCATATATGTTCTGTATTGGTTTAAAATATTTTCTATATGTGTTCTGTATTTGTTAAGAATATATTCTAGATCTATATATGTTCTGTATGTTCTTTATTTGTTCTCTATTTGTTTTCCATATGTTCTGTATGTTCCATATATGTACTCTATTTATTCAGTATTTGTTCTGTGTGTTCTATATATGTTCTCAATTTCTTTTCTATATGTTCTGTATGTTCCATATGTGTTCTGTATTATTTTCTATATGTTCTGTATGTTCCATATGTGTTCTGTATTTATTTTCTATATGTTCTGTATGTTCCATATGTGTTCTGTATTTGTTTTCTATATGTTCTGTATGTTCTGTATGCTCTATATTCGTTAAGTATATGTTACGAGTTGATTACTATATGTTCTGTATTTGTTTAGTATATGTTACAAGTTGTTTAATATATGTTCTGTATGTTCCATTTATGTTCTGTTTTTGTTCAGTATTTGTTCTGTAAGTTACGAGTTGATTACTATATGGTCTGTATTGATTTAGTATATGTTCCATCTGTGTTCATTACACGTTTAGTGTTTGTTCTGTATGTTCACTACATGTTCTAAATGTGTTCTGTTAAAGTTGTGTAGACCCATGAAGAACACTTCATTCACACAATAGTTTATGATAATTAATTTGTGCGAAAAAATACTTATAGTACATCTAGAATGGACAATTAAATCTACTTTTGATTAATTCATGTCTGCTTGCACCTAGGAGAATTTCTTTTTTCTTTTCTTTTATTTTTGTAAATATAAAAAAATACTTAACCACACACAGAATGTACAGACCAAAGAATGATTCAAGGCATACCACAGTCTCCATGTTCCAAACAGCAGGTGCTCTATAGTAGAGTAAGTGTAGACTGTTGTTTGTATAACCTAATATAATACTATATCAAGATAAAGACAAGAACTTATAAGAATGTATTTCAAAATAAATCAGAATTTTTCCAGAATTTTTTTTTTATTTGACATTTATAAATGTACCTCAAAGATTATGCTTAACTTTTAGAATGTGCCTTAAATTAACACCAACTGTTCAAAATGTGTCTCGTCCTTAATCTAAGCCTAATTTTTTAGAGAGTGTCTCAAAGTTTAGCCTAACTTTTCATAGAGTTTCTCAAAGTTTAGCCTAACTTTTCAGAGAGTTTCTCAAAGTTTAGCCTAACTATTCAGAGAGTTTCTCAAAGTTTAGCCTAACTTTTCCTAGAGTTTTTTAAAGTTAAGCCTAACTTTTCAGAGAGTTTCTCAAAGTTTAGCCTACTTTTTCAGAGAGTTTCTCAAAGTTTAGCCTAACTTTTCAGAGAGTTCTCAAACTTTAGCCTAACTTTTCAGAGAGTTTCTCAAACTTTAGCTTAACTTTTCAGAGAGTTTCTCGAAGTTTAGCCAAACTTTTCAGAGGGTGTCTAAAACTTTTCATAGAGTGTCCCAAAGTTTAGCCATTTTCATAGAGTGTCCCAAAGTTTAGCCTAACTTTTCAGATAGTTTCTCAAAGTTAAGCCTAACTTTTAAGAGATTTTCTCAAAGTTTAGCCTAATTTTTAGAGAGTTTCTCAAAATTAAGCCTAACTTTTCAGAAAGTTTCTCAAAGTTTAGCCTACTTTTTCAGAGAGTTTCTCAAAGTTTAGCCTAACTTTTCAGAGAGTTCTCAAACTTTAGCCTAACTTTTCAGAGAGTTTCTCAAACTTTAGCTTAACTTTTCAGAGAGTTTCTCGAAGTTTAGCCTAACTTTTCCTAGAGTTTTTTAAAGTTAAGACTAACTTTTCAGAGAGTTTCTCAAAGTTTAGCGGAACTTTTCAGAGAGTTTCTCAAAGTTTAGCCTAACATTTCAGAGAGTTTCTCAAAGTTTAGCCTAACATTTCAGAGAGTTTCTTTAAGTTAAGCCTAACTTTTAAGAGATTTTCTCAAAGTTTAGCCTAATTTTAAGAGAGTGTCTCAAAGTTTAACCTAACTTTTCACAGAGATTCTCAAAGTTTAGCCTAACTTTTCATAGAGTTTCTCAAAGTTTAACCTAACTTTTCAGAGAGTTTCTCAAACTTTAGCCTAACTTTTCAGAGAGTTTCTCAAAGTTTAACCTAACTTTTTACAGAGATTCTCAAAGTTTAGCCTAACTTTTCATAGAGTTTCTCAAAGTTAAGCCTAACTTTTTAGAGAGTGTCTCAAAGTTTAGCCTTACTTTTCAGAGATTTTCTCAAAGTTTAGCCTAACATTTCAGAGAGTTTCTCAAAGTTTAGCCTAACTTTTCAGAGAGTTTCTTAAAGTTAAGCCTAACTTTTAAGAGATTTTCTCAAAGTTTAGCCTAATTTTAAGAGAGTTTCTCAAAGTTTAACCTAACTTTTTAGAGAGTGTCTCAAACTTTAGCCTAACTTTTCAGAGAGTTTCTCAAACTTTAGCCTAACTTTTCCTAGAGTTTTTTAAAGTAAAGCCTATTTTTTCAGAGAGTTTCTCAAAGTTTAGCCTAACTTTTTAGAGAGTGTCTCAAACTTTAGCCTAACTTTTCAGAGAGTGTCTAAAAGTTTAGCCTAACTTTTCAGAGAGTGTCTCAAGGTTTAGCCTAACATTTCAGAGAGTTTCTCAAAGTAAAGCCTAACTTTTCCTAGAGTTTTTTAAAGTTAAGCCTATTTTTTCAGAGAGTTTCTCAAAGTTTAACCTAACTTTTCAGAGTTTCTCAAAGTTTAGCCTAACATTTCAGAGAGTTTCTTAAAGTTAAGCCTAACTTTTCAGAGAGTTTCTCAAACTTTAGCCTAACTTTCCAGAGAGTTTCTCAAACTTTAGCCTAACTTTTCAGGGATTTTCTTAAAGTTTAGCCTAACTTTTCAGAGAGTTTCTCAAAGTTTAACCTAACTTTTCAGAGAGTTTCTTAAAGTTTAGCCTAACATTTCAGAGAGTTTCTCAAAGTTTAGCCTAACATTTCAGAGAGTTTCTTAAAGTTTTGCCTAACTTTTCAGAGAGTTTCTCAAAGTTTAACGTAACTTTTCAGAGAGTTTCTCAAAGTTTAGCCTAACTTTTTAGAGCGTTTCTCAAAGTTTAACCTAACTTTTCAGAGAGTTTCTCAAAGTTTAACCTAACTTTTTAGAGAGTTTCTCAAAGTTTAACCTAACTTTTCAGAGAGTTTCTTAAAGTTTAGCCTAACTTTTTAGAGAGTTTCTTAAAGTTTAACCTAACTTTTCAGAGAGTTTCTCAAAGTTTAACCTTACTTTTTAGAGAGTTCTTAAAATTTAACCTAACTTTTGAGAGAGTTTCTCAAAGTTTAACCTAACTTTTCAGAGAGTTTCTTAAAGTTAAGCCTAACTTTTCAGAGAGTTTTTTAAAGTTTAGCCTAACTTTTCAGAGAGTTTCTCAAAATTTAACCTAACTTTTTAGAGCGTTTCTCAAAGTTTAGCCTAACTTTTTAGAGAGTTTCTCAAAGTTTAACCTAACTTTTCAGAGTTTCTCAAAGTTTAGCCTAACATTTCAGAGAGTTTCTTAAAGTTTAGCCTAACTTTTCAGAGAATTTCTCAAAGTTTAACCTAACTTTTCAGAGAGGTTCTTAAAGTTTAGCCTAACATTTCGGAGAGTTTCTCAAAGTTTAGCCTAACATTTCAGAGAGTTTCTTAAAGTTTAGCCTAACTTTTTAGAGAGTTTCTCAAAGTTTAACCTAACTTTTCAGAGAGTTTCTCAAAGTTTAGCCTAACTTTTCAGAGAGTTTCTCAAAGTTTAACCTAACTTTTTAGAGAGTTTCTCAAAGTTTAACCTAACTTTTCAGAGAGTTTCTTAAAGTTTATCCTAACTTTTTAGAGAGTTTCTTAAAGTTTAACCTAACTTTTTAGAGAGTTTCTCAAAGTTTAACCTAAATTTTCAGAGAGTTTCTCAAAGTTTAACCTAACATTTCAGAGAGTTTCTTAAAGTTTAGCCTAACTTTTCAGAGAGTTTCTTAAAGTTTAGCCTAACTTTTTAGAGAGTTTCTCAAAGTTTAACCTAAATTTTCAGAGAGTTTCTCAAAGTTTAGCCTAACTTTTCAGAGAGATTCTCAAAGTTTAGCCTAACTTTTCAGAGTGTTTCTCAAAGTTTAGCCTAACTTTACAGAGAGTTTATTAAAGTTTAACCTAACTTTTTAGAGAGTTTCTCAAAGTTTAACCTAACTTTTCAGAGAGTTTCTCAAAGTTTAACCTAACTTTTCAGAGAGTTTCTCAAAGTTTAACCTAATTTTTCAGAGAGTTTCTTAAAGTTTAGCCTAACTTTTTAGAGAGTTTCTCAAAGTTTAACCTAACTTTTCAGAGAGTTTCTCAAAGTTTAACCTAACTTTTTAGAGAGTTTCTTAAAGTTTAACCTAACTTTTCAGAGAGTTTCTCAAAGTTTAACCTAACTTTTCAGAGAGTTTCTTAAAGTTAAGCCTAACTTTTCAGAGAGTTTTTTAAAGTTTAACCTAACTTTTCAGAGAGTTTCTCAAAGTTTAACCTAACTTTTCAGAGAGTTTCTCAAAGTTTAGCCTAACTTTTTAGAGTTTCTCAAAGTTTAACCTAACTTTTCAGAGTTTCTCAAAGTATAGCCTAACATTTCAGAGAGTTTCTCAAAGTTTAACATAACTTTTCAGACTTTCTTAAAGTTTAGCCTAACATTTCAGAGAGTTTCTTAAAGTTTATCCTAACTTTTCAGAGAGTTTCTTAAAGCTTAGCCTAACATTTCAGAGAGTTTCTTAAAGTTTATCCTAACTTTTTAGAGAGTTTCTCAAAGTTTAGCCTAACTTTTCAGAGAGTTTCTCAAAGATTAACCTAACTTTTTAGAGAGTTTCTCAAAGTTTAACCTAACTTTTCAGAGAGTTTCTCAAAGTTTAACCTAACTTTTCAGAGAGTTTCTCAAAGTTTAACCTAACTTTTCAGAGTGTTTCTTAAAGTTTAGCCTAACTTTTCAGAGAGTTTCTCAAAGTTTAGCCTAACTTTTTAGAGAGTTTCTCAAAGTTTAACCTAACTTTTTAGAGAGTTTCTCAAAGTTTAACCTAACTCTTCAGAGAGTTTCTTAAAGTTTAGCCTAACTTTTCAGAGAGTTTCTTAAAGTTTAACCTAACTTTTCAGAGAGTTTCTCAAAGTTTAGCCTAACTTTTCAGAGAGTTTCTCAAAGTTTAACCTAAATTTTTAGAGAGTTTCTCAAAGTTTAACCTAACTTTTCAGAGAGTTTCTTAAAGTTTAACCTAACTTTTCATAGAGTTTCTCAAAGTTTAACCTAACTTTTCAGAGAGTTTCTCAAAGTTTAACCTAACTTTTAAGAGAGTTTCTTAAAGTTTAGCCTAACTTTTTAGATAAATTCTGAAAGTTTAACCTAACTTTTCAGAGAGTTTCTCAAATTTTAGCCTAACTTTTTAGAGAGTTTCTCAAAGTTTAACCTAACTTTTCAGAGAGTTTCTCAAAGTTAAACCTAACTTTTCAGAGAGTTTCTCAAAGTTTAACCTAACTTTTCAGAGAATTTTTCAAAGTTTAACCTAACTTTTCAGAGAGTTTCTCAAAGTTTAACCTAACTTTTCAGAGAGTTTCTCAAACTTTGACCTAACTTTTCAGAGAGTTTCTCAAAGTTTAACCTAACTTTTCAGAGAGTTTCTCAAAGTTTAACCTAACATTTCAGAGAGTTTCTTAAAGTTTAGCCTAACTTTTTAGAGAGTTTCTCAAAGTTTAACCTAACTTTTCAGAGAGTTTCTTAAAGTTTAACCTAACTTTTTAGAGAGTTTCTTAAAGTTTAACCTAACTTTTCAGAGAGTTTCTCAAAGTTTAGCCTAACTTTTTAGAGCGTTTCTCAAAGTTTAACCTAACTTTTCAGAGAGTTTCTCAAAGTTTAGCCTAACTTTTCAGAGAGTTTCTCAAAGTTTAACCTAACTTTTAAGAGAGTTTCTCAAAGTTTAACCTAACTTTTCAGAGAGTTTCTCAAAGTTTAACCTAACTTTTCAGAGAGTTTCTCAAAGTTTAACCTAACTTTTCAGAGAGTTTCTTAAAGTTTAGCCTAACTTTTTAGAGAGTTTCTTAAAGTTTAACCTAACTTTTCAGAGAGTTTCTCAAAGTTTAACCTAACTTTTTAAAGAGTTTCTTAAAGTTTAACCTAACTTTTCAGAGAGTTTCTCAAAGTTTAACCTAACTTTTCAGAGAGTTTCTTAAAGTTAAGCCTAACTATTCAGAGAGTTTTTTAAAGTTTAACCTAACTTTTCAGAGAGTTTCTCAAAGTTTAGCCTAACTTTTCAGAGAGTTTCTCAAAGTTTAGCCTAACATTTCAGAGAGTTTCTTAAAGTTTAGCCTAACTTTTCAGAGTTTCTCAAAGTTTAGCCTAACATTTCAGAGAGTTTCTTCAAGTTTAGCCTAACTTTTCAGAGAGTTTTTTAAAGTTTAGCCTAACTTTTCAGAGAGTTTCTCAAAGTTTAACCTAACTTTTTAGAGCGTTTCTCAAAGTTTAACCAAACTTTTCAGAGAGTTTCTCAAAGTTTAGCCTAACTTTTCAGAGAGTTTCTCAAAGTTTAGCCTAACATTTCAGAGAGTTTCTTAAAGTTTAGCCTAACTTCTCAGAGTTTCTCAATGTTTAGCCTAACATCTCAGAGAGTTTCTTCAAGTTTAGCCTAACTTTTCAGAGAGTTTCTCAAAGTTTAACCTAACTTTTCAGAGAGTTTCTTTAAGTTAAGCCTAACATTTCAGAGAGTTTCTCAAAGTTTAACCTAACTTTTCAGAGAGTTTCTCAAAGTTTAGCCTAACTTTTCAGAGTTTCTCAAAGTTTAGCCTAACTTTTTAGAGAGTTTCTCAAAGTTTAACCTAACTTTTCAGAGAGTTTCTTAAAGTTTAGCCTAACTTTTTAGAGAGTTTCTTAAAGTTTAACCTAACTTTTCAGAGAGTTTCTTAAAGTTTAACCTAACTTTTCATAGAGTTTCTCAAAGTTTAACCTAACTTTTCAGAGAGTTTCTCAAAGTTTAACCTAACTTTTTAGAGAGTTTCTTAAAGTTTAGCCTAACTTTTCAGAGAGTTTCTTAAAGTTTAACCTAACTTTTTAGAGAGTTTCTTAAAGTTAAGCCTAACTTTTCAGAGAGTTTCTCAAAGTTTAACCTAACATTTCAGATTTTCTCAAAGTTTAGCCTAACTTTTTAGAGAGTTTCTCAAAGTTTAGCCTAACATTTCAAAGAGTTTATTAAAGTTTAGCCTAACTTTTCAGAGAGTTTCTCAAAAATTAACCTAACTTTTCAGAGAGTTTCTTAAAGTTTAGCCTAACATTTCAGAGAGTTTCTCAAAGTTTAGCCTAACATTTCAGAGAGTTTCTTAAAGTTTAGCCTAACTTTTTAGAGAGTTTCTCAAAGTTTAACCTAACTTTTCAGAGTTTCTCAAAGTTTAGCCTAACATTTCAGAGAGTTTCTTAAAGTTTAGCCTAACTTTTCAGAGAGTTTCTCAAAGTTAAGCCTAACTTTTCCTAGAGTTTCTTAAAATTTAACCTAACTTTTCAGAGAGTTTCTTAAAGTTTAACCTAACTTTTCAGAGAGTTTCTCAAAGTTAAGCCTAACTTTTCAGAGAGTTTCTCAAAGTTTAGCCTAACTTTTTAGAGAGTTTCTCAAAGTTTAGCCTAACTTTTCAGAGAGATTCTCAAAGTTTAGCCTAACTTTTCAGAGAGTTTCTCAAAGTTTAGCCTACTTTTTCAGAGAGTTTCTCAAAGTTTAGCCTAACTATTCAGAGAGTTTCTCAAAGTTTAGCCTAACTTTTCAGAGAGTTTCTCAAAGTTTAGCCTAACTTTTCAGAGAGTTTCTCAAAGTTTAGCCTAACTTTTCAGAGAGTTTCTCAAAGTTTAGCCTAACTTTTCAGAGAGTGTCTCAAAGTTTAGCCTAACTTTTCAGAGAGTTTCTCAAAGTTTAGCTTTACCTTTGAGAATATCTCTAAAATTTTAACCTCGCTTTTCAGAATGTATCTTACTTTAGTCCAGCTTTTCCAAATGTGTCTTAAAGTTAAACCTAATTTTTCAGTACATGAGGGAAATTAGCTGTGTCTTACAGTTTTGTCTGATTCCATAGAATATGTTTCAAAGTTTTGTCTGATTCCATAGAATATGTTTCAAAGTTTTGTCCAATTGTTTAGAATATGTTTCAGAGTTTTGTCTGATTCTATGGAATATGTTTCAAAGTTTTGTCCAGTTGTTTAGAATATGTTTCAAAGTTTTGTCCAATTGTTTAGAATATGTTTCAAAGTTTTGTCCAATTGTTTAGAATATGTTTCAAAGTTTTGTCTGATTGTTTAGAATATGTTTCAAAGTTTTGTCTGATTCTATAGAATATGTTTCAAAGTTTCATTTGGTTGGTAAGAAAATGTTTCAAATTTTGTTTGATCGTATAGAAAATGTTTCAAATTTTGTTTGATCCTATAGAATTTTTATCAAAGTTTTGTCTGACTCTATAGAATATGTTTCAAAGTTTTGTCTGATTGTTTAGAATATGTTTCAAAATTTTGTCCGATTGTTTAGAATGTTTCAAAGTTTTGTCTGATTCTATAGAATATATTTCGAAGTTTTGATTGATTCTATGGAATATGTTTCAAAATAATGTCTGATTGTTTAGAATATGTTTTATAATTTTGTCTGATTCTATAGAATATATTTCAAAGTTTTCTCTGATTCTATAGAATATTTTTTAAAAGTTTTGTCCGATTCTATAAAATATGTTTCAAAGTTTTGTCTGATTGTTTATAATATGTTTCAAAATTTTGTCTGATTGTTTAGAATATGTTTCAAAATTTTGTCTGATTCTATAGAATATGTTTCAAAGTTTTCTCTGATTCTATAGAATATTTTTTAAAAGTTTTGTCCGATTCTATAAAATATGTTTCAAAGTTTTGTCTGATTATTAAGAAAGTTTACTTGAGTAAATTGTTAGATTTTACTTCAAATTAATATTGAATATTAACCACTTATTGCTAAAATATAAAGCTTTTTCTTTCGAGAACGATTTGCTTCTTACCAGGGTTTTAGATTTGCCAAGGTTTATATGAACATAGTAGCTTGCCAATAAGTGATATTGATTATTTAAAAATTGTCTTGGTGCGCAGTGACTTAAAGCCCCCAAAACATTAATTTTGCCCGAACATGTTATTATTTTGTAAATGATATCATCACAAATTTGATTATAAAATCAATCTTATTGATAGGCACATGAGGAAAATAATACTAAATCAAAAGTTATTGAAACGTTTTGTTTCAAGTACCCCTTGAAGTGTTACAAACTCACACGGATGTAGTCATTAATCTTTTAAAACTCTAGATACTTTATGTTAACATTCCGAAATCGCTGTGATAGAACTCAGACCTACAAATGAATTTATTATGTAATAACAGGTAGCAGAAATTAGTCTCTAGAACCAATGTACAGATTAATAACAAGTGCAACACGTGTAAACTGAACTCTTTATATCTATGTCTTAGACAGTAACTAGGGATCTAGTGTAAGTCAGTACTCTAGACAGATATTATTAGATGAAATAACGGCCATGACAAAAGTCTGGAACTTTCCTAAGGTTCGAATTCTGAAGGAAACATGAATCTCGGGACTTTGTATATTTGCATTTCAAGTAATATGAAATTAATACCAATCCTATCTATTCAATATTTAGTAGTAATGGATATCAGCTACATTATATCATTTAGTAAATGTAGAAATTCAACACATAAGTGACATATATCTAATACTGAGAAGTAGTTATATAAGAGCTTGGCAAACTATTTAAAATTTGATAAATTACTACTTTAGTTGGGGTTTTTGATATCGATCACAATATTGGCATTTCAGGTGTATTAAGTTCCAGAATTTACACAATGAAGATTAAGGAGTAAGAAGATTTACAATCGTTCCTTTACTATGATTTGTCTTATCAGTATTAATGGTATTTCAATTCATTAGTTCTTACAAAACTAGAACAGTCTAAAATGATCTTCAAATTCCTGAAAACCTTAAACAATAATATTTCTTTGTCTATTCTTAAGTAATATTAATTGTGAAATTTAGATTGATGGATTCAAACAAACAGCAAATTGTTAATATATATATGGTTCTTTAAAATAACATTTGAGGTATTATCTTGCATGTTGAATCAAAAGATGATGGCAGGTATGTTTTTTTTCGAACTGTCTATTATGTTTTCTCCTATCTGTCCACGTATTTTTATTGTTTAGTATGTTTTGTTTTGGTGTGTTTTTTCCGATCTGTCTATTATGTTTTCTCCTATCTGTCCACGTATTTTGATTGTTTAGTATGTTTTGTTTTGGTATGTTTTTTTCCGATCTGTCTATTATGTTTTCTCCTATCTGTCCACGTATTTTTATTGTTTTTGTTTTGTTGTGTTTTTTTTTTATTAAGGCGTTATATGTTAGGATTTTTTCATCTAGCTGTCGTTGCATTTTTTTTGTCTTTGTATGTAGCCTGACATTGACCTTTGAACCTATGAGGTTGAACCATATATCAAAATGACTGTTGTTGCTATACCTACAATATTCTTATATATACATGTATACCTATACAAAAGTCTGTGTAAATATCGCTGATTTGGAGTGCTTTTAATATTGAGGCGTTTCAGCAGGGACTGTGCCCCAGCCACTTGTCACTCTGTTGTGCTTATTAATCAACGTGGCCTTGATGTCATTTGCAACAAACTGGACTATACTGTTTATATGTATAATTCTTGGTATGAAATATATATTTGTTATAAATGTATTGGAAGATATTTGTAATGCAGGCATCAAATTTTGTTTATTGTGTAAATACACCTCTTTTACTATCTCCGGTGGTTTAGAGTGAATAAAGTTTGAATTGAATTGAATTGAGCTTTCGTGTTTGCATCAAACAAAGCATTTGCCCAGGTGAGCTAAAATCTAACTTAATAGAGTTCAACTCTTCAACTATTTGGTTGTTGATAAAGTGTGTGATTTTTATTAGCGGAAAACATAAATTTGAAACAAGGAAGAGATTAAATGAGTAGGTTTGATGATAAATAATGTCCAACAAAATATGCGATATATTTATCTTAAATGTTTATTTATGGCTAACTGTTTTAATAAAAAAGATTTAAAATACCAATATATACTGGTCATTACTAATACAGAGAATCTCCCCTATAATACATGTACATCATAATAATCATTCAGTATCTGCAAAGTAAAAACTTTTCCCATTCAATAATGTTTCTAACAATGTAAAAGGCTATCAAATATGTACCAACGGAAAAGGGAAATCCATCATATCCTCATATTTAAACTTGTTTTGTTTTATTAAAGTAAAAAATTATGCTGTTTAGGTCCTTCAAGACAAGACAGTTTTTTTTTTCATAAGTATCACAACAAAGGTTACCAATTAATTGGTAAATGATCATTCTAATAAACGGAGGGATTTATTTATTTATTTATTTAGGCTAATTGGAAGATTTATGGTCAAGATCTACTACGATTTATTTCCTGTCTCAAAAAGCATTATCCAGGTGTGATACTTCATAAGGTTACAGACTGGCTACACTTTTTGTGTATATTGTTCGAAGAGTTTGCATATTTTTGTATTTTTCTCATCTTTCCTTGTAAATATTGTCATTTTATGTTTAATTAGATTGACAGTTTATGTTTAATTAGATTGTCATTTTATGTTTAATTAGATTGCCTTGATCAATTATTGTAATTGTATTCGTGCAATAAATAAATAAATAAATAATCTACGACCAATAACGATCTAATTTTAGATTACAAATGTTCATATTTTGGTCTTCTTAAACTATTTCTAGGACAAAATTAGTCTGCCTATCGATCACCATTGTTCATAATGAACCAGATTTCTTAATACTTTATAACAACAGATTTGTGTTTGTGGATCGCTGTAAATGTCACGCCTGGTTAACGCATTTTTACAGGAAAACGTCAACCATAAATTGACAACCACATGTCCTAACCAAATCTAGTCAGAACAGTCTGTATGAAGTAATGTGACATTTGTTGTCCAATCTTCCATTCTAACTATTTATTAACTTTATTTTACAGGGACTATGTGTGAAAAAAACTGACATGTTTTTATCAACAGATTTATACCCTGTATCTGTGAATGACAAATGTAGTTTACAAAATCTGGTTCTGTTTGAATGTACATGACCATTTAGTCATTTATAGCAGTCTTTTAATATCCCTCAACCAGGCATGTAGCAGCATTACAACAACTAAAGTTTTATAAAGTAACTGCATGCTGAATAAATAGATTTAAATATGGCAGGAAATCAAAGTTCTACTGTAGTAATCCCAGGAAATAAAAAATGCACTAATGTTTTATATTTGAAATTAGTGCATGAAGAAATATATAACATTACTACATAAAGTTTGACAATCAATCAATCAATCATCAATTATCAATCAATCAATCAATCATCCACCAATCATCATTCAATCAATCAATCAACCAACCAATCAATCAATCAATCAATCAATCAATCAATCAATCAGTCAGTCTGTCAGTCAGTCTATTAGAGATATGTAACAAATAACAAAACTATATTATAAGTTTACATTTTACTGAATTATCATTAAATAATAAACAAATATGTAATACAATAAAGTATACAGAATTATCTCCCCTTGTGATATAAAATTGTGAAAAATGACAACAGTTTTGACAAGTGCATTTAACCCACTTGCTTACCTTTAACATAGCATATTTGTTAAATATAATTCTCACACACACGTCTTCCATACAACAACATAAAGTTATCTATTATACATATAAACAGGAAACAATGTTATGGTATGAAGGTGTAAGATGTGTTCTCAAAATAATTCCTGTATCATGTAATAATTTGTGGAATCAAAATTTTGAATAATGATTTCAGTGACAATAATGTGACTCATTAACTTTTTTTTTGAAACCCTGAGATTTCTGAAGGAATCTAATGAAAAGCTGTATAATTGATAAATTTCTGACATCAAAATGGCATATCATTTTTCTAAAACCACATGATCGTGGTAGTAACTGGGACAGTTAATATACAATAAAGTAGAAATTCTTTTCATGAGAGTGTATTCATTATATTTATATTAGATATATAAAACTATTCTGCTGTACACTGCACTTACTTGTTTTAAGTTATATAAAAAAGAAATGTTTCCAGAAGATTTTAATTTAGAATTCTATATAGGTCTCAGACTTCACTTATTTCACTTCTCAGATTTTTTCTCCAGGTACTCCAGTTTCCTCCACCATCCCAGAACTGACTGCCTCCGAATAATTGAGAATTTTGACAATTTGGAAAACAATATTATTCCACCCCACTCCATTTTAAAAGAGAATAATCTAGTATAAATTGTACAATCAACATAAAAAAAAATATCTTATATCACACTGTGGTAGATTTTGCCCATGTAATAAAGCCATCTAAGAAGAATATTAGAATCCATTATGAGTATCCATGTAGGATAGGGAAATCTCACCTGAGGAGTTGAATATTTCAGTCAGAGACGAGGCTTGCTGAGTCTCTGACATAAATATTCAACCCCGATGGTGAGATTTCCCTATCCTACATGGATAAACTCATAATGGATTCTTTTTCTTCCATTTTAATGTCATTTTTGGCTTCAGATATGATTTACATATCCATGGGCGCCATGTTTGAAAAAACCTAACTCTGTTATTCAACATTCTATATAAAAATAAATATGACCATCGGATAGACTATACTTAATTTTGGTTTATACAAAAGGTATAAACTTGAAGAAAAAGTTATTTATTATAAAATCTGAGTATTATCATTAGAAACGCATTTAAAATTTCTAAATTTTGGAGGTCCGGCTGTCATTTTCCCGCAAGATGACGTCATTTACTCAAAGGATGACATCATGTGATTGTCACGTAACTGTGACGTCAAGCCCATGTGAGATACACATTTCTCACATAGGGGAAACCTATCTCACATGAGCAGATATGGAAGAAATATCCATCTTATATACCATTTTACGCACAATCCATTATCTTGTTCAAAACGCCTTGGGTTTTACTGCATTTAGTGATCCCTCAGGTGCAATAGCCTTACTTTTATCCATACATATGAAAGAGTCTTATAATTTTTTTTTTATTCTATGCCACCCACCCACCCAGTGATCTATGGAGACATAATAATTTGCTATCTGTTTCATAATAAACTTAAGGGTTTTAATTTTAAATTTGAATACAGAAAAGAAATTAACTTAATAAGATGATTCAAAATAAGATTTGAAATAAAAAGTTTCTAGATATCAGCAGTTGATGTGAAAACTGTCTTACTTAATATTGAACTTGTTGCACCATAAAGTCAGACTACTTATTTAAAATCTGAAATATAAATACAAATATATTTTGACTTTCACTTTTTAAGATACAGATCTGTCATACAGCCAGCTAAGAGATAAAAACATGTTATACACCCTTCATACATAAAACAGTAAAGAACATATACCTAATTATCTAATACAAACAAGTTTGTTATATAAAACATTTAAATTTCACTGGTTGTACAGACAAAATGTGTACATAAACATTATGTAAAAACCTTATGTAATTGTTGACTGAGATAAGGTATGCACAAGCAGCAAAATAGCTTAGCTACCACCTATATGAAGACTTTCTGTCTATACAGTAAAATCTGCTTTGACTTCCACCTCTGTATAGAGACCACCTGTCCGTGAAAAACAATGTTAAATGCCCCTGTGTTTCATATTCCAACCAGAGAATCTCTAAATAAAGATCAGCTGTCTACAAAGTCCTTATTTCTCAGGTCCCACTGTGGTCTTTCTATACAGGTTTAACTGTTTATAAAACTATTCTGAGACTATCAGGGATAACAATGATATTTTTATACAACTATTCTGTAATTGTTGTTCCTTTAACAAAAGTAGCCAGTTCACTTTATGTTTAACAAAAGTAGCCAGTATGTTTAAACTGAGAGAAGAAAATCTATGTATCTTCAGTTAACAAATTAATTAATGGTTCCTACAGCACAAAAAAATCTGCAGCTTTTACTGAAATTTTTTTAATGTAAAACTGAAAACATAGAGATATTCTATATCGCTTGTAAACCTGTATACAGTAATCAAGACAGACACCTTATTCAGTGAAATATCCACATCATATAGGCACTGTCTGACACTCTCAAATCTAGCTTTTAACACTAAATTCAGTATTTATGGATAAACAAGTATCTAAACTTGGTAAAATTTTCCATAAGAAATAGCTATGATAATTATGAAGATGATTCTGGTTTTGTTGGAATGTACACCATCAATGTAAATTTTACTGTATAAAGAGGAAAACTCCTACTATTTTGTAGGACAGCAGGGCTTGTACTTGACATTACTGTTACAAATCAAAAAAATTGAACTAATCTTTACTTTATTTTTCGAACACAAGGGTATTTTTTTATCGTTTATTTAAACTAAAATGATAACAATCACTGGACACAGAGAAAGAGATATCTGCATATCTCCTTGATTTTCAAAGATAATATAATTTTGAGTATTGTAAACGCATACATTATAAATATTATAAATCATCTTCATATTTTAATTGAAATAAAATAATTATATTAATGATAATAATAATACTTGGTAGTATCATAACAGTATATTCAAATTTGTTTTAAACTTTTTCCTGAAGCTGCACCTTTACCATTATACTTCTTGCAGTGCATTTTTGGCTTTCATCTCAATTTGAAATTTAGAACATTGAAGAATTTGTCCTGAACATTCAATTTCTAATTTCTAAAAATGTAATATCTTGATAAGACAAGAGAAAACGTTCTTTAACACTGACAAGTCCCCTCTCAAAATTTTACTGGTAAACAATTCTGGTCTTATTTTCATAATGACATTGGCTAAATTAAATCACTAAGAATTCTGCACATTTTTTAACAAATTTTCCAACAATTACAAGTAAATATGCACACAATCCATATCAACTTGTCTAAGAATATTCCCAGAATTTCCATGCACACTTTCTGTTATTACTATTGCAAGGTTGCTTCTATGAACCCTATTCACCACTGAAAACTGTAATGGAATAATCCACGTTTACTTTTGATTCAATATAAGAAACTGTCATTTGTAATTAGGGTGTGAAGTATGTTGAACATCTAAATTTGAGTATTTGTGACTGTTCCGTTGACCTGTTGACCCGAACCACCATGGAGTTGAGCTTGCATTTTGGCTAACATTGCCTGCATTCTTTGAATCTGAAATATCAAAATGAATTATCATTAAATTATAGATTATAAATGTATCTTTCACAATTTATGTTTTCATTGTGATAGTCCAGATCAAACAATTTTCAATTTTAACCCAATTTTTTTCATTGTTAGCTGGCTAAACATGCTTCATATAGTGTTGACTTTGAAGCAGAAAATTGTAAAAAAAACCCAAAAAAAACAAGTTAATTATCTCTAAAATATAGACCGTCTCAAAAATTTGATCATCAATGTTAATATAAGCTTTCGCTTTGGCGATCATACCATTCTATATTAGATTTAAGATTGAATCCCAAAGAAATGTTTAAGAGAGATATTCTAATTCTGAAACCAACTTTTTATTTATATATCATTGTACTTGTATGATATAATTCTGATTGTTTGTTCGTTGTAATGTTGTTTAATGTCACATCAGCAATTTTTCAGCTTTTCACATCAAAAGCAAGTTTAATAATCTCGACGGATTAATCTAAGATCAAGTTTATGTATGTATGAGACATGAGGGTATGTATTATGGTCTGCATGATACTAGCATGCAACCAAGGTGACTTTTTGTTAAAGTACTAGCCACTTTACTCCGGCACTGATTGACCATCCAAACCCAGCTGGCCTTCTAATGACAGCACCAGATGAGGAAGCATTATCTTTAATTTTGAAGTCTTATGTATAACATGGTTGGTGTTAAAACCCACAACCTACTGCTCTTGAGACAGAAGCATTACCACCGATTCACCGAGGCCATCCAAATTAAAGGGAGGTAACTGATAAAGCATCTGGATGATTATGATTACTTGCAATGTTGATGTTTACTTTCATTCATCAAACACATAAATGATTTATGTGATCACACTGGGAAGTACAAGTCTGGCTGAACTTGCCTCTGGATCTTTTGAAAAGAGAAATGTGGATTGTATCTCACTCTGTATGATCTTGTTCTGAGATTGGAGATTCATTAACTCTGGATAAATATTGAGGATAAATACTCTAGATAAATATTGAGGATAAATACTTTAGATAAATATTGAGGATAAATACTCTAGATAAATAATGAGCATAAATAATGTGGATAAATTTTGAGGATAAATAATGTGGATAAATACTGAGGATGAATGTATAAGTTCCCTGTATAAAAGTGCTTCTTTCACAAATCAGAAAAAAAAAACTTGTATTTCTTCAAAGTAAAACAACTAACCTCTGCTTCTTTTTGTTGTAACAACTTTTCTGTCTCCACCACAGATTCTATATTTGTAACTGAATCTCGCTTCAGTTTACTGAAAAAACAAACAAACAAACAAAATCAGAACTTGTACACAAATGTATGTAATTATTGGTGACAAAATATATACTGTAGGTTGTAACAATTGTTCAGCTGTTTTAATAAAAATGACTATTGGCATTTATTCTCCCCAGTAACACCAATGGAATATACTAATGAATAATTCAGATGGAAAACATGGCCAAGTGTAATTAGATTCAATTGATGTGAACTTCATCAGCTGACCATTGTTTTCAGATAATTCCAAAACCACATTTCTGTGTACACTTCTAAAAGAGATAGTGACATGAGTATTCAGTGTTGTTTTGATGACAGTGAGCCAGTCTCCCCATTCAGACAATATTAATTTGAGTACACCTACCTTCTTTCTTTTTGTGATTTATTCATCTGTGATGCTAGATGTTCTGCCCTGTAGTTTTCATAATGTACATCAGATGTGATATCCTTTAGATCCTGCATGTGTGTACTGAAAATAATTGTTATAATGTTATCTCTATTACACTATGCCAGTGGTTATAGCTGATACATTTTCCCTTAGTTATAACCAAAATAAAGAATGCAAATTCAGAAAATAATAATCTAAGAGTCATTTATACAAAAGCCATGGACATGTTTGTACATATGTATATCTGTTTCTTTTAGAGATTAACACAAAAAAAAACTATTTTCTATTTGAAAACATCTCTTTTACAACAATTTTTAGATTTAAAAAAATTTCTACATAACACATGTATTTTTTGCAGGAAAATGCAATCATTGTTAATATAGACAATCTATTGTTTACCAGATAAAATTAATGTAAAATGATAACAAAAATTACCTTATCAGCATCTGTCTGAGTTTAGTAAAGTCACAATGACTTGGATTGTCCACTAAAAAATAATAATAAACACATAATTGTATCAAGGACATCTTGAGGTTAGTAAAGTCACAATGACTTGGATTGTCCACTAAAAAATAATAATAAATACATAATTATATCAAGGACATCTTATATGTATATTAAATCTCTATCTCTCTAGCACTTTTTTCACATCTTTTCTTATCATTACTTAATTATTTTGAATAGTGTGTGTGTGTGTGTGTGTGTGTGTGTGTGCGTGTGTGTGTGTGTCCTGAGGCAATAGTACTTTACCTTCCACAATTCCCCATGGATACATTCTCCCTCGTATTCTTTTACCCCCAGCTTCCACTACTGTGTTACTACCCACTACTGCAAAAGGGATAGCTGCCTGTAATTACAATAGACAGTAATTATATATAAATATATAAATAAAGGTACATTTATGTGACAGAAAAATTTAAATGATTGATTCAATGACTGAAAAATAAACTACAAACAAGGTAGTCTTAATAAATCAGATCATACAAAAAGAATTTTAAAATCACTTAAGGTCCAAAATTTTTCTGTTTTGTTAAATTTTAACTTTGACTTAAAATTACTTGATCATATCATGATATATAAATCATGCATTCTGTTGTCTTTAATTATTATTATTATTATTATTATTATTATAGTTGTTTTCATTCCTTTATTTCCAGAATCACAATTCCTCTCCTCTCTGCATAGGTTCAATTCCAACTTGGTGAGAAAGTTTCCAGTTGGCTTGCAGAAGGCTTGTGCACTCTAGTTTTCTTCACCATCCCAGAACTGACCATCTTGATATGAAAAAATCATGACTGGGGTGTTAAACACCATTAATTGACTTAACTTGTTTATTTCTACAATAGTCAAAATCTGATCACTCATATGAAGGATTTTTAGTTCAGGAACAATGGAGGAAACCAGAGTACCCTCAGAAAAAACCACAACCTTTGATCAGTCAACCAGCAAACATTCTTACTCTAGGTTCTGCTGAAATAGGATTTAATCTTAGGCAGTGAAGAACACCAAGCTGTACATGTATATACAAGTGTCTCTAGTGACAGTCTGGCAAACACTGTTATTTTATTGTGCTTGACATAATGTAATAAACAGAATTTACTGTTACATGTCCAGATTTGGAGGTAAAAAATTGCCGTCCGAAATTAGAGGAAACTTAAAAATTATTAAAATTTAAAAATAAGGGTGTCTGAAAACATAGAGAGTCTGAAAACATAGAGGGTCTGAAAACATAGAGGGTTCGAAAACATTAAATGATTACAGTATATACAATATGTTTAATACTCTCACACTATTATCAAGAGCTTTATTAACAAGATCTGGTATCCTGTCTTACCTTCAATGCTTTGTCTTGCTCTTTAAACTCATCATCTTCATCACTGTCACAGTCAGGGAACTGGTATATCTCTATACAGTTGTCTTCTATTTCTTTTAGAATCTGGCATAAAAGTAGAGAGAAAAAACAAATATTAATGTAAGAAGAGGGCCATGAAGGCCCTGGACGCTCACCTGAAAATGATGTACACTTAGATTGATTTTGGCAAACTGGAGCTTCTATTTTTAAAAGAGATTTTTCAAGAGGATCATGCTGACTAAGTTAAATAAAGATTGCACTAAAATTATGGCCTCAGGAGTGTTAACAAGGTTTTTCTATTATTTGACCTAGTGACCTACTTATTGACCCAACATGGCCAATATACAAATTTGAGCAAGCTTTTGTCAAGAGGATCAATCTGACAATATTTGATAAAGATTGCACTCAAATTAGGGCCTCGGGAGTGTTAAAAAGGTTTTTCTATTATTTGACCTAGTGACCTACATAATGACCCGACATGGCCCATATATGAACTTGAGCTAGCTTTTGTCAAGAGGATCATTCTGACTAAGTTTGATTAAGACTGCATTTACATTGTGGCCTCAGGAGTGTTAACAATCTAAAGTTGACGCACGACGAATGACGGACAATGACCCATCACAATAGCTCACTTGAGCACTTTGTGCTCAGGTGAGCTAAAAATCAATAAATCAGTTTGAAACAGAGAAAAACAGTAAAACTGCATCAAAATACCGCGCAAAACCTTTGTCACCTCACTAATTATCATAAACTTCATTACAATGCCACTCAATAATTTCACCATCTCCCTTATTGCCACATACAGTCAAATCTTGTTATAATACCCCTAAATGAGTTATTACTACCCAATAACTTAGCACTACCCTTATTGCTACAGTAAAACCTTTTATACTGTCATTGATTAATTTTACCACCTTGCTTATTGCTACACTCACTGTATTCATATGTCTAAAAACTGTATCTGTTGTTTTTTTTTTTTTTTACAAGTTTTTATTTATTTAGTAAGTTCTAATTTTTTATATACTATATTGGTTTTACAACATAACTCATTAATACAAAGCCTGTACAGGAGTTTTATTCAATAATTGTGAAAAAGAATACAAAAAGCATTATAGACAGGTAAGCAAAAGGATTCTCATATTTAAAAAAAAAGTTGATTTTCTCTTTCTCTCTCTCTCCCTCTCTCTTTTGGGGCTTTGGTTTCCAACTGTTCAGAAGCATGCATTTACAGATCAAAGTGCCTGTTATCCCCTAGGTTTGAATCCTGCTCTATATCTCGACTGGTGTGAAAAACACCATTACTCCACTCCTATCCCTCTCTCTCTCTCTGATACTTACCCTAAGTTTTAACCTTTTGACCTCTTTAGGTGTAAGAGTATCAGATTTAGCTACTAGTGGCACTATATTACATTTTTTATGTAATTTCTTCATAAAGTTTACATCCATGGGTTTTAAACTGTAAAGAAGAGAGATAAATATATTAAATTACATGTATATCAAGTTATATATACAAATGTATATGTTTTAATGATTAAATTTGAATGTAATTATTTCATTGGCATTTCACTCAAATGAATCAACACAAACTGACATACTGGAAGGATTCATAAAAAATTTTTGCATTCCCTCGTATATTCACTCACCCATGTTTGTATGGTGATATAAAGTACAGACAACAGTGTACTTGAGTATTTTGTATATTTACTCACCCATGTCCGTATGGTGATATAAAGTACAGACAACAGTGTACTCGAGTATTTTGTATATTTACTCACCCATGTCCATATGGCGATATAAAGTACAGACAACAGTGTACTCGAGTATTGAGTATATTTACTCACCCATGTACATATGGCGATATAAAGTACAGACAACAGTGTACTCTAGTATCTCGTATCTCGTATATTTACTCACCCATGTACATATGGTGACATAAAGTACAGACAACAGTGTACTTGAGTATCTTGTATATTCACTCACCCATGTCCATATGGAGATATAAAGTACAGACAACATTGTACTCGAGTATCTTGTATATTCACTCACCCATGTCCATATGGAGATATAAAGTACAGACAACAGTGTACTTGAGTATCTTGTATATTCACTCACCCATGTCCATATGGAGATATAAAGTACAGACAACAGTGTACTCGAGTATTTTGTATATTTACTCACCCATGTCCGTATGGTGATATAAAGTACAGACAACAGTGTACTCGAGTATTTTGTATATTTACTCACCCATGTCCATATGGCGATATAAAGTACAGACAACAGTGTACTCGAGTATTGAGTATATTTACTCACCCATGTACATATGGCGATATAAAGTACAGACAACAGTGTACTCTAGTATCTCGTATCTCGTATATTTACTCACCCATGTACATATGGTGACATAAAGTACAGACAACAGTGTACTTGAGTATCTTGTATATTCACTCACCCATGTCCGTATGGAGATATAAAGTACAGACAACATTGTACTCGAGTATCTTGTATATTCACTCACCCATGTCCATATGGAGATATAAAGTACAGACAACAGTGTACTCGAGTATCTTGTATGTTCTTCCTATTTAATCCACTTTCAGCTTGATAATATTGTTCAAACTGATTATCAACATAATCTATAATATTTTTCCAGCTGAAAGTAAAAACAGAAGTAAAATGATTTAAAAAAGCCTAACACTGGCTTGATATGGTCAGAAAACAACTAAAACAACATTTGTTTTCTTTCTGACCAGTTTTCTAAATAAATGTCGTAAAAACAACTTTGATAACTCAAACTTTCTAAAGTTGAACACCCAAAGTACTGTTTAAGTTTAGAAAATAGAATAGTTTTTGACACGAGTAATATGAATTAACAGATTGGTGACCAGGGAGGTGGACTGATTGGTCATATGACATGGAGATAAACATGCAGACATGTAATCCTTTTAGGTATATGAGTAGCACTGCTCAACAATTAGGCTTCTGTCGTTAATTACTATCAATTACTGTATAAGAATGTGACTCACCATTCTTCACCATTTACAGCGTCATTATACCCAGGTGTGTCAACTATGGTCAGTCTTAGTTTTACACCTGTATAAGAATGTAACTAACCATTCTTCACCATTCACAGTGTCATTATACTGAGGTGTGTCAACTATGGTCAGTCATTATACCCAGGTGTGTCAACAACGGTCAGTCTAAGATTTACACCTGTATAAGAATGTAACTTACCATTCTTCACCATTCACAGTGTCATTATACCGAGGTGTGTCAACTATGGTAAGTCATTATACCCAGGTGTGTCAACAACGGTCAGTCTTAGTTTTACACCTGTATAAGAATGTGACTTACCATTCATCATCATTTACAGCGTCATAATACCCAGGTGTGTCAACTATGGTCAGTCATTATACCCAGGTGTGTCAACAACGGTCAGTCTTAGTTTTACACCTGTATAAGAATGTGACTTACCATTCTTCACCATTTACAGTGTCATTATACCCAGGTGTATCAACTATGGTCAGTTTTAGTTTTACACCTGTTTAAGAATGTGACTTACCATTCATCATCATTTACAGCGTCATTATACCCAGGTGTGTCAACTATGGTCAGTCTTAGTTTTACACCTGTAAGGGAATGTGACTTACCATTCTTCACCATTTACAGTGTCATTAAACCCAGGTGTGTCAACTATGGTCAGTCTTAGTTTTACACCTGTTTAAGAATGTGACTTACCATTCTTCACCAATCACAATGTCATTATAACCAGGTGTGTCAACTTTGGTCAGTTTTAGTTTTACACCTGTATAAGAATGTGACTTACCATTCTTTGTCATTTACAGCGTCATTATACCCAGGTGTGTCAACTATGGTCAGTCTTAGTTTTACACCTGTAAGGGAATGTGACTTACCATTCTTCACCATTTACAGTGTCATTAAACCCAGGTGTGTCAACTATGGTCAGTCTTAGTTTTACACCTGTATAAGAATGTAACTTACCATTCATCATCATTTACAGTGTCATTATACCCAGGTGTGTCAACTATGGTCAGTCTTAGTTTTACACCTGTATAAGAATGTGACTTACCATTCATCATCATTTACAGTGTCATTATACCCAGGTGTGTCAACTATGGTCAGTCTTAGTTTTACACCTGTTTAAGAATGTGACTTACCATTCTTCACCAATCACAATGTCATTATACCCAGGTGTGTCAACTATGGTCAGTCTTAGTTTTACACCTGTATAAGAATGTAACTTACCATTCATCATCATTTACAGTGTCATTATACCCAGGTGTGTCAACTATGGTCAGTCTTAGTTTTACACCTGTATAAGAATGTGACTTACCATTCATCATCATTTACAGTGTCATTATATATACCCAGGTGTGTCAACTATGGTCAGTCTTAGTTTTACACCTGTATAAGAATGTGACTTACCATTCATCATCATTTACAGTGTCATTATACCCAGGTGTGTCAACTATGGTCAGTCTTAGTTTTACACCTGTTTAAGAATGTGACTTACCATTCTTCACCAATCACAATGTCATTATACCCAGGTGTGTCAACTATGGTCAGTCTTAGTTTTACACCTGTATAAGAATGTGACTTACCATTCTTCACCATTTACAGTGTCATTAAACCCAGGTGTGTCAACTATGGTCAGTCTTAGTTTTACACCTGTTTAAGAATGTGACTTACCATTCTTCACCAATCACAATGTCATTATACCCAGGTGTGTCAACTATGGTCAGTCTTAGTTTTACACCTGTTTAAGAATGTGACTTACCATTCTTCACCAATCACAATGTCATTATACGCAGGTGTGTCAACTATGGTCAGTCTTAGTTTTACACCTGTATAAGAATGTGACTTACCATTCTTCACCATTTACAGTGTCATTAAACCCAGGTGTGTCAACTATGGTCAGTCTTAGTTTTACACCTGTTTAAGAATGTGACTTACCATTCTTCACCAATCACAATGTCATTATACCCAGGTGTGTCAACTATGGTCAGTCTTAGTTTTACACCTGTAAGGGAATGTGACTTACCATTCATCATCAATTACAGTGTCATTATACCCAGGTGTGTCAACTATGGTCAGTCTTAGTTTTACACCTGTTTAAGAATGTGACTTACCATTCTTCACCAATCACAATGTCATTATAACCAGGTGTGTCAACTTTGGTCAGTTTTAGTTTTACACCTGTAAGGGAATGTGACTTACCATTCTTCACCATTTACAGTGTCATTATACCCAGGTGTGTCAACTATGGTCAGTCTTAGTTTTACACCTGTATAAGAATGTGACTTACCATTCTTCATCATTTACAGCGTCATAATACCCAGGTGTGTCAACTAGGGTCAGTCTTAGTTTTACACCTGTATAAGAATGTGACTTACCATTCTTCACCAATCACAATGTCATTATACTGAGGTGTGTCAACTATGGTCAGTCTTAGTTTTACACCTGTATAAGAATGTGACTTACCATTCATCATCATTTACAGCGTCATTATACCCAGGTGTGTCAACTATGGTCAGTCTTAGTTTTACACCTGTATAAGAATGTGACTTACCATTCATCATCATTTACAGCGTCATTATACCCAGGTGTGTCAACTATGGGCAGACTTAGTTTTACACCTGTTTAAGAATGTGACTTACCATTCTTCACCAATCACAATGTCATTATACCCAGGTGTGTCAACTATGGTCAGTCTTAGTTTTACACCTGTTTAAGAATGTGACTTACCATTCTTCACCATTTACAGCGTCATTATACCCAGGTGTGTCAACTATGGTCAGTCTTAGTTTTACACCTGTAAGGGAATGTGACTTACCATTCATCACCATTTACAGTGTCATTATATATACCCAGGTGTGTCAACTATGGTCAGTTTTAGTTTTACACCTGTTTAAGAATGTGACTTACCATTCATCACCATTTACAGTGTCATTATACCCAGGTGTGTCAACTTTGGTCAGTCTTTGTTTTACACCTGTATAAGAATGTGACTTACCATTCATCATCATTTACAGCGTCATTATACGCAGGTGTGTCAACTATGGTCAGTCTTAGTTTTACACCTGTAAGGGAATGTGACTTACCATTCTTCACCATTTACAGTGTCATTATATATACCCAGGTGTATCAACTATGGTCAGTCTTAGTTTTACACCTGTATAAGAATGTGACTTACCATTCTTCACCATTTACAGTGTCATTATACCCAGGTGTGTCAACTATGGGTCAGTCTTAGTTTTACACCTGTATAAGAATGTGACTTACCATTCATTCACCATTTACAGCGTCATTATACCCAGGTGTGTCAACTATGGTCAGTCTTAGTTTTACACCTGTATAAGAATGTGACTTACCATTCTTCACCATTTACAGCGTCATTATACCCAGGTGTATCAACTATGGTCAGTCTTAGTTTTACACCTGTATAAGAATGTGACTTACCATTCATCACCATTTACAGTGTCATTATACCCAGGTGTATCAACTATGGTCAGTCTTAGTTTTACACCTGTATAAGAATGTGACTTACCATTCTTCACCATTTACAGTGTCATTATACCCAGGTGTATCAACTATGGTCAGTCTTAGTTTTACACCTGTATAAGAATGTGACTTACCATTCTTCACCATTTACAGCGTCATAATACCCAGGTGTGTCAACTAGGGTCAGTCTTAGTTTTACACCTGTATAAGAATGTGACTTACCATTCTTCACCAATCACAATGTCATTATACCCAGGTGTGTCAACTATGGTCAGTCTTAGTTTTACACCTGTATAAGAATGTGACTTACCATTCATCACCATTTACAGTGTCATTATACCCAGGTGTGTCAACTATGGGCAGTCTTAGTTTTACACCTGTTTAAGAATGTGACTTACCATTCATCATCATTTACAGCGTCATTATACGCAGGTGTGTCAACTATGGGCAGTCTTAGTTTTACACCTGTATAAGAATGTGACTTACCATTCATTCACCAATCACAATGTCATTATACCCAGGTGTGTCAACTAGGGTCAGTCTTAGTTTTACACCTGTATAAGAATGTGACTTACCATTCATCACCATTTACAGTGTCATTATATATACCCAGGTGTGTCAACTATGGGCAGTCTTAGTTTTACACCTGTTTAAGAATGTGACTTACCATTCTTCACCATTTACAGCGTCATTATACCCAGGTGTGTCAACTATGGTCAGTCTTAATTTTACTCCTCTTTCTTCTATTTCCAGTGATTTCTTACTTATTTCAACTGTTTTATTAACATTATCTGAAAAAATAAAGATAAAGAATAAAGTCTGTCTTACATCTATCTAAAGATTTAAACATTCTGATTCTAGCTTTTCTCAATTCTATTTTAGTGAATTCAGGTAAAATTTCATTGTAGTACTACCAACAATATTTTGACAAAACAGAAAACTTAGCTTGTGTCGTAATTTGACATCATAATGATGTTAAAATAATGATACACTCTTCTTTATTGTTAGGGATCTATAACATTTTATTTGGTGTTTATTGCTGGAAATATCGTGGATCTCTGGCTTCAGACAGATTGTGTTTAAGGAGGAGACAACTCTATAACAATATCAGCCAGTAGTTTGTACATTGTCTCTACAGACAAAACTTTTCACAGAAGACAAACATATTAATGATATTATCAACATTTTCTTTTAAAACATCAGTGAATAAATCAGTTGAGAGAATATAATTCAAGAATAATTAAGAAACAAGTAAATAAAGATAATTGAGTAATAATTTGTCCTTTTACCAGCATATTTAGACAAATTTTGCACATTGAAATTTGACTATAAACCAGACACTTTGTACAATGGACACCTCTGTTTACTGAACAGTTTCTTATGTTTCCTTTACATTTATGAGAAATAAAACGTATATACATACTGAAAAAAATCTCCAACCTGGACAAATTTGTTGTTAGAAGTGTCATATAATTGTCATATACCATTTTTGAATGTATTTTATGATTAAATTAAAAAATGGTATATGACAGAGTTATGCCAGGTAAAATAAGTTTCACTTTTATATGCACTATGCTGAATTTGTATACATGTATACACATATATAGTTTTACCTTGTACAGTTGGTAATTTTCTGTCTTTATAAAGATCTGTTAAAAATAAACTGTTGATCAATGTTGATTTTCCTAGTCCACATTCTCCTGTTTAAAAACAAGTTAATATCACAACTCAGTAACAACAAATGTTTATGTACATCAAATTTGAGTTATCAGAAATAGGGCTAAAACAACAGGCCTACCACTGAAACAACAGGCCTACCTCTGAAACAAAAGGCCTACCACTGAAACAACAGACCTACTTCTGAAACAACAGGCCTACCTCTGAAACCAGACCTACCTTTGACACCAGGCCCCAGTTTCATAATCATTCACTCAATTGAGTGTACACTCAACTCAAATTTGGGAATATTTTGTTGTCAATTTTTAAGACATTACACAGTTAAAATTAAGTAACTAATGTTATATCTAAATTGTTTGATGTAGTTTTGTTGAACAAATCAAAATATTGTCTCATAAAACTTAAAATTTTTAAAATATTGATAAGAGAAAAATAGGAATATTTGAGTTGAGTGTACACTCAATTGAGTGAATGATTGTGAAACTAGGGCCAGACCTACCTCTGAAACAACAAGCCTACTACCTCTGAAACAAAAGGCCTACCAGTCAAACAACAGGTTTACCTCTGAAACAAAAGGCCTACCACTGAAACACCAGGCTTACCTGTGAAACAACATGCTCACCCCAATTTCAGACCACAATTTGAAATTTTTCTATACAAAATAGCACTGAAGAAGAAGTTTTGAGAAGATTCTGAAACTTCATTATAGTGTATTTTACTACTATTTTATATTTTTACAATGAACTGAGTGAATTTTAATATACATGTGACAAATAAAAACTTTAGCTACCAAGGAAAGAAGACAGAGATGTTTGTAAACACTTTTACTGCATCAACAGGGGAGTATTGCTGCATCCCAATAAATCAATTTATCCTACTCAACAAGAATTCCACAAAATTATATGTCTCGTCTGGTTAGTTTTTTACTTTAACATAAACTTTCACATTTTGACACACCGCCGCCACAGACACCAGAAAAGTAACACCTAAGTCTCGCCTTATGGCAATGCCAGGCTCGACAAAAACCCTTTTATCTGGGGGTATGATGTTACATACATTTATTGAGTTTTTCAATGTCAAAAATTGACATCCTTAACTGAATACCTAATGTGCTAACTGCATGGCCTTTCATAACTGAATACAATTAATAATATGAAAATTTTCCACAACTTGTCATGTTGGCACTCAAACTAATTTGATTTCTGGTTGTATCAATTGTTTTTACTTATGAATTAAAATTTTTTTCTTATATAAAGAGAGTGATCAAAAGTGTTGACTTAAATACCACTGTGGTTCATCTAACTACAAAAGACTGAGTCCCACCCATGTCAGATCTTTACACCCATATCAGATCTTTACACCTGTGCCAGATCTTTACACCCATGTCAGATCTTTACACATGTGTCTGATCTTTTCACCTGTGTCAGATCTTTATACCCATATCAGATCTTTACACATGTGTCTGATCTTTACACCTGTGTCAGATCTCTACACCCATGTCAGATCTTTACACATGTGTCAGATCTTTTCACCTGTGTCAGATCTTTACACCCATGTCAGATCTTTACACCCATATCAGATCTTTACACCTGTGCCAGATCTTTACACCCATGTCAGATCTTTACACATGTGTCTGATCTTTTCACCTGTGTCAGATCTCTACACCTGTGCCAGATCTTTACACCCCTGTCAGATCTTTACACGTGTCTGATCTTTACACCTGTGTCAGATCTTACACCCATGTCAGATCTTTACACCCATGTCAGATCTTTACACCCATATCAGATCTTTACACCTGTGCCAGATCTTTACACCCATGTCAGATCTTTTTACACATGTGTCTGATCTTTCACCTGTGTCAGATCTCTACACCTGTGTCAAATCTTTACACCCCTGTCAGATCTTTACACGTGTCTGATCTTTACACCTGTGTCAGATCTTTACACCCATGTCAGATCTTTACACCCATGTCAGATCTTTACACCCATATCAGATCTTTACACCTGTGCCAGATCTTTACACCCATGTCAGATCTTTTTACACATGTGTCTGATCTTTTCACCTGTGTCAGATCTCTACACCTGTGTCAAATCTTTACACCCCTGTCAGATCTTTACACGTGTCTGATCTTTACACCTGTGTCAGATCTTTACACCCATGTCAGATCTTTACACCCATGTCAGATCTTTACACCTGTGTCTGATCATCGTCAGATATTTTCAGTTTGTTTGTTCAAGGTCAGTGGTTTTCTCTAGCTACTCTGGTTTCCTCCACCATTTCTGTACTGTCTGCCTTAGTGTAAGTGATTTAATATTGACTGTGAGGTAAAACAATTCCAGCTAACCAACTAATAAAGAAAGTTTGTTTCAGTTTTATTTTATACAAAAATTGGATCTGTTTATTTCTTTACAAGTAAATA
The DNA here is from genome assembly GCA_029721355.1 of Tegillarca granosa. NCBI lineage: Eukaryota > Metazoa > Mollusca > Bivalvia > Arcoida > Arcidae > Tegillarca > Tegillarca granosa. The sequence continues at coordinate 157,362 of CM056607.1, read as the reverse complement.
CCACAAGGTGTTCTGTAAATTGCCTAACTATCACAAAGTGATACATTCCTAAACCTAGGGAAAAAATAATAAATAAGTCAAATAACAGTGTAGTTAAACCTACCGACAACCATCAGACTGAACTCAAATCCTCGTTTTACAGCTTTCCTGTGAACCTGCTCTGGCAAACTCGCAAATCCGATGAATTCATCATCATCCTAAAATATATAAAAACAAAAATATAGTCAAATATAAATAATCAAATTGAAATTTTTAACATGACTGACTCTCCAAAAAGCTTAAAATCAATGTCCTTTGTAGGCTACAAGAGAATTAAAAGACCTCGACAACAATCAGCAGATAGAAGAACAGATGACCAGTGGTCAGAAGGTTACTGTTCTTGTTGTCATGTTGTTTAATGTCACATCAGTGACTTTTCAGCTATTCACAATGAGAGCAAGGTAATTAATCTCAAGGTCATGTATATGTGAGATGTACAAGTGTGTAATATGGTCTGTCATGTACTAGTATGCCAATAGGGTGACTTTTAGGTAAGGTGCTAGCTCACAGAGTCAGTATAATGCAGACAAACATACCACTTCTACAGTGCATTATTTTTGCACCAGGTGAACCAGTCAATTCTCTTTCCTCATTCTCTTTCCTCTTAAAGCCGGGACCCAGGCAAAAGAAGCAGTAGTTTAAATTTTAAAGTCTGATGTGTGACCTGGCTGGGGTTTGAACCCAGGGTCAGAATAACTGAAATGTCAAGAAACATCATGTATCATGATTCATATGCCATGGTTATACACTTTTCAATATAATAAAAAATAGCACTTAAATAGATTCAGAGCTAAATATTGTGTTTTATAACTTTTTTGAGAATTAAAGTTTATACATTATTTTTAAGAAGTACTTTATGTCATTTGGGTTTTTAAGATAAAGATCATAAGGAGACAATGTATAATAGTTGTATCACAATGAATCCTTTAATTCCTAGTGCCACCTAGGTCTTATCTAGTAGTGGTCAGGATAAGACCTGAGTTCACTCCCTTGTGTAATACTGCCACCTGATTACTCTGTCTACAAAACTTTATCTAATCTGGGTATGTATTTTTTAGTAAATGAATATACTGACTTTCATATAAACATTTATATACATATACTTTTTACGTTTCTATGGAAATTTTGTGAACAATAAGAAAATGACCAGGTATATTGGTCCAAGTATTTTTAAGGACTTAAAAATATGTTTAAAGGGCTAGGTGCTAAAATAGTCATCCAAATAAAGGGGTTTATAGCTAGCTATAGGTAAATTAGTAAGTTTTTCTTTTTCCTTTTTTTCCCTTTAAATTTGAGGTACAAGGTTTATAGACAGGTGGAAGGATTAACTTTTTTTTTTTTTTTAAATATACATGTATACCAACAATTAACTATTGACTCCCACTCAGGACAGATCCAAGTGTGAGAAAGTTTGTCAGTTCGCTTGCCAAAGGTCGGTGGTTTTCTTCACCATCCCAGAACTGACCGCCTCAAAATAAGTGAAAGAATCTTGACTGGGGCATAAAACAATATTACTCCACTCCACTCTATACAGCTTTTCTCAAGATTGATGTAAGATTTTCACAGATATAAAAACTACCATAATAACAGTGGTTCTGACGGTAACTGTGAACATGTTCTGTCACAAGATCTTCATTTTTATTGATTTAATTTGCTGATTCACACAAAATTTATAGTAAAATAAATAAACAAATTGAAAACTATAAAGCTAGTGTAAATAAATAAATAAATAATAAAATGCCAGAGGCAGACGATATTTTATCACTAAATACAAATATGAATTTTTACAAAGACAGGTTTAAAAAATTCTTAGTTCAATTGAATAAAAATGTCTTGTTTTTATCAATTGATGAGTAACTTCATTTCCCCTCCAGCTACAGAGAGTTTTAATAAAAACAAACCACTGTTTAAATTCTATCACCACATAATTAATACTAATGATACGGTACATATAATTCTGGTTGTCGTGGTAATTTGAAGATGAACAATAGGTTATAGAAAACAGGTTATATATACCTGAGATTTTGTGTCATCTGTATATAAATCAAGCTAAGATTTATCTTGCTGTTATAATTTTTTGACCATTTTATTTCAAAGTTATAATATACTTCAGCTATATGACCTTAGTTAGTATGACATCACATGTAAATTTATGAAGTAAAATATTATATATTGATGACTATCTGCCTCCATCAAAGTTCCTTGCTTCTTATGAAAAGGTCAAAATTGGTCAGTTTGGACTGACAATGCATATATGGACTTTAGTAAAGTGTAAAAATGACAAACACAACGTCTTGACACCCACCACAATAAACTGCAATAACTGCAACTTTTCATGCAGACAATATCAATAAACATAGACATTAATACACCTCTAAACATGATTGATGGCTAAATAAAGAATTAATAATGGTAACTTTTACCATCCGGATTTTCCAATCAGAAATACCAGTAACTATATATAACATTTTATATTTTTTATAAATAAATCTGCTATATGCAATTCAGAAAATTTATGGATGAAATATCTATGATGGTAAGTGGTTGATTACCTAAGAAATGTTTTTGCATTTAAAAAAAGTTTACAAGGCCAAAAAAAATTTGAAGTATATTATCTAAATGTTGATTTCATTTCTAACTGTCACCTCCATTTCTTGAATGGGAAATTTTTCCTCATTTTTCTCTTTGAAGACTATTGAATAGGGGATTATAAATAAAAATTTCAAGCACTCTGTTCAAAACCTAATTCTATCAAAAAGCCATACTGAACCCAGAAATTCCATCTCCGACTATTTTACTGGACACCACATAAAGCTTTTTCTGACTACCCTGTTGAACACCACAGATATTCCTACATCAGACCCTACTAAACACCACAAAAAGCCTATTTCTGACTACCCTGTTGAAGACCACAAAAGGCCTATTTTTGACTACCCTGTTAAACACTGTAGAAAGCCTATTTCTGACTACCCTGTTGAACACCACAAAAATCCTACATCAGACCCTACTAAACACCACAAAAAGCCTATTTCTGACCTACCCTGTTGAACACCACAGAAATCTACATGAGACCCTACTAAACACCACAAAAAGCCTATTTCTGACTATCCTGTTCAACACCACAAAAAACCCATTCTGACTACCCTGTTGAACACTGTAGAAAGCCTATTTCTGACTACCCTGTTACACACCACAAAAATCCTACATCAAAACCCTACTAAACACCACAAAAAGCCTTTTTCTGACTACCCTGTTGAACACTACAGAAATCCTATATGAGACCCTACTTAACACCACAAAAGCCTATTTCTGACTATCCTGTTCAACACCACAAAAAACCCATTTCTGACTATCCTGTTGAACACTGTAGAAAGCTATTTCTGACTATCCTGTTGCACACCACAAAAATCCTACATCAGATCCTACTAAACACCACAAAAAGCCTATTTTTGACTACCCTGTTGAACACTGTAGAAAGCCTATTTCTGACTATCCTGTTGAACACCACAGAAAACCTTAATATGACATATTTTTCTATTTATATATTCTGATATAATTACTGTTTATCATATTTCAGCTGGCATCATAATCACACCTGGTAATTTTTTAACCATATAAAATACAATTATGTAAATTTGTTCTCTACACAGTTGGCTGAAATATAATGTGTGTATTCATCTTTCTTGTCGAGTTTTTTATATTCATTATCTAGTTATATACTATAAACAACTTGTCACTGATAATGTTGATGTTATATATTGTCACAGACGTACAATGAGCATTTATTTAAAATATATTTAAAAACAAAAAAAAATATATATACAAAATTCATGTTTCTTAAATAACACAGGTAATGACGATATAAAAACCTTTTGGCTGTCCTCATAACTGGTTTATATGACAATTACAAATAAAACAAAATATTGTATAAACATAACATACAGGTGACACATAACATCTTGTATTGTCAAATGTTAATTATTTATGAGTCTATTTCTGTGTAAGATGGGTGGAATGTAAACTTGTGATAAGGATTATCTAATTTTTGACTTAAACTGTGTCAAAATTTTAAAATATCTATGATTTATTTTTTATACCTCAAAAATAAACTCCGTCAAATAAAGTTAAAATTTTAGAAGAAGAAAGAGGAGGAGTAGACCAATTAAAAAATATTTCAGTTTGAGTTGAGTTGAGTAATGGTGTTTAACGTCCCAGTCAAAAATATTTCACTTATATCAAGACATCACCAGCTATAGGGGAAAGTGCAGAAATTTTGCCTGTGTGTTGCGCTAATGGCATTATACAGCAGGGTTCTTTATCATGCCATGCCTGCAATGACATGGGACCTCGTTTATTTTAAGTTCCCATTCGAAAGAACCGTGACTTTCATTTTGTAATGCCGAGTGCTTGGCGAAAGAACAGTCACTACAGTTTCAAGTCTTGGGTCAGACCCAGCCGGGGTTCAAACCCACAACCTTCCACTTACGGAGCGAGCACTCTACCAACTGAGCTACCTCAGTGGCGGTAACATCCAGTTTGAAATCATGGAGGAAACCAGAATTCCCAAAAACATCAGAGGCAAACAAGGACATTTTTAAAGTCCATTAAACCCAAAGTATCCATGAAAATAGATTAAAGGAAGCAATTAAAAAGCAATTAAAGGAATATTAACATTTTTATAGAATTTTGTTTTTAAAACTTTAACCATGTAATAATACTTTAAATACATGTATTTTAGACAGCGATATAATTTAGATATATTTATTTTAGAGGGCAATATCATTCAGAATTACATTAAATTATCAGATAAATGAATTACATAACTTTTATCCTAACCATCTCTAGTTTTATTGGAGATGTTTATTTTATACCAGCTGCAAAGTTTTGATGAAGACAAGTGACTTTTAAATGACTGCTCAAGGCAATAATACAGGTACAATATTGTCCAGACTTGGTCAGTCCTAGCCGAGCCAGAAACTAACCCAGGGACATTACATGTACATGTAAAATCAAGTATCTACATCATTGTTCAATATTTTATATAGATTTAATATATATGTTCAGGCTTAACTGATTTAACTAATAAAAACATAATATCCAGAGGGTAAATTCTACTGACATGATTTAATTGACGTGATGATAATAATTAATAATCATACATTATTGTACAGGTACCAATTCTAATAGACAGTTGTTGAATTAAGAGATAGAGATGGGGTCAGGTGAGAGAGAGAGAGAGAGAGAGAGAGAGAGAGAGAGAGAGAGAGAGAGAGAGAGAGAGAGAGAGAGAGAGAGAGTCTTATATATCTGATATTTAAATACAGATGATGATTTAATTTTATAAGTTTATCTTATCTTAAATTCTTCCTCACTAAAACAACCAAATTCTGCTTAATTTCGCCTTAAACATGTGAAATATTTAACTGACCAGTAAACCTTAGGACCCATACTAACCACTAGATATTATTATAACCAGTAATACTTAGTATAACATACCATCATATACCTGGTAATATCATATAATATTGTACAATATTGTATAAGAAGAGATTTAAAGGACAACTTCATTGGCCTATTTTATGAATTGACAGACAGACTATTAGGTTAATCATGATTACAAAATACCTATGTATGTAATATGTAATGTACCTATGTATTTTAATGATACAAAAATGTTTTCCTGTGTAACATGTGTATATACATATATATATAACTACCTGTCATTTACCCTAAAGCAAAATTAAAAACCTCACAGTAATAATTCATTTACATACATTAACATATAAAATTCTGTTAAAAAAAAAAATGTTTAAAATTTTACCAGTTTTCTGGGTCCCAGAGAAAATCTCCGTCTGAGTCTCCGCCTTGGACTTGGTATAGGTGGTGGCGATGTTCCAACATCTTTGACATTATTTTCCAATAAAGAAGCATTAACGTTCAAACATGGCACAGATAATTTTGTTGATGAAGAATTTTGTGACATTTCATATTTAATTCCACTCGCAGTGTCAACGTCGTTTTGAGTTGACAATCTTGATCCATTTGACGTTTGATGTTGTGTTGGCGTTTGCGTATTAGACCCTGATGATAAATGAGCGACTTGTTCATTTTCTTGTTCCTGTGAAGAATTTCCACTAGGTGTCATTGAGGACACAGTTGTTAGCTGTATAGCTTGTCTTTTAGCCGAGTGTCTCCTGACTGGTGGTTTGGGGGCGTCATTGTCTAATATAAGGTTAGTGTCATTGTTCTGAACTAATAAACTATCAGGTATTAAATTTTGTTTGTTTTCTTTATCAAACTTCATATTTATCATTTCAAGTAAACTGTCTGATTTCCCTATTTCTGGTGAAACAATTGAAGGTACAACATCTTCATATATAGAATTATTTTCTGCCCTTTTTGCACTTATATTTGATTCCAATTCACGAAAGTTTTCATCAGAAGGAGATTTACTTGTATCTTTACACAAATTCAGAGAATCGCTTGTTATCTCTGACCCTGCTGAAGTTACAGTGCCATTTTTGTGAGTATGTGAGTATATATCAGTTTCTAATACAACAGAATTGATAGGTGTTTGAACTGTGGGATTTTTGTTTACATTTAATGATTGTTCTGCTTCACTTGGTGATAATATAGTTGGCTTAGAGGTAACAGGAAGTATGATTTTATCACTTGATGGTTGTACTTGATTTTGTAATCCCAAAGCCGAGATATCAGGGTGAATGCCTCGAGTTTCTGACGGTCGTACTTGATTTTGTAATCCTGAAGCTGAGATATCAGGGTGGGTACCTCGAGTTTCTGACAGCTGCATCTGATTTGACAATCCTAAAACGTCAGTTTGTGTATCATTTGTTCCATCAGGTGTATCTATATCATATATTTCCCAAATCTGGGTAACATCATCAGATTTCCGAAATAATTTAAAATTTTTGGGTTTAAACTTTGGAGACATTTTAGGTGATTTTTCTTTATCCTTGTCTTTAGGGCTGAACAAACTTCTAAGTTTTGAGGGTATATTTGACCCCTTTGAATTAACCCTGCTTCTTGAAAAAAAATTCCATCCTGGTGACTGGGACCTCACTCTTTTATTTTTGGTATCTGGCTGTACCTGAAAACTTGCAGTGCTTTGCTGACCAGTTGTGTCATCATTGGATGATATGATGTCATGTGTTCTTCCTCGTTCAACTGATGGCCTTATTGATCCTTTTTGGTGATCAACATCTTCATAAGTTGTCTTTGTGTGTGCATTTTTATTTGATGCCAATGGTGATTTTCTATGTGTTTTACTGTCTACAACATCACAAACATCACTCTTTTCTAACACTTCTTTTCTTGCACTTTCAAATACAATCTGGTTGCCATTATCACTGCAGTTGTGTGATGTTTCCATATTATCACTGCAGTTGTGTGATGTTTCTGTATTATCACTGCAGTTGTGTGATGTTTCCGTATTATCACTGTGTGATGTTTCCATATTATCACTGCAGTTGTGTGATGTTTCCGTATTATCACTGCAGTTGTGTGATGTTAGTCAGGTGTTCTAGTTGAAGTATTAGATCTCTCAGATGATTCAGTTGTTCCATGTGAAGAAGCATGTGTTCCTTGTGATAATTTTGAAGTTTCAAATACTGTTTTAGATGTTCCATGTTGCGATTCTAAAGTTTCGACTGCTGTTTTAGATGTTTCTTGTGACGATTCTAATGTTTTGACTGCTGTTTTAGATGTTCCTTGTTTCGATTCCAAAGTTTCGTCTGCTGTTTTAGATGTTCTTTCTTGTAATTCTGAAGTTTTGACTGCTGTTTCAGATGTTCCTTGTGACAATTTTGAAGATTTTTCTGCTGTTTCAGATGTTCCCTGTGACAATTTTGAAGATTTTTCTGGTGCTTCACATGTTCCTTGTGGCAATGACATATCATCTGCTGTTTCAGAATCAGAGTCGATATTATCAGGTGTATTTGTTGTTGTTTGTGGTGTTGTCAAGGATACATTAAATGGTCCATTTATAATTGTTTTATTGTTTTTATTTTCAACCAATAGTCTTTCAGTTGTTTTTTGTGTTTTGTCTGATCCGTCTGACACATAGTCCGGAATATCAATTGATTGTAATGAATTTGCCATTTTCTCATCAAAATTTAAATGTTCCCCATCACAAGTTACACTTTTTTCATCACCATACCCCGTTCTTGCATTGGTTATATTTGAATTTTGAGACTCTAATGTATCTTTAAGCCTTGATTGTGATGTCACAGATGTAACCGATTCTTCTGTTTCTCTAAGCGACTTTAAGGAAGCTGATAAATTATCTCTTTTTACAGAATTTGTTAAAATTTTGTTTGAAGATTCTAAATGGTTATCTCTATTATTGGAAGTTGATGAATTATCCTCCTGAAGGGATGCAGAAACAAATTTTTCCTCTGAGGGTTCTGATAAGTTGTCTCCCTTAGATTCTGATGCATTTAGACCATTTTCATTAATATTTCTCACGTTATTTGTTTTACTAGTATATGACAATTTTCGAACTGGCGACAGTCCAATCTGAAATGATGGCAAAGTTCTTGTTGGTGTTTCAGGTTGTGAGTTTGAATCTGTAGTGGAACCATTCTTTTCTTTTTGATACTGATCTTTTTCAATAGATAACTCTAAATTTGACCTACTCATCAAACAAGTCTGAGCATCTGGTGTTGATGAAGATTTCAGTAAAATAGATTTAGTCAGAGGTGACATCACTCTCCTTGTTGTGGAGTCTGAAGATCCTGTTGTTGTCTGTTGTTTTGTAAATGATGAGGATTTTGATAATGATGATATCTTTGAAGGTGCAGTCAAAATGGGTCTTCTTGGTTTTTCCATTTTGACAACTTTTCCTTTTGAATTCACATTATTCTATATTATAAATATCTTCTTAGGGTTTCATTGTAGGATGAATCCTGAATATTTAAATACATTTAAAATGTTAATTTTCGTACTTAATTATCCATCCGTCCCAAGTCAAATATATTTTCATGTACAAAAAAATACTTACAAAAGATTCTTCTTACATGTTGTTTATTGCGCATATATTAAATATAGTCCAAGTAAAATAAGGTTACCAATCATTGATGTAAAGTTAACACAATCCCAGCTCAAATTTCCAGCAGTTTTTCTCATGGCACTGACCATCTGATTAAAAAATATCTCCTTTAGAATCTATAATGTTTATTTTCGCAACATTTTTCTTCTATATAAATAAATATTCACACCTTTTTTCCGAGGATATAAATAAAATTTTGAAGTTTTAAAACAGCATGTTAAACTTAACAGCTGAGTGATTTCTCCTTTATATATAATAAAACTTTGATAATAAAAGATATCTTGTATTTTATCCTTCTATCCCTCAACAATGATCTGAGGTAGATATAGAATATCTTAAACAACAGCAACCTGATCTATATATATACTACTAGTATCTACCTATATCTATAGTATATTCCATAGAATGAAATGGCACTCAATTAAAAATCATGAAGAATTATACACGAAAAAATTCAAGTTATCCAACATTACTTGAAGTTAATGTAATTCTTAATTTTCATAAAAAGAACAAACTTTTTTTCTGAATGCTTCTGAATTTTTTCTGAGAAAAAAACTTTGTAAATTCCAGCACTCATTAATTCATTCTTTAAGAAACATTCTCCAAACTTTTCACATTGTATAACAATCTTCTTTTTACAATTTTGTGTTATAGATCAAATCATTTCCTAATGTTTTTGGCTAGAATTCTCTCTGAGTCCAATATAAAAATGAAAAATCTTGAAGTTTTTAAAAAAAATTTCTGTGCAACTATAAAACACCTCCATCTAAGTTTTTATATAAAGTCAACCATTATCTCTTAGTCACAATAATATTCTATATGGTCACTTAATTAAAAGGGTAAAAAAATGACCAGATCTACTGACCACAATTTTAAGTACATGACTTATTAATATGGTTTTTTTTCCAAACGAAAAATTAAGTCCATGCAAAAATGCATATACGAAAGTTAAGTGAATGTACACATTTTTTTAAGGTGTTTACTTCATTAGAAATAAGTTAACAGCTAAAACATTTCTTTTGAATGATTAAGTAATTTGTCATATTTTTAACATAACTCATTACAATATTCCATCTTATGACACATCTACTTGTATATTTAAAAAACAAATTTTCACTGATCCCAGATTAATCTGAACTAATCTATTCATTGTACATGGTCAGTTATTAGACTTTGTAAATCATATAAATACATATACATGTATATATACACCATTATATCCATTATCAACACTGGTCTAAAATCTATGTTAAATCTCTATATACATGCTCTAAAACACAGTCTCTCCTTAAAACTTCCTTAAAATGAAATCCAAATCTATAATTTTAAAAATAAAGAGAAAAGCCTAAAGCACTATTGTCATGAAAAAAATTAAAATTTCCAAATCTCCTTAATCATATAATCATACAGAAGGGTACATTTGAAGTATTTACTCTGCCAGTCTACCTCGCTGTGAAATGAAACTAAATATGACCACCCAATGTTTATGATGTAAAAATGGGGGTGTCCAGAATAATTTATTAAGTTTCATAAGATGGTAATATAAAACCAGAAAATGACACTGACCATTGTTGTCTAAAATGTATCATAATAACCACAATAAGTACCCAGTGTGAGATACACAATAGTAGAACTACCTCACTTTCATAAAGAATTTTTCACCTGTGACAGGTAAGACATTATAACACAATGACCAGTCATAAGAGTAGCTGATACAGCTAACTAATTTGTAATAATCTCTGTCCTTTTGTAAATAGAATGGACAGTGTCCATCAATCTTCACAGTGGATAGATATACAAACAATTTGACACAAATAGTTTTTTTTTCACTGCAGTTTTTTCTATATTGTGTACACACCTATAACCATGAACAGACCATTTAAAGAAACAGAAAATAAAGCTTTTAGAAAAATTTTACTAGATTTTACATAAATGGCTGTTAAATGTCATGGACATGGGGAAAAATTAAAATAAATGTTTATTGTAATAAATTTTTTATTGATTTAGTTGACAATAACAAATAAAGGTACATGTATACTGTTTTTGTTTTTTTTTTTAAATTTTGTTTCTATTTTCATATTATTTTACATTTCAATACATGATATGATATGATATATGATATGAGATGTGATATATGATATATGGTATGATATGGCATGATATAACATATGATATGATATATGGTTACTAATGAAAGGTAGGTTTAGATTTGGTGTACAAACAGTTTTACCCACCCACCATCATCAGTCCTGCAACAAGGATTCTTTTATAATATATATATACCTATATTTTGTCAGAATACCTTTTTGTATTTATGGGTATATTATTACTAACACATCTCATCCATCTTTCAACCAATTACAACAAGGTTTTAAATTTCAAATTTCTCATGTAAATTTTAATTTTCTGTGATAAGAAACCTTTTTATATAAACTAGGTAGCAACACTTCAGTGGTTCAGAAATATATGAATAACAAAAATAATATCAAAGTTGTTCTTTAAATCATATTACCCAGACATCAAGCTGAAATGAAGATTTACAATTATAAAGTTTTATTACTTTTTTTCACAGTTTCCATGGTATTTAGAATTAAGCATGCACCTAAATAGGATATACCTGTAGATATATTAAACAATATATTAGAGTATTTGAATGATTACAATATTTATGGTTTCTAATATCAATAAAAGTTCATTCAATTGGTATATTCGTATTTATGTGTTTTTTTTATATAACTGTTGTTAAACTACTATTTAACTAAAATCACTATCAAGGGAAATTGTAGCAATTCCATTCAGTACACCAATATGGTTCCAAGTCCAGATTTTTTCACATATAATTTGACGTGGTCAGCTCTGAAGTAGAAGTGAAAACAAATGTAACTACGAAAAACCAGTGACCTCCAGCATGTGGTAACATAGTAACAGTGTAGTTGTTACAAGGTACTGAAAAATCTTGTTACATAACACCAATATGTAGAGTTAACAACAAATAATCAATATTTATTAGAAGTGTCTATAGTGCTCCCATGGAGTTCTACATGTACATGTTTCTTGTTATTTAAATTGAATAAGATTTTTACTAAAATAAAAATGTCAAAGTTTCAGATAGAAATAAAATAAAATAATCCAAGAGTACAAATTCTACCAATAGAAATACAAAGCTATGGTGGTCTATGTGACATGTTGAAATTGATGTCATGATTTACATAAACTTTGTATCAAGGTGTAATCCGTGTACCCATGCTGATGTCCCATGTCAATGTGGGTTCCTTATTCTGTACTAATCTTTTTTCTGTACTAATCTGTACCATAGATAAATGTACTCTACATTATACTCTGTAAGAAAGTCTTACAGACAGAAATAGGTTTACATGATTAGCCTAATTACTTATACTTATATATATATATATAAAGCTGAGATAAGTATTATCTAAAAAAATAAATGTGTGTTAGTGTGTCACAGATATCATCATTATAACTGTGACTAAGCAAGAATATTGAATGGGCAGGTGGGTGGTGTGTAGACTGTGGGTGTGCAAAGATATTGATGGGCCGAGGTAGGTGGGTGGTGTGTGGTATGTGTGTGTGCACTGATGGTATTTGGACTGTGAGTGGCGGGTGGTGTGTGTAAGCACTCATGGTGTTTGGACTGTGAGTGGTGGGTGGTGTGTGTAAGCACTCATGGTGTTTGGACTGTGAGTGGTGGGTGGTGTGTGTAAGCACTCATGGTGTTTGGACTGTGAGTGGTGGGTGTTTACACCAAAGTCAAAGCTATTTCACTAATTTAGAGGCAATTAGATTTAAAAGCATTTGTACATGAAGAATGCCAAAGACGCTGACAACCTTTCTACTGTTTGCTAAATTTAAGAAATTAGAGCAGCATTCTTTGGTGGGAATGAGTTGAGATTGTGGGGTATCTTTCACTTTACAGAATATTCTGAAAACAGGTTTTCTTAAATGGGAATGGCCTGACATTTTATTTCTAAAAAAAAATGTAATTATTAACTAAATGTTTTTGGAACCAATGTCTTTCAAAGGCTCTTTAAAGACAGATGGACAGACAGACAGACAGACAGACAGAGAGACAAAAATGGAGTGTTCTCCAATTTCTGCAAATATTCAGTCATCAAGTTTATTAATAATAGACATAATGATCTAATTATGATATAAACTTATAAATAATGTTAATGACATATATTAGTTATATACTTTAAAGAGAAAGTATTGTATCAGCAACATTAAGTCATGTATTCATTCCACTCAAAAGAAGTTTACTTTGACCAAATAAAACACTTTAGTAGAAATTTGATAATAGAAATAGATACCTACATCTTATGTAACTTATAGCTGTGACACCTATGTCACTGGAGAAGACACCTATAGCTGTGACACCTATGTCACTGGAGAAGACACCTATAGCTGTGACACCTATGTCAATGGAGATGACACCTATGTCACTGGAAAAGACACTTTTATAGCTATGACACCTATGTCACTGGAGATGACAACTATAGCTGTGGCACCTATGTCACCGGAGATGACACCTATACCTGTGAAACCTTTGTCACTGGAGATAACACCGATAACTGTGACACCTATGTCACTGAAGATGACACCTATTAACTGTGACACCTATGTCACTGGAGAAGACACTTATAGCTATGACACATATGTCAATGGAGATGACACTTATGTCACTGGAGAAGACAATTATAGCTGTGACACCTATGTCACTGGAGATGACACCTATACCTGTGAAACATATGTCACTGGAGATGACACCGATAACTGTGACACCTATGTCACTGGAGATGACATCTATAACTGACACCTATGTCACTGGAGATTGTACCTATAACTGTGGCACATATGTCACTGGAGATGACACCTATTAACTGTGACACCTATGTCACTGGAGAAGACACCTATAGCTGTGACACCTGTCACTCGAGATGACACCTATAACTGTGACACCTATGTCACTGGAGATGACACCTGTAACTGTGACACCTATGTCACTGGAGAATACACTTATAGCTGTAACACCTATGCCACTGGAGAAGACACATATAGCTGTGTGGAGAGGACACTTATACCAAGGCCATGACACTAGTTGGCTTTTCAAAGCTTAATGGAAAAATCAAGTGTTCTGATTTGCCAGTAATAGTAATTAAAAAAAGCTGCAAGGGCAAGAAATATTTTGGTTTGCTTTTTGAACCTTTTTAAAATTTCATCAAACTTTAAATGGACATACAAACAAAATATAAAAACAAAACTCGTAAACCTTTGATTTCTACATTCAAGTTAGTAACAAGCATAGTTATAAAACACACAATTAGATAGTTTTTTAACCAAATTACGAGTATCTCAGCTCATTTTCTCCTGTAGACCATAGAGAGCTATGATAGTTTTTTAACCAAATTACGAGTATCTCAGCTCATTTTCTCCTGTAGACCATAGAGAGCTATGATAGTTTTTAACCAAATTACGAGTATCTCAGCTCATTTTCTCCTGTAGACCACAGAGAGCTTTGAAAGTTTTTTAACCAAATTACGAGTATCTCAGCTCATTTTCTCCTGTAGACCACAATGAGCTATGAAAGTTTTTTAACCAAATTACGAGTATCTCAGCTCATTTTCTCCTGTAGATCACAGAGAGCTATGATAGTTTTTTAACCAAATTACAAGTATCTCAGCTCATTTTCTCCTGTAGACCACAGAGAGCTATGATAGTTTTTAACCAAATTACGAGTATCTCAGCTCATTTTCTCCTGTAGATCACAGAGAGCTATGATAGTTTTTAACCAAATTACGAGTATCTCAGCTCATTTTCTCCTGTAGATCACAGAGAGCTATGATAGTTTTTAACCAAATTACGAGTATCTCAGCTCATTTTCTCCTGTAGACCACAGAGAGCTATGATAGTTTTTAACCAAATTACGAGTATC
Organism: Tegillarca granosa; assembly: GCA_029721355.1. Taxonomy (NCBI): domain Eukaryota; kingdom Metazoa; phylum Mollusca; class Bivalvia; order Arcoida; family Arcidae; genus Tegillarca; species Tegillarca granosa. The sequence goes on along the minus strand of CM056607.1, from coordinate 142,306 downwards.
TCAGCTCATTTTCTCCTGTAGATCACAGAGAGCTATGATAGTTTTTAACCAAATTACGAGTATCTCAGCTCATTTTCTCCTGTAGATCACAGAGAGCTATGATAGTTTTTAACCAAATTACGAGTATCTCAGCTCATTTTCTCCTGTAGACCATAGAGAGACTAAAACAAACATTGTACCGAATCAATACCATCACTTCACTTATAATATTTATAAATACTGACAAAATATGATACTAGTATAAAACAATAGATCATAAAATACCAGAATAAATGTACCAGTGCCAATCAATACATAATATCAATATACAACACCAGGATATGTAAATTAAATGTCAATATTTTCATTATTATTTATCACATCTGTTTTTACTTATAGCTGTAAAATCAATATCTTAAACTTTTATATAACATTAAAAATTGACATGTAACATGTGGCTCTATTAGTACATTCCCCTTTTTTTTTAATGGTGGCCAAGTGGTCTGAAGTGTGGACTTATTCATGACAATGCCTGTTATGGCCTTGGTAAGAATCCATTGTTGGCAGATTCTAGTGTGGAAAAGTTAATCAGTTAGTTCCCTTGCTGAAGTTTGGTGTTTTTTCGAGTGTACTTTGGATTCCTGCATCATCCCAGAATTGACCACATCAACTTTAGTAAAATAATCTTGACTGGGGCTTTACTCATCTTTACTATACTACATTTTCTTATTTTTAGCAGATAAATTGTCACAACAAGTGTGATATATATGCTGATATACCTATTGGTAACTTACAAGAAACTGTGATATTCAGTCTTAAAAACCATTCAACAAATTAAGGCTTTTCTCAAAAACCTGAACATTAATTATCAGTACTCATTCATGTAATGAATAAATTGTTTAGACATCATTGAATGGTGTAAATTGTTTAGACGTCATTGAATGGTGTAAATTGTTTAGACGTCATTGAATGGTGTAAATTGTTTGGACATCATTATATGGTGTAAATTGTTAAGACATCAATGAATGGTGTAAATTGTTTAGACATCATTGAATGGTGTAAATTGTTTAGACGTCATTGAATGGTGTAAATTGTTTAGACGTCATTGAATGGTGTAAATTGTTTAGACATCAATGAATGGTGTAAATTGTTTAGACGTCATTGAATGGTGTAAATTGTTTGGACATCATTATATGGTGTAAATTGTTTAGACGTCATTGAATGGTGTAAATTGTTTAGACATCAATGAATGGTGTAAATTGTTTAGACGTCATTGAATGGTGTGAATTGTTTGGACATCATTATATGGTGTAAACTGTTAAGACATCATTATATGGTGTAAATTGTTTAGACATCAATGAATGGTGTAAATTGTTTAGATGTCATTGAATGGTGTAAATTGTTTAGATGTCATTGAATGGTGTAAATTGTTTAGCCATCATTAAATGGTGTAAATTGTTTAGACATCAATGAATTGTGTAAATTGTTTAGACATCATTGAATGGTGTAAATTGTTTAGCCATCATTGAATGGTGTAAATTGTTTAGACATCATTGAATGGTGTAAATTGTTTAGACATCAATGAATGGTGTAAATTGTTTAGACATCATTGAATGGTGTAAATTGTTTAGACGTCATTGAATGGTGTAAATTGTTTAGACGTCATTGAATGGTGTAAATTGTTTAGACATCAATGAATGGTGTAAATTGTTTAGACGTCATTGAATGGTGTAAATTGTTTGGACATCATTATATGGTGTAAATTGTTTAGACGTCATTGAATGGTGTAAATTGTTTAGACATCAATGAATGGTGTAAATTGTTTAGACGTCATTGAATGGTGTAAATTGTTTGGACATCATTATATGGTGTAAACTGTTAAGACATCATTATATGGTGTAAATTGTTTAGACATCAATGAATGGTGTAAATTGTTTAGATGTCATTGAATGGTGTAAATTGTTTAGATGTCATTGAATGGTGTAAATTGTTTAGCCATCATTAAATGGTGTAAATTGTTTAGACATCAATGAATTGTGTAAATTGTTTAGACATCATTGAATGGTGTAAATTGTTTAGCCATCATTGAATGGTGTAAATTGTTTAGACATCATTGAATGGTGTGAATTGTTTAGACATCATTGAATGGTGTAAATTGTTTAGACATCAATGAATTGTGTAAATTGTTTAGACATTATTGAATGGTGTAAATTGTTTAGACATCAATAAATGGTGTAAATTGTTTAAACGTTATCATTGTCAATGCAGTCAGGCTGATGCTTGTTTTTTGAGGAAGGTACAGACATGTCGATGTTTGTTGTTTGAGGAAGGTACAGTCATGTCCATGTTTGTTGTTTGAGGAAGGTACAGTCATGTCCATGTTTGTTGTTTGAGGAAGGTACAGTCATATCCATGTTTGCTGTTTTAGGAAGGTACAGTCATGTCCATGTTTGTTGTTTTAGGAAGGTACAGTCATGTCCATGTTTGTTGTTTGAGGAAGGTACAGTCATGTCCATGTTTGTTGTTTGAGGAAAGTACAGTCATGTCCATGTTTGTTGTTTTAGGAATGTACAGTCATGTCGATGTTTGTTGTTTGAGGAAGGTACAGTCATGTCGATGTTTGTTGTTTGAGGAAGGTACAGTCATGTCGATGTGTTTGTTGTTTGAGGAAAGTAGTCATGTCCATGTTTGTTGTTTGAGGAAGGTACAGTCATGTCCATGTTTGTTGTTTGAGGAAGGTACAGTCATGTCGATGTTTGTTGTTTGAGGAAGGTACAGTCATGTCAATGTTTGTTGTTTGAGGAAGGTACAGTCATGTCCATGTTTGTTGTTTTAGGAAGGTACAGTCATGTCCATATTTGTTGTTTGAGGAAGGTACAGTCATGTCGATGTTTGTTGTTTGAGGAAGGTATAGTACTGTCAATGTTTGTTGTTTGAGGAAGGTACCATCGTTAAATGTACTCTACATTATTCTCTTTACGACAGACAAGTAAGTATTGATATAGTTAGCTTATCTTTGTTCATTTTTGTATTCAGATATTTACAAAATAATGATTAAAACAGTCAAAATGATACAAAATCACCAATAACCTATCAAACACTATAACTACATGTAAAATAAACAGTGGATGCTTTTTAATTTGTCATTTATGCAAAAAAGTGTCCAGAGCCAGCATTCTGTTATTAAAGAGAGAGAGAGAGAGAGAGAGAGAGAGAGAGAGAGAGAGAGAGAGAGAGAGAGAGAGAGAGAGAGAGAGAGAATTAAACTTAGACATATCATACTATTGATATAACCTAAGTCTTGGGGAGAGAGAGACCCTGCTTTATTAATATTAAATGAACAATAAGCCATGTGAATGGTCAGTTTGATTTTCAATCAAACTTTGCATTGTACTATAATTGATGTGCCTTTAAGAGATCTGAAATCTAATTATCACACATCAATTAATAATCAAGTCCGTTCTATATATGTCTCAGTCAGCCTGAAGCTATTGTTACAGATTATAATAAAAATATTGATTTTAAGCCATCAAAATACAGATTAGAAGCATGAACACTATAAATCTATCACAACTGCAAAAATATCTTAAAATATCAAATGTGGAACTAAATCATTTATATAAAATTTTGATCTACTAATCTACGGTAATTTTCTAATATTTTGATAATGTTACAGCAGCGTTTTTCTGATGTTGCCGACTTTTACGAGATCATTACAAATAAAGACTTACCACCTCCGGAGTAAACAGCATCCTGTAATCTGCGAGGCTCACTCCAAAACGATCATCACGTTGTGAATGTAAAATCGGAAAATGTAATCCATTTATCTACTAGTACACCATTGTCCTCCGTTAGAAACCATGTTGATGTTCATATTTATATATATTTATATATATATTTTTATATATATATAACAATACATATATACATATATATATTGATTATTGGCTGTTTTATATATGTATATTTTGTGTGTATGTAATTTGGGTGTAAAACCTCTGCTATATTTCACGGAGGAATATCACATAATGATGTTATATTGGATTCTACGATAATGGCAGACTGTTATTGATCTGACCGCTAGAGAAAAAAAAAGAGAATCTTAATTATCTGAAGCCTTCCTCTACAATTTAAGAGTTTTATTGATTAGGTGGTCAGTGTGAAAGTTACCTCAAAATTTTTGGACCCTTAAATGAATATTTAAAGTTTCATCTATATACAAAAATGAAGTATATAGCAAAAAATAAGAATTTAGCATCACACACACACACACACACACACACACACACACACACACACACACCCCAATCAAATCAATACATAATTCCGTTACACCTGTATATAAAGACCAACAAAAGGACCTGAGTAATATGGACTAAACAGGAAGTTTTTATAAAGAGGGCAGTTCTGGTTGAATTATGAAGCAAAGAGACCTCAGACAGTAGTGTTAATGGACAGATGGATGTTATATAGAGGTGGTTACAATAGTAGGTTGTACTGTACTTTAATGAGGAATCATTTATTTTTAAAAACATACATATTTAGCAATTGCAAAACTTACATTAAAGTATATCATTTACATGTATCAAATTACAAGAAAAAAAGAGTTATCTCCCTTATAATACCAAACCTGCTATCATTTACTAAATGTGATTGGTTATGGTTGTTGTAATGTTGTTTAATGTTAGATCAGTAATTTTTTAGCCTTTAAATAAGACAAAAAGTTAATTAACCTCTAAGGATTAAACTAAGAACAACAATATGTGTGAAATAAGCAATGTGTTTTATGGTCTGTTTGTACTAATGCACACATTCAGGACAACATAAATATAAGTTTGTTTTTGGAAACTCCCTATATTGTTTTTGAGGGACATCTGGTGATGTTTTGGGGGACTTCCCAGTAATAATTTGAATTTACTTAGAGGAGTATGAGAAATATTTTTATAGTATGTTTTGGGTGACTACTGTTATTGTTTTTAAATACCTAAGTGCATGCAGGAGATGAATTTATATTTAAATTCCCAATAATAAGTACTGCTCAGGTTTGAACCTAAAACCCTTAACAAATTAAAACCACTTATATATACAGCTTCTTAAAAGTAAAGTGATATATTTATAGTTTGATAATTAAAGAAAAGTAAAAAGTTTTGATTATAAATTAAACCTATATAACCAATTAAAACAGAACAAACCTGTCGGATAATGGAATATCTATTGGTACTTGATTGTGTTGGGGATACCATTTCACTATCCATATGACTATACGACAACACGGTCACAAATCTCAAATGTCACAAGTCTCAAATATCACAAATCTCAAATGTCACAAGTCTCAAATATCACAAATCTCAAATGTCACAAGTCTCAAATATCACAAATCTCAAATGCCACATTTGTATAAAACATCACAAATCTCAGAAGTCACAAATCTCAAATGCCACATTTGTATAAAACATCACAAATCTCAGAAGTCACAAATCTCAAATGCCACATTTGTATAAAACATCACAAATCTCAGAAGTCACAAATCTCAAATGCCACATTTGTATAAAACATCACAAATCTCAAATGCCACATTTGTATAAAACATCACAAATCTCAGAAGTCACAAATCTCAAATGCCACATTTGTATAAAACATCACAAATCTCAGAAGTCACAAATCTCAAATGCCACATTTGTATAAAACATCACAAATCTCAGAAGTCACAAATCTCAAATGCCACATTTGTTATAAAACATCACAAATCTCAGAAGTCACAAATCTCAAATGCCACATTTGTATAAAATATCACAAATCTCAAATACACATATTTACTTCTTGCTGAATTATTTAAAAATATATATTTGATTTTGTAAACAAGTAAAGTTGTTTGTACTGGTTATACAATAGTGTCTGGATCCCTATACACCCTGATAAAAGATTTAAAAAATATTGACAACTTTAACTTACAATTAATTATATGTAAATAAATAATGTTTAACAAAGTTATGTAGAAATTTAATAATTTTACAACTTGAACAATAAAGAACTCCTATTGATAATTTTTAAAGATAATTCTATTGTGTGACCCAGCTAAAATACTGTAATTATTCTAAAAATTAATCACCTTGTAAAACTCAGCTGACTTAACTTATAAAATGTAGATCTACAGATAGTATATATTATATTGAAGTTTATATACATACTTCAATCATTATACTGTTAGTGTTTATTTTAATCAATGTTTTAATTTTCACAAGTATACAGACGTTATGTTTCTGGTACAGAGAAATTTTTTTAAACTTAGCTTACAAGTTGTATGGGTAATTAAATTGTAAATGAATTAAAATGAGTTAAAATTATGTCATTCTTGCTTTATAAATTTTGCAATGCGAGCAGCATCTGATAAGATGAACAATACTTAAAGTGAGGGAAATACTTCCTTTCATATCATACACTAAAATTTAAATCTCAACTGAAAAGGCCTTAAAATGATGAAATCAAACCATTTTGAGCAGTTTTGGTGATTTTTAAAAAAAAAATTTACATAGAATTTAATGAGTGGGTGGTCGGGGTTACAACAGGAAGTTTTACCAAACCAAGCTCTTAATTACAAGATACCGGTAATGTACAATGAGTGATGGTCTGCCTTCCTGAGTTTTAATTTGACTTGGTGTTACTGGTATTTAAAGTTTCATCATTATTACTGCACCATTCATTACTAAAAATAGTTTTTTTCAAATTGAGGTCACTTTATATAAGAAATAATTACTGCAGAATGTTGATTATCGTTTTTAAAAGTCATTACACCTTGTAATGAAGTGTTGAGATCATTCTTCTTTAATTAACAACATGATGTGAGTTACCACATAAAAAAAGGAGTAAAGATAAATCCTGTGCAGTACACTCTATGGAGTTTTATTAATTGCTATCAGGTGCTCTGTCTTAGATGGTGGAGAAAACCAGAGTACTCTGAAGAAAAAATCACACAAACTTTCTCTAAAGATCTGTCAGTGCTAATGCACTAGCCCCCAATTTCACAAATAAAGCACTAAAAATAACTTTGTATAGGTAACAAGCCAATCAGTGTATGTCTACAACAAACACAATGCCCTATTACACTTGCTGCCAATTAGGGATAAATTGACAGCCATGATATGCCTATGAGTTTGAAAACTAGCACCTATTTAGCATCTAAGCACTTGGCCCCTTTGGCTTAAAAAAAAGAAAAGAAAAGAAAAAAAACTGAAGGATAGAGAAGCCTTATAAGTCAGGCACTTAAACCTGAGAATATCAGTGACCTGAGGAATCCATTTACATAGACACATGTAACACATAGACACACATAACACATTGCACCACAACAACTCCAGATGTTGTGGTTGGCCAGATGTTGTGGTTGGTTGTCATTTTATTATAGATGAGAATTCAAACTCTCTATAATCCAACTGTTATCTATTTTTAGATTTAAATAAATTTGCTGAAATACAAATATTTAATCTCTGTAATCTTTGAGTTAAAAAAGAGAAAGTATACAATAAAAAATAATGTCAATTTTGACAGCTGACTTAACAGGAACAGATATGTTATATAACTGAAGTCTGACAGTATTGTATGTCTGACAGGATCTGACAGTCGCTGCCTGGGTTCAGTAAGTATATACCAGTATGTATTTATATACCGTAATGATGGCGTAATCGTAATCGGAAATCAAATAACCAGTATTTTACATTGACACTACTTCAAATCAATGTTTGAACATTTTGGAGGTAGTCTTTACTATGAGATGCCATTTTTGTAATTATTTGTCATTTTCAATCAGAATTAATTCATTTCTTCACATATGCATAACGAAATTTTATATATGCATACACTAATTTCATCATATGTATTTATCAAATACACATGTTTAAAAATGCTGGTCAGTCATATGAAAATAGAAGAAATAAACTTGCAACTGTAAAAAACATCAGCTACTACTTAGTAATAACCAATACAATTAAGACCACAACATTATACATGTAAATGATAAACAGTGAACAAATCCAAGACAGGTCAATGATAAAACAGCCAAACAAGACAAGACAGGACAAAGACATATTAAGACAACTAATTAAAAAGTTCTAGAATTAGGTAAGCACTGAAGTAAGTGTCCATTGGTGAAGTTATAGAATGACTGTACAGCTATCAAACAAATCTCAATTCTTTATGACAAGTAGTCAGTCAATCCATGCAATTAGAAGTATTTTTACATCTGTAAAAGTTAAATAGAAATTATGGCAACAATATTCTAGGTACCCTGTTATATGTCTAGGTACCCTGTTTTATATGTCTAGGTATCCTGTTACATGTCAAGGTACCCTGTTATTTGTCCATGTACCCTGTTATATGTCTAGGTTCCCTGTTATATGTCCAGGTACCCATGTCTAGGTACCCTGTTAAATGTATAGGTACCCTGTTATATGTCCAGGTACCCTGTTATTTGTCCATGTACTCATGTCTATGTACCCTGTTATATGTCCAGGTACCTATGTCTATGTACCCTGTTATATGACCAGGTACCCTGTTATATGTCTAGGTACCCTGTTATTTGTCCAGGTACCCATGTCTTTGTACCCTGATATATGTCTAGGAATCCTGTAATATGACCAGGTACCCTGTCATATGATCCGGTACCCTGTTATTAGGTACCCTGTTATATGTCTAGGTACCCCGTTATTTGTCCAGGTACTCATGTCTATGTACCCTGTTATATGTCTAGGTACCCATGTCTAGGTACCCTGTTTTATGTCCAGGTACTAGGTACCCATGTCTATGTACCCTGTTATATGCCTAGGTACCCTGTTATATGTCCAGGTACCCTGTTATATGTCTAGGTACCCTGTTATTTGTTCAGGTACTCATGTCTATGTACCCTGTTATATGCCTAGGTACCCTGTTATATGACCAGGTTCCCTGTTATATGTCTAGCAGGGGTCCAGAAACGGTCATATTTGCCGGACATGTCCGACAAAAAATATTTTTGTCCGATGTGAAATATAGCTTGTCGGACATTTTTAGGCTAAAATAGAATTCAGTTAATCGGACACGTAAATAAATGTTTATCGGTCATTATTTTACTCGAGTATTCTTTGCTATCACATGTCAGTCATTTTCAATAAATAATACAGATCTAATAATTAGGCTTTTGTTTATTAATCAGTTAAAATCCATGGTCTCAATCTGTTCCTTTTATTTCATCGTCCAAATCATCATTGCTTTTGTTGATAAATTGTTAATTAAGTAATCACATCGCTTGACAGACGGAAGCCATAAACACCTGTTAACTGAAGGTCATGGTCGTCGGACTATTTCAAAGAGTTTCCACGCGGGATGTTAAATAATAATACAATGCTCATAGTTCGGTCTTGGCAAACTGTTTAGTTATAAATAAATAATTTTAAAAAGTCTAAATAAAATCAAAGAGGTCTAAAAATGAGGTTCAGTAAAGTTCGTGTAACTTCGGGAAAACGAAAATGCGCGATTGTCAATAAACAAAGATGGCCGTCAAACCATGTGTCGTCAACGCCGACAGTTCAAAATCAACACTAATGTGGACAAATAAGTCTGACCATATACTTGTATATTTAAATAACTTCGTGGTAGTTAAACCGTTTTTAAAAAAATTGTATATTGATATTAAAAAATCTTTATAAAATACATAGTCAGTAACAAGTTTTTTTTTTTTTTTTTTTTTTTTTTTTTTGCTTTTCACCGCATCGTCGGGGGTACAGTTGCTTTGAAAAAATGAAAAATGTCCGACACCTCGGTCAAAGTTTTCCTGAGCCCTGATGTCTAGGTACCCTGTTATTTGTCCAGGTACCCTGTTATATGTCTAGGTACCCTGTTATATGACCAGGTACCCTGTTATATGTCCAGGTACCCTGTTATATGTATAGGTACCCTGTTATAGGACTTTTAAGTCATGTCTGAAATTTCCCATACTAAAGATAAATACAGATGCTATTCTGAATTTAATATTCAGGAAGCATTTATTTATCACTGTTTATACATATGTTAAAATCTATTTCTTTCTGTGTATAATTACAACGCTACTTTCAAAATGCAAAAACCAATTTTAACATAAACAATAATTTCTTTTTTTTTTTTTTTTTCTTGTTGGATATCTTAAAATAAATGTACATACCGGTACGTAAAATCAGATTTAGGGATATATACATATAGGTATAGAGAAACATAAGGATTAAGACAGACATGGCATCCCACATTTTTTAAATAGCATTATTCACCATAATTGAATAATTTAATTTGATTTAAATGAGTCACTTATGTAAGAGTTATTTATGACAATTCATGTTACTTTAGTTTATCAACCATCATCTACAGATGTAAAAATTGTTATTTATTTTTTATCTTATTCCACAAACAACAATCATGGCATTTTAATTTACAATATAATACAGATTTTATCAAAGCTTTTCATTTATTAGTTATAAAAACTAATCTTGAACATGCACATTATTTAGTTATTAATAAACTCATGTAGCTTTATAATTTTAATTATGCTTTATTTTACAGAATAGACAATTGTGTTATTCTCTGGGAGTACACTTATTATATGAAAACCAGATTGCTATGTATGATGTAATACGTACAACCCCTCCAGACAATTAAATTCTGTATTTATAATCACATTATCTATCTCTAACAGCTTCAGATTGAATGTAAAACTTTTATTACAAACATCATTTACTCTTTACAACCAAATCCACATCTGTCTGCTGTCTCCATAAGTTGACTTCTAAAAGCTTTAATGAATGGGGTTTGATAAAGATCCTTGAAATCAATACCTAACCTGGAAAAACCATGATATACTAACTGAATGTTTGAAGAAATTGGGTTTCACATAGATCATAACCATGAAATAATCCTGATATACCAGTAATGTCACATATCCATCCTACTTTCCTACTTTTAGTAGATGTAAAGCTTCTGACCCAAATAAAAGAAAGAGTGGAGTGGAGTAATGGTGTTTTACGGTCCGTAAACGCCGCTTTAGACCACTTGGCCACTGAAGCCCCAAATAAAAGAAAGAAAAGACACCATTCAACAATAAGGGGTAAAAATGTCATGAAAATAAATGAAATACTCAAAGACATAAAACTAAAAATTGTTTATAAAAAGGTCATAAAAACTACCCAGTAGGTATTTACAATGAATTTTGTTATACTCATACAGAATATGATTTCACCAGCCTACCATAAGATACCTAGCAAAATAAGTATGAAATTATTATTTTTCCATCAGATACTTGATTTTATAAGTTGACATTTTTAGGTAAAATTTGGAATTTTCAATATATCGTTCCAGGGTTAGGGTTAGAGTTAGGGGCTATTTATTTATGTATTCCATCAGTAAATTCCATAATACACAGTGCTGTTCCATAGAAACCCTACTTCTTTATTTTAGAGTCTATTAATTCTTACCTCACTTCCAAGTGATTTAGAATCAGCTATTTTATCTGTAGAACTCCTCTGCGACAACATATCTGATGAATTTCTTTCACTAGTTCTATCTGATATGAATCGTTCACTAGGTTTGTCAAACGTAGATCTGACACTGTCACTAGTTTTATCTGACAGTATATCTGACACTGTCACTAGGTCTATCTGTCAGTAAATCGCTCACCATTGGTTTTTTCGGATGTGTATCTTTCACTGAGAGCTGCTAATCTATCTGAAGCTAAGGCATAGCGTTCTGATGTAGATCGATCAGACGTAAATCTGTCAGCAGATCCTGTATTTTGTCTCTCAGACTGATCTGAAATAACAAAAAAGCTGCTAAATTAACTGAATAAATAAATGAGGTTTAAACAGTCACTTAAGGTGATATTTTATATCACACACACACACACACACACACACACACACACACACACATTATTTACAACTTTACAAAATAAGGTTTTTCCAAATTCAGATAACAAATTTGTTTGGTTAAACTTGGCAAACTTTAACGGGCCAACCATCACTGGGTTGCATGAGTAAACACCATTCAAATCATTTAAATTTTGTTGAAAGAATTTCTTGAGCAAAAAAGTAAGTCTCCTGCTACGTTTGGGAGTACCTGCATTTAGAAAACTTTATTAATTTATTTTTACTTCTCAACTTTCCACTTGTAATTTTAGAGGAAGTAAAATAAGGAATTAGCATGCAACTAGAAAAGGGAAAATGAAGCACCATCAAGCTAGGACTAAAACCAAGGACCTTCTACATGTAAGTAGGATGCATTACTCAATAGGCTAATTAACGACATAGCAATTTTAATCCGTATCATTCCTTACTTCCACCCTTAGAACAAACTGTTAGTTGTTCACTAACCAGGGCTGAACAACTTCAAAATTTAACAGAAAAAGGAAAATTGCAGCAGCTTAGTCTAGGACCTAAACAGAGTTTTATGACATTTTTTAAATGTAACACACTTGTATATTTCATAAAATGTATAAACTATACCAAAAATAATTATAACAATATAATAATAATAATAATAAAATAATAATAATCCTCTACTTGTTTATTTTAGAGAAGTTTTCAATATACTAACAAATGAGTTCTAATAAAATTGTTGTTGTAGCTCTGCATAAAAATAAAAATACTAGTACATTAAAAGTAGTCTCAATAACTGATGCGATCAAATGTTAGTACATGAACAGTATTTCAACTATAGTATATAGATTTTAGCTTTTGTATCAAACCTTTTGAAATATGTTTCCAAAGTGCATCAACTATATTCTTATCCTCAATTATAACTTCATAAACATTCTGAACTTAATTTGTGTATATGTCGAGTATGATGATTAATTTTGATATCTTTTGAAGTGATGTCAATTTTAATACGTTCACATGGCTGCCATATTTAATTGTGTTATTTAATTGAAAGGAAACATTGCATGGGAATTATATCAAACAAATTGTAACGGAGCAGTGCTTGTAGATTCTACGTTACTTCCTGTAATATGTATCATTAAAACGGAAATATTCCAAGATGGATCTATTGGGCTCTCTTTTTTTTTTTTTTTTTTAATTTTTTATTTATTTATCTGGTTTTTTTTCAAGTTAAAAACTAGGCTTAAATACAATACAGTAATAGAGTAAACATATTTACTTAAGATTAAGTGGGAAATGATACAAAATAAGACTTGTGTATAATGACCACCAATGGGATCTAAGAAATATGGACTTAATACGCAGGTGGATTTTATTAAGAGGTTCTTTATGGATGGCATATGAAGTAATTCCAGAACAGTGATGTTATAAACTATGATCTTTACAGAGTTCTAAGTCTGTATTTGTTCTAGGAATGCTGCATTTACAGTCAAACTATTGAACATTAATATTTATTATCTTTAAATCATTTATAGAGCCCCTCCACAGTTTCCCCATTCAGGAACCTGACAGCAAAGATTAATTTGTTCAAATTATGAACTACAGGCCATAAGAATACTAGATACAAAATGCCAGTATAAAAAGTCAAGCACTTATACTCTTAAATAAAAAGATTTTTAAAAATTTCAACCATTTCAAATTTTAGGGTGTCCCAAAGAGTGCTTCAACAGGTGGCAGAATATGGACTGGGGGGGGGGGGGGGGTGGGGGGGGTCAATAAATGATTTTTTCTATTTTTTGACTATTTTTTCAACACTAGAGTTCGAGTAAAAATTGCTCTCGTGCAAAATCACCATAACACTGGGAACAACCTCAACGGGATACATAAAAAAATGCATAACACATAGCGGTTGTTTACCTACCGTTAGTTTGCAGTCATCTTTGTTCTTCTCACTCCTGCTGAATAGGTAGTGTGAAATTTTGACCCGCAAACAATGTTCGGGGTTTGTGTTCTTAGCGTTTGGACGACAGTTTTGCACGAGAACAACAATCTCGTGCCGAGAACTGCTCGCCCAAAGACACCCTGGGGAGTGGTATGTTTGTCTGCTGCGTACTGACTTAATGAGCTAGCACCTTACCAAAAAGATGTCTTGAATGTGGGATAGTACATAGCAGGTCTTGGTACACACTGGCACATAACATTTATAAACTTGTTCTTAGTTTAATTTTTAAGAGATTAAAAACCTTGCGTTTGTTGTGAATAGATGAAAAAATGTTGATGTAATGTTAAACAACATTTACCAATCAATTCATTATCTCCATTATTACAAACGTGAAAAATAAATTGAAGAATTAAAAAGTTATTAAAACTTACCTGCATTTCTGTATGAAGAGTATCTTGGATTTGATAATGGGGATGTCAGATTTCTAAACATCTTGTTAGGTAATCTGTTACAACAGGTAATTCAGGTGTAAAGTAATCAGTGGGATGTATATTTCATATTCTTTACAATTCACACAGATATCTGTAATAAAATGAAAATGCAAATTTAATAAACAAGAAAGTTAATTTAAATGTTAAATAACTTATAGATAGATGTGTCCACCTTGTATATGATTAATATTCAGAAGATTAAAGATACAGTTAAACAAATTTAATCCAACCTTTCTGACCTTTGATCCAAAGGTTATTTAGATGGCTAGATTAATTGTGTGATTTCAAGAAAAATCTTTTTCAATGTTTTTAAGAACAAAAAAAGGAGAAAACTTATCAGGATTAGGGTTAACTTTAGCAGCATCAACAAATAATAAAAGTATTGAAACATTTAAAATTGAATTCAAAGGTTAAGTAAGATGGGTTAAACATGTAGCACTATATTACAGTTTAGTTCTGGTTGATAAAATTTGAGCAAGAATTGTTATTTTAGACACCAATCTTAATATTTAGTTACTACTGGTGAAATATAATCCATTTCCTTTAAATTGCTCCAAAAATCTTATTATCGAAAAATTTACCTTAGAAGAAAAAAAATATCCTGGATTTTGTTATTGAAGGGATCAATTTCTGCAGCTCATAAATCAATGTACCTCAGATTTTTATTTCATAATTTTCCATTTTTAGAATTAACAACAAATTATGCAGATTTCTGAATTTTACTACCATTTAACTCCAATAGAAAATACTTGTAAAGATTCAATGAAGGAAATTGTCAATAAAATTTAATCAATTTATTACACTTAAAGTAAATCTAACTGACAATTAATTCCCACAAATAACCACATCTATACACACTATATTTATATATCAAAATGTTAATAATTACATCCAGTTCTATAAATATCACATCAATTACAAATATGTCATTATTTCCTCAATATTTCTTTCCATTCTTAATCGATATATCAAAAGTAGTTTTCAAATATCCAATTAATTTTCACCCTCTAAGATTCTCTACTCCACTGCTATATAAAAAAATCCCCTTTTCAAATACTACATTTATTATTTCACAATAATACCACCCCATCCCCATTGTTTATGTCCCATTAGGGCAGTTCCCCAATAGTCTGTTACTCCCACATATTCTGTGATTTTTAAAAAATTTCCTAACACTTCCTCAATATTGCTCTAAAAGTTTCCTAAATATTTTCATAATATTCACCCCAGCCCCTCCCCTTATCAATACCACTTTAGTTCCCTAAAATTACATCTTTGAAATCAATGAAAATTTTTACCTAATAAAATATTGAACATAATACCGGTACTTAACCTCTGCATTCACACACATGATCCTAATATAAATGCATATCAATGATTTTAAATTTCTCTTAAAAACTTACAAATAAAATGTATAATAAGATTTTAATATCAGTTATATTAATAGTGGTCAGAACTAAAGATCAATTTCCTGAATTAAAAAGTTAAAAATAAAACACAAAAGGAAATCTAATACACATTACTTGAAACATAATATCAAAAATCCATAAATTATGTCTCTCTTTATATGGTACAAGTAGTTAAGATGATAATAACAGATCTATACTGAATCAAATCTGATATAGATATAGATATATGTATGTTTATTGTTATAGTTTTGAAAAAATACAAAAATGTTACAACATTACTTGAAGTATAATACCAAAAATCCATAAATTATGTCTCTCTCTCTCTCTCTCTCTCTCTCTCTCTCTCTCTCTCTCTCTCTCTCTCTATATATATATATATATATATATATATATATATATATATATATATATAAATATATGTATACTGGTAGTAAAGATGTTTATAAGACACATGACATAGTGTTATTGTTTTGAAAAAATACAAAAAAAAATTTCAACCAAATACACATTACTTCCAACAATGTGTTTGTTCAACATTAACCATGACTGCAATTAGAAAGCATGGAATCAGAGATTTTTAAAATGAAATTATTTTCTTTAATATATCTGTTTGATACAAATTACCAGAAAATTAAATAAATTACAAATTAAAATTACAAAATTAAAATTACAAAATTAAAAATTAAAATTAAAAATTACAAAATTAAAATTACAAAATTAAAAATTAAAATTACAAAATTAAAATTACAATCATTGCTTTAAAACCTTTAATGTCTATGGAAATATTGATTATTTCCATGATGATAATAAAATGATACTAATAAGCACATCAATCAAAGATTACAAGCTATCATCACAAAATCATCAAATGGTATATTAAAACTGCCATCTACAAAGGAACAACTAACTATATTTATTACAATATGCAAATTATTTATTTTAGAATCAATTGATACAGTAGAATGAAAAATATAATTATACGGAATTCATAAAGATTTCTTCAAATAAGGATTTAAGATCAATATACATGTATTAAATAACAAAATAAAATAAATAAATATTAAATTTGTAGAAATAATTTTACCTTAAAAATATGTTTTTCACAAAAATCCCGTATTTAAATGATATTTCTTTCTTACCAGGTAAACACCCGCTACATGATTATTGATTGATGAATCATCTCAAGTCAACCCTTTGTGTCAACTTCTCCTTACAATGGGTAACGGCTGGCTGGTAGTAAAACAAGCAATCTGTCAGCATCAACAACTAAATTTGTCTGCTACTGCTGCAGATATGGTCTAGTTGATCATAAAAATCAACCTTGATATAGTAACATAGCTCATGCTTTGATCAGGGGAATTCCTTTTTGATATGAGATTCCCTAACAAAGACTTTATATATCTCCTTGTTTCATAATATATATAACAGGAAATTTTATTTGTTTAAATTACAGGTTTTGTTAACATTGATTTATCAAAGTAATTCAGAAATTACAGGGCTTTTTAAATACATTTATAATTAATATTTACCATGATATTTCTAGAAGCTTGGCTCAATGAGTTAAAATTCAGACATGTTTGTTTGTACTTCTGTCTTTATGTAGATTATTTGAATTTGAAACATCTTTGAAAATAGTAAAACCATATTTTGATTTTTTTTTTCAAATTAAAACACAAAGGTTTTTTATTTCATAAAATATATATAAAGTGATAAAATAATGTTTTAAATCTGTAAAATTCCTTCTGCATTGAGAGGCTATCATTTAATAAAGAAGAATTTATGTTAAGTAAAGAACAGTATTTTTGCTTAACTTGAAACAACAAAATGCTGTTATAATAATGAAAATTTCTTGTAAATATCACTGTCCATTAAACATTTTATTTTTCTAATAATGATAGTGTTAATTGATTGTGAGGTTAAGTTTGTCTAAGTATACAGATCAAGTTTGATTTTGAAAAAAAAATTCAAAGTGGAAACTAAAAGGTGATACAGGAAATAAAGGAATTTATATTTCAATCACAAATGTTGATCATTAGTTAAAGGTTATATAAAATAATATATAACTTTGATTTATAGTTTAGAGTGTAAGTCAAACAATATTTAAATCAGGAGTTTTCAGTTTACCACTACAGTAGCTCAGTTAGTAGAGTGATCGCTTCATATGTGGGAAGTCGGGGTTCAAACCCCTATCCAGGTCTAATCGAGACTTGAAAATTGTTAGTGACTGTTCTTTTGCAAATTAGCACTTGCCATTTAGAAATGAAAGTCACTGGAAGCATGGTATGTTAAAGAACTCTCCCTGAATATTGCCCTAAGCACACTGCAAAGATAAAAATTTCTGCTATTTTTACTATAGCTGGTGACGTCTCAATAAAAAATATTCCAGACTTGGACGTAAAACTGCATTAAATCAAATCAATCAATCCTGATTTAGTTTAAGATTACCCTACCTACAACTCTTATCTAAAGATAAAAAATAAACAAGTAAGCAAAAACTGACAAAAAACATAATGTTACATCTCTCTCTCTCTCTCTCAATCTCTCTCTCTTCTCTCTCTCTGTCAGGTCCTGATGGTCAACTGGTCTAAGGACCTGGCTTACAGGATGTCGAGGCCTCTCACAACATGGACCATAGTTCTACACAAACACAAACACACTTTACCTTAATCAAAGGTGATCCCCATCAGAATTATCACAGACAACTAAGGTACCAAGAACATGTCTTTACCCAAAGCAACATGTAAAGTTAATGTAGCACAAACATACAGACACACACACAAACATGTGTACTATATACCCTCAAAGATTCACACACAAAGTAAGTAACAAAGAACAACATGTCTTTCCAAAATAAACATGTACTGGTAAGTATTCTTCCTATATAGAACCAGCTTACATCTTAATTATTGTATAAAACTGTCACTATTCATAATGTATACAACAAATCTACAAATATTTACAAGTTTCCACAAACAAAACTCTACCAAAAACCAAGAACAAAGTTATTAACAGCTGGATTAGTTAGAAATAAATAATTTACTATATAAACAAGTTTTTTTTTTTTATCTTTGATGGTACAAATTGGAACAAATTACCCTTCAGGTTGTAATGTTTGTGAAATCAGGAATTTTTCTCTGATATTTTTGTTGTGAGCCAGATGTTTGGATAATGTGTTTGTGGAATGTCAGTTATTTTAATGTTTTTGTCCAAATATTCACAGCTAATTTTGACAAATATGTACAACAGTACATGGACCTATCTGAATATGTACCAGAGTACATGGACCTGTCAGAATATGTAATGTGGTACATGGACCTGTCAGAATATGTACTAAGGTACATGGACCTGTCATAATATGTACTGTGGTACATGGACCTGTCAGAATATATACTGTAGTACATGAACCTGTTAGAATATGTACCAGAATACATGGACCTGTCAGAATATCTACTGTGCTACATGAACCTGTCAGAATATGTACTGTGGTACATGCACAAGTCAGAATATGTTCTAGAATACATGGACCTGTCAGAATATGTACTGTGGTACACAGACCTGTCAGAATATGTTCTAAAATTCATATACCTGTCAGAATATGTACTGTGGTTACATGCACCTATCAGAATATTTACTGTGGTACATGCACCTGTCAGAATATGTACTGTGGCACAAGCACCTGTCAGAATATGTACTGTGGCACAAGCACCTGTCAGAATATGTACTGTGGTTCATGCAGAATACATGGACCTGTCAGGATATGTTCCAGAATATATGGACCTGTCAGAATATTTACTGTGGTACATGCACCTATCAGAATATGTACTGTGGTACATGCACCTGTCAGAATATTTACTGTGGCACAAGCACCTGTCAGAATATGTACTGTGGCACAAGCACCTGTCAGAATATGTACTGTGGCACAAGCACCTGTCAGAATATGTACTGTGGTTCATGCAGAATACATGGACCTGTCAGGATATGTTCCAGAATATATGGACCTGTCAGAATATTTACTGTGGTACATGCACCTATCAGAATATGTACTGTGGTACATGCACCTGTCAAAATAAGTACTGTAGTACATCCACAAGTCAGAATATGTTCCAGAATACATGGACCTGTCAGAATACTTACTGTGGTACATGGACCTGTCAGAATATGTACTGTGGTACATGGACCTGTCAGAATACGTACTGTGGAACATGGACCTGTCATAATATATACCACAGTACATGGACCTGTCAGAATATGTACATGGACCAGAAAAAATTGTAAACCTTCACAAGTGGATAGCTACAAATATCAGTCATCATTACCCTGCCATCACAGCAGCCCTGAATTCATGGATTCATGGCCCTATAATCATGACTCTAAAATTATAGCCATGCAAATATGACACTGCAATATAAAGCCATGCGACAATGACCATGCAATCATTATCTTGCATTTACAGTCCCGAAACATAGTCAACCACTTTAAAACAGAAAGTACTTATCCACCACACATTTGATTAACAAAATCACTTTAACGTACCTATAGTCAAACCCCTACACACAGAAAGTTCTTCACTAGATGACAGAATTCCTTATTAGTAATTACATCCTATAGAATAACTCTTTCCTATAAAACATCCCGTGGTTAAGTAAGATGTCTTGTGTATCTTCATATAATCTTTTCATAGAAAACATTATGCTTAATTTACCTAAATACAATTTACATGGCATAACAGAAGATATGGAACAAGGTTACAAACAGAAAATTAGAAAAAATTGTGTTGACATTTGTATTGGCTCAAAAAGTATCAAAGATGGTCATACAAACCATTTACCCCTAAATGGATGAAAATCCAATGACCTCTAAACTATTTATAAAAGTTCTCTATGTAATGGTCCTGCTCACAATTTTTTTTTTTTGTGTTTGAACATCCTACCCAGGTCATTACTGGTTGGCTCAGTACCAGTGTAATGGTCCAAGTGGTCTTCCATGTTTATCTGGAACATTGCAGACCAGTGTACTGTGTGTGCACACTTGTACACTTGATAATTCACAAGTTAACAAAAATTGTCTCATCATGAATAGCTGATGTGATGTAAAACAACTTTCAATTAAATAACCATGATTATTTTACTCACTTCAGGATAAACAATTCTACAAATGGTACAAGAATCTCAGCAAACAGAGAAAACCACCTTCTATGTTAAGCCAAAAAACCTTGTTACACTAATATCTGTACAGACAGGGTTATAAATCTGGTCAGCGAGAGACACAGTGATCTGTAGGTTTAGATCAAATGATGACCCACAGAGGACATACAGTAAGTCAAACAGGATAAAAAAAAAAAATGAATTCTATTGGAATTTGTAAAATTACATTTTGGATTCTAGGCAGAAAAATTTCTGAAAATGAAAAAATCTACTTAAACAGGTACATAAAACTATAAAACTGTGCACTTATAGTTGATTATAAACACTCTGTCAAATCCAGATTTTACCTAATGCCAGCCAAACACAAAATAGATGATGTTGCAAAAGGAACATAAAACAATAAACAGTGTTTAATCTGTTGTGTAGATAAGACGCTCTGTGACCTGTGATGACCCCTAGTTATAGTAACACTGACCCTTTAACCCCCTAAATCAGCCTGAAACATTAGTATACCTTAATTATATAGGCTGATTTATTGCTTCTTTTTGTCCTGTTTTAAGTAAAGTGTATCAGTAAGATGTAACACCAGACAGGATTGTTATTAAGTAACTCAACTTTTAACTGACATCTTGTTAATCATTTTCTTCTTGATTAATTACTGTATTCTTCAAGTAAGAGTTAAAAAACAAGAAAAACCGGCAGATTACAGATAAAATGTAATTCTGTAAAATTTGAGAACTGTTAAAAACTTCTTAAATCAAAAAGTCTATTGAAGGGAAATGACTGAGCTCAGACATAAATCAGGTACAATATTGTTTTCAAAATTTTACTTAAACCAGTAAATCTCAAGTCAAGTTAGTTGGACAATGTTGCTTCAACCTCTATACACCAGATGTGTGGGGTTTTTTCATTATTGTTTTAAGACTAGACACAATCTTTACAGTTGTTCTAGTTTAGCATTTTTACTGCACTTAAATCAAAGTACAAATACTGTAGCATTTTGGTTACTCTTGCACAAAACTTGACAGGAAAAAAAAACAGAAAAAAGTTAAGATGAACACTATGAATAATTTGACAACAACACAATACCATCAAAAGTTATATTGGGTACATGTGTACTTTGAATTCTCCGTTTATGCACAATAACACAGTTGTGTTTTTTTCACATGGAAATGTATTAATCTACAAGCCATTAATAGATGTAACATTAAAAACAATTAACTGGTAATTTGTTCATTATACTTCTGATTTTATCTAACCATCTGTAAACCTCTGACATCATTACAGCTGATGTAATTACAATCCAATTTTTATCTGGGCGTATTATTAGGAAGCTGGTAAAAGAAGTCATGATTTAGAGAAGAGTTGCATTTGCTGGAAGTACATGTACTTTACACCAAATGTATATATAAAACCTCTTGTCTTTACTGATATTTTTTTTTTTTTTTTTTTTTTTTACTTTTAATGATTTCTGACATCTTATAAAGATTTCATCGAAAAAGTCCATACAAACAAAATAGTGTTAATGTACTCAATCTGTGTCCTTAACTAAACTTAAACATTGGACTGATGCCGAGTCTGGTGTATAATCTGAACTTTGAAAAGGTCAACAAAATTGACAAGAATATAAACCAAACAAAATTTGACATATAAAATTAAAGAATAATACAAAATTGTTTTAAGAATCAAAAAGAAATAAATAACTTACCACTAACACTGCACAGACAGGAATTTCAAGTCTAACATTTTTCTTATTGAAAAAGAGTCATAACATTGATTAATTAGATAAAAAATAAAATGATAAATCTACAATTAATGATTAATTACAAATAAATCAACATTTACTAATACTAATAGTATAAGGTCATTAAACTATATATATTAATTATTCCTGGACAGTGAACCACATTCCAACATAAGGGAGATAACTCTAGTCACAACTACCCCAGTTATTGACAAGTGAGGTGAACTACATAAGAAGAAGTTTCATTAAACCTCCCACTTTGATCAATCACCACAATTAAATGCTTTATATAGATATACTGACATTTTATAATGAAATTTTATATTAGGTAGCTAGCTTAAATTTCATATGTAATTTGACACAAAAGGATAAAATAACAAAAAATTAGAACAGGCAAAAAAAAATTGGTTATCAAAAAAATGCATGGCATGTCTTTTTCATGTGCACAAGGTTAAAAGTGAACAATTAGCAATCAGCCAACATTTTGCCAACAAAGAGAGACCATCAGCAAGATTGTTTAAATGCAGATTAATGCAGAACATACACGCAAAATTTTACTCATTTCAACTCTTCTACTAACAGAAAAGGGGACCTAAAAATGTCCTATAAATGAAGTATTACAATTGTGTTAATTTAGTTCCATTGAAATTCTAGGAACATACTATGTCAGCACAAAAGTTAACTGATAGTGTAACATCACCATCGGGAATATTTCAGATATTTGTGACAAAATACAACTTCATTAAATCAAATGAACCATAAATCAAAGCACAGGTACTTAAGTTTGTACTGTAATCTACATTGTTTCAGCGTAGATGATAACGAATTTTACAGTGTTAACACGCTGACCCACAATATCAAAGAACTACAGTCAATGCTAGTACAATGTAATGACTCCACAATGTAATGACTCCACAATGTAATGACTCAATAACATCTAGTAAAAGGACTAAAACAAGGGCAAAATCATTTATCATGTATTAATAAGTCTGCCTAGATTGACCCTTAAGTGGTTGTGACTCTTGGGGTTTCAAACTCAATTTTAATGACAAGAGTAGAGTGAAGTAATGGTGTTAAACACCAAAGTCAAGTTTCTTTTACTTATAAAAAGGCAGTCAATTCTTTGATACTGTATTACATAAAACTTATGAAAGCATCAACTTACTTATTAGTAACCTTCAAAACAAAACTAAATGGCCACCAGAACTGTCCAATCATCAATCAGTTTTTAAAAACTTTTGATCCAAACACTGACCAATCATAATCCAGTTTTTAAAAACTTTTGATCCAAATACTGACCAATCATCATCCAGTTTTAAAAAACTTTTGATCCAAATACTGACCAATCATCATCCAGTTTTTAAAAACTTTCAATCCAAATCCTGAACTCTTGAAACCCAGTTTTAAATGAAGCATGATGATTGATTTAATTATTAACCCAATAGCACTGACCTCTGGATAATTCAAAATAACATCTGGAAGTATGACTAGAGTCAAGTAGGCATATCTTTACAAAACAATGAGAGAGATCTTTTATACTTCCCGAAATGTGGCATTTGTTTTAACTTTAAACATATTAATGAGATATACATACAGCATAGGTATGAAACCATATCATTATGCCTATGGTGGAAATAAGATAAAGATGATTGCAGATCTTAACTTTTATTTTAATTTATTTATTTTTTTCCTTTTTAGAATATAAAAAATATATATTATATAAATAAACCTTTTTTTCTACTAATGATTTAAAGCATTATTTTTTTGTAAACAGTTTACAGACAATTATGTCCCACCAGACCACTCAAAGGACAGATATATATATATATATATATATATATATATATATATATATATATATATATATATATATATATATATATATATATATATGTATATACAGCACTGAGTAAATCAACAATTGTATGACACCTCAGGGAATGTCATACACTTTTTCCAATGTTAACATTTCCACCTGATGGACATAACCAGTAATCATCCTTTTTATATCATATTTTATATCATATACCATGTATATAATACATGGGCCACATTTATAAACAAAAGGTCTTCTTTATGCTATGTCCAAAAGTTTAGGGTCTCCAAGGTATACCAATATATACTTTTAAAGGTTATGAATTTTGGTGTTCAGTATATGTATATTTATATATTTGTTCCTTCTTCCACATTTTAATGGACCAGCAAAATTATAAGGATTATCTGTCTTATTAACATTATAGCATATTATGTTGAAAATCAAATAAAAAAGACTTATTTCTTCAAAAAATGTTTTACGTTGTAAAGTCATAACAAATGCCATTGATGAATGTCAGTAATACATCAGGCTAAAAAAGCTGTAAAGTTACCCCTCTGTCTCTGTAACATTTTTACATTAATTAGTCAATCAGGTTTTATACATCTCCGGCGTACAGTACTCAAGTACCATCTACATTCATAAAATATTTATATAAGAATCCTATTAAAGAGAACTGGAATTCTTAAACACTTCAAAAAATAATCATTTAGCTCATCTTGTACTGAGTATGGTTTATACAAATTTCCATAACCCCTTTCCACCCCAACCCTGTCAGGTTAACATCATCTTGGATATCATTTTATGATCAAATTATTTGTGTTTTATGGTCAGATATGCAGTTAAGTTATAATTTCAGTGACAACTCAGGTTACAAAAAAAATTGCCATAAATTCAAAAATATTTTGTTTTATGAAATTTTGAGGTGTTTATGTGTTATGGGGGAAACTACAGTGGCCAAACTGGGGCTCAAACCTGAGGCTTTCCAAAATCAAACAGGACCTCCTACTGACTGAGCTACCAGGCCACCTATTAAGCTCTATCTACCACATATGCTTTAATTTATTATTTCTACATAGCAGTGAAAAATAAATTAGTGTTCAAATTAAATAGGAAACTTCACCACACCTTGCCTAACTTCTTTGTGTCTGCTGGCACATAAGGCCCCAATTAAAAAGTAAACATACTGTTGGATAAACATATAATAAAAATAATGTATTTTATATAGAAATGAAGGAAAACCAAAGAGTCTTAAGAAAAAACAAGACAGGAAAGTCAAGTAAAACAGTGGAGTAATGGTGTTTCAAACCAATCGAGTCATAATTCTTTTACATATATGAAGCCAGCCGGTTCTAAGATGCTGCAGGAAACTGGATTGCCTAAAGAAAACTACTCAACTTCTAGAAGAAACTACTCGGCTTCCTTAAGGAGAGACAAACTTTCTCATAGTAGGACCTACTGGAGAAGGGTTCCAGAGATGATTGCTGAGAAACAACTGTAGACAACTATACAACATTAAATGATGAAGTAAAAACAGATTTTTTACATTCCAGTTAATTTTCCTTTTTCCAATGAGATGCTACAAAAACATTTTTTTCTAACAATTACCTTAATCCAACATAAACTGTGATTTTGATCAATTTCTATAAAACATTTGTATAATTTTTTTAACACATGATAGTAAAAACAGTAATTATCAAAATTAATACGTGTTGGAATCAATGAAATAATCTACATTATGACAAAATAATAACATTTTTAAATAATCTTACCTCACAGAGCTGTGATGTGCTAAAAATACACATCAATATCTTTTACAAGCATCAATAACAGACATTGTTAGACGTCAAAAACAAAGACATCTAGCTGGGTCGTTAGTCGGTCATTACAAATGTAATTTACTACAGACATTGTTAGCTATACTAATAACATAGTATCATTAGTACTCATTCCTACTGTCATATATAAGTTATGGGTGAATTACTTATCAATAAATGTAATTTTTAATTTCACTTTATCAATATATCAATGACAAGATAAGTACTGGTTTTACGTCTTAAAAACAAAATAATTATAAAATGATCCAATCTAAATTCATTAATAAAGATTTCATCTTAAACAAATCCGTATGTTTTGTGTTATATATAAGACCTAGATCAGCTATCTTTACGTTTATATATAATTCACTACTTGTGGAATCTTGATAAAAATCAAATTGTATACACATGTAAATCCTTCAGGTAATTACACAGGAGCACCTTAATTACAATAACAGAAAATTAGTTCCAGAAATCTACACTTTTGTGTCTTAATGAAACTTTTTGATAATCCATACAAAAAAAATTATTTTCATTTATTTACACAACTTTTTTGTTCTTTATGACGCACATCACACACAAAAAGTCTTCTTCAAAAATTTATATTCTATTTCTGATCTCTTTATATTGTAGAATCTTATATGTTAGATCTGTTAAATTTGCTATAGTGGTAATTAGTTAATTTACTACAGACTGATTCAAAGATCTGCATCCAAATCATACTGATTTAATTGGAGAATTTATTTACATCCTAGATTAGTAAATAAAGAGGCCTCTAGAAGATTGGGGGGGAGGAAGAACAAAGATTTGGGAAAAAAAACTTTACCAATATCTAAGGGAGATAACTATGTAACATCAAGTAACTAATAAAATTTTACAGAATACATTGTTGTTATCAATAAATCAATAGATTACCTGTTTTCTCTAAGGGAGACAACTTTGTTAAAAGCACATGTAGTAGTTTCAACATGTTTAAATACAAACATGGACCATCCAGTTTTAGATACAGTAACAAGCAACAATCAGCATACTTTTCTTAAACACAAAACTTTTCTCTCTTTTTTAATTTTGAAATTAATCATTCCTATTTTATCTAAAGGAAGTAAAAAATAGTGAAAAATGGACATGATATTGTTTATGTAAAACAACAAAAAATGTTTCTTAAATTTAAAATTTTAGGTTTCTGTTTTATTTTCTCTGATAATTATAACAAAGGAATGTTTACAAATCCATCACATTCAGTTCTAATTTTGATCCTTTTTATCTCGTTTTGGTGACATACTACCGTCTATTTCTACTTCTGTATGTCAGCTAGAGTGTTACATTCTAACGGCCTGTATCTTCTGGCTTTACTTACATCACACTTAATTTACAACATTAAGATTACAAACACCCAAAGTAAAACTTCTAACACAGTTACACCCAAATAAATAAATGTTTAATCTCATAGTCTACACACTATATATATCAAATACTTAAAGTGTGGCTTCAACAAAAACAAGACTTGTATTATCAACCAACTGTGCCATGATTGTCAATCACGACCGTCAACCACGATTGTCAACCATGACTGTCAACTTATGGACCCTTTTTAACAGTAACCACTTCAGAATAAATGAGAAAAAAGCAAAGTTAGAATTTTCTTTTCATTAATTTTATAGGTTTCAAGCTTTTCTCGACTAATCTGTCAAATTTTGACTAAACCAAAAACATAAAATTTTGAAAATTGGAAAATTCTTTTAATACTACACATTCAATACTGATTTAATTTCACAATGATGTATATCAACACAAAAAAGTTAAAACGGAAGCTACAGAACAGTCATTAGAACACAGAACAAGGGACCAAGATGATTTTCATGTTTCATGATGCACACACACAAACACACACACACACACACACACCCTTTGACAACTGCAATTTAACATGTATGTACCGTCAGATCTTTGTAGAAGTTTAAGGACAAGATATAAGTTTTATTGTAATTAAAATTGCTGCAATTATACAAATGATATGGTAATTTTCATCAGGTAGATACTGTAAATTGCGAAAATTTTAAACATCATTGAGGAATTTTAAACCAGAGGCTACACCAATTATCTTTTGTCAATTTTGAACAAGTTACTAAATTATTAAATTGCTTTCAATTTATCTGCTAAAAGCATTTCATCTTTTAGCCAAGCAGAAGAGAAACAGTGCAATAGAAAAAAATAATAAAAAACTCATTTTGATCAATTTCCAAAATATCCATGTCTCGTGTCAGTATCAGGTACTTTTTCATCAAATTAATCAAACATTAAGATACAAGTCAATGATCAAATATAAATCCTCAAAACAAAGTTAAAACTTTGAAAACTGGCAAAATAAGTTTAACATGTGAACTTCCACCACGGAAGCGAGGCCGGGTGCTCTGGAAAGGTAAATGCCTCCTACACCTATATCAAACAGTTCCAAAATATTACAAATGACAGTTATTAACATTTCTGTCCATATTGTTTAAGTCCAGGAAATAACTCTGCCATAAGCTAGGCATATGATGTTTTTTTTTTAATTGAAATGATTCTAAACATTTATCAATGTGATAAAATGATATACCAGAACTGTATTTTCTTGCAGACCAACCAGCCAATATTTGACAGATTTTTTTGTATTGGTAGTTGTAAAAGCATAAACAAATATGTTTTTATATGTGACTTAATATTAAAGATATTACCTTTCTACAGATTTCCTATTTTTTCTACTGATTTATTTTTTTACGTTGATATTTAACAACTTAAAGCTGGGGTTCACATGAAAAAACTATCAAAACTAATTATTTAAAGGCATATTGAAACCCTATTTGTGATTAAACTTTTTTAACTAATTTGTTTTTTATTTTTGTTTATATTTTTGGGAAAAGTCAACATGTGAATGTAAAAATGCACTAATCAAAGTTTACAGTGACTAGTAGACCATTTTGATATTTCTAAAAAAAAATTCTAAATTTATACAAGAAAAAATATAAATTAAATCAATAAGTTCAAAATAAAACATAAATATAATTAATGATAATTACAGATTACATACCTGTGTGTTACATACAGTTATATACCATTCATTATTCCAAAGCACAGGTACTTAGCTACATTAACCTACTGTACTAAACAAAAACAACATATATAACAAAGGTAAAAATGTACTACCGGTACATACACACATCTGGTCAAAAACTGCACATCTGTTGATTATAAATGTGCAAAGAAATGAATTAGGATTGAGGCTCTTCAGGGGTAACAATGGGTCACACAGGTGAAAATAAGGTCTGTATCTATTGGTACTGGTATTACTGTACAGTTCAATATGAATGAAATCAAACTGTCTAATTTATTTCAATTTATCTCTTTTGTTTCTGCTAGCAGAATTTTTATGATCAAACATCATAGGATAATAAAGAAGGAAATTAATTTCCACCCTTAGTTTGATTACCAAAAACTATGACAGAATCGAGCCATTTCACATAAAACTGAATGTAATGATATTGACTAAAGCTCTTATGAAATAAAATATTAAAAAGGAACCTTTTTAATAAGCCAAGGTAACAAAAGTTTATTTATTTCAATTTTTGGAAAAAGAAAAAAAATTCAAATTTACATATAACAAATGTACATATATTTATATGAATGTAATGTTTAATAAATGTTCATGTTTTTTATGTGTGTGAGAGAGAGAGAGAGAGAGGGAGAGAGAGAGAGAGAGAGAGAGTATTTTCTAGACCTTTACTCTCTTTCTACTCATATCAGACATTATAATAGGCACAGCCATGGAGAATTTTCATTGAATCCTTTACATTTACAAAACATTGAAATTTATTTTAAGTAAAATTTTGCCAAGAGCAGGCTAGAAACAATTATAACCCAAAACATTCACAAAATATGTATGGTGAATACTTCAAGGAAATAAAAACTGGCAATGTTAATGACATTCTACCATCATTAATCTCTAGGGCTACTGTGTTGGTATACTTCCTTCAATATAAAATTACAGAATGTTCTCAAACATTTAATTACTAAATCTAATTTATCTTCAGTACTAAACAACATAATGTTACAGTCTTAACACATGACCACACATAGATCTCGAAAATTCAACTCATTTTATACCGATAAAGTGAAGAGAACAAAAACTTATTTATTTATGTAGGATTTATATAAACACAGCGATCCCTATCTACTACTACAAATACTTTGTAATTAAAATCTCATTAATTAGTTGTGGATTTTTATGTTCTATTGTAAGTGTGTGAACATGTTAGTAGAGATGTTAATATTCCAAATCATTTGTATATGATAGCGCCATGTCTTAGCTACTTAAATAAACACTCAAGCACAACCCCAGGCCTCTGTGAGCTGATGTTGTACAAAAATGATAGGCATGACTGGCATTCTGTTTTTATGTGTTAAATGGGCTTGTAAGTAAATGTGTGCCAGTGATAGGTCTAACACTTTCCTGGACAAAACCTTATCAAACTTTAGAACATCAAAAAGTTCAATGAAATATTCACAACAAGTTCTTAGCAAAAAAGGAAATAAACTATCATTGAAACTTCTGTATGTGGAAGGAGGAAAATGAGAGGTCATAACGGGATTAAACCCGGAATCTGTTGCAATATAGGCGAAAACTCTACCAACTGAGCTACTCAGACTGAGCTACACAAAAACTGTAAAACGATACGGCAATTTAATATCCGATTTATTTATTTAACAAGAGGCCCATGGGCCTTAACTCTCACCTGAAGATATGTCCAATATTGTTTGCAAAGTGCAATAGACAATATATTAAGTACAGAAACTTTAAAAGTTTTCTCAAGTTAAGAACTCCCACAAAACTTAATCAGAAATATATCCACTTGCATTTCATTTATAAGTAGCTTATACAAGAGGCCCATGGGCCTTAACGCTCACCTGAAGATATTGTCCAATACTGTTTGCAAAGTGCAATAGACAATATATTAAGTAGAAAAACTTTAAAAGTTTTCTCAAGTTAAGAACTCCCACAAATCAGAAATATATCCACTCACATTTCATTTATAAGTAGCTTATATAATATGCATGAAGTAACTGTAATGCAATGAATAATTTCCAAATCATTAATCAATTTCAGTATACTTTGCAGCTATGTCCCTGTAGTGCAATGAATAATTTCCAAATCATGAATCAATTTCAGTATACTTATGCAGCTATGTCCTTGACCTTGGAACATATATGACCTCAAACCATATATGATTGGCATGTCAATACCTACAATATTCTAATATACATGCCTATACAAAAAGTTAATAGTTTTCAAGATAATAAGCATTTTAAATCTTCTTCTGCAGCTATGACCTTGAACTTTCAACATATGACCTTGAACCATATATCAAAGTGATCGCTGTCACAATACCGACAATATTCTATTATACATACCTATACAAAAAATTAGTAGTTTTCAAGATAATTAGCAATTTAAGTCTTCTTTTGCAGCTGTGACCTTGACCTTTCAACATATGACCTTGAACCATATATCAAAATGATCATCATGTCAATACCTACAATATTCTAATATACATGCCTATACAAAAAGGTAATAAGTTTCAAGATAATTAGCAATTTAAGTCTTCTTCTGCAGCTGTGACCTTGACCTTTCAACATATGACCTTGATCCATATATCAAAATGATTGTCATGTCAATACCTACAATATTCTAATATACATGCCTATACAAAAAGTTAATAGTTTTCAAGACATAGTGACAAATATATAATTTTTAGCAATTTCCTCACTCAGTGCCTTACAATTTTTTCATTTTGAGCCCCATGGCTATCATTTGTGCAAATCTGAAACTACATGACCTAAGGATGTTATAAATGAAATAACTAAGGTATATCTCTTGTAGATTCAGAGGAGAAGATTTTTAAAGTATTTCACTATTTCCCCCCTTATGGGGCCCCAAGGGGACATAACTCCTTCATTTGTGCAAATCTGAAAGGGCTTCACCCAGGCATGATGGTTAGCAAGTTTCATTAAATTTGGCCCAGTGGTTTTGGAGGAGAAGATTAAAATGTAAAAAGTTTACGCATGACGGACGACGCACGACAGACGAAGATGGATAGCAATAGCTCATCGGAGCTTTCAGCTCAGGTGAGCTAATAATATGCATGAAGTAACTGTAGTGAAATGAATAATTTCAAAATCATTAATCAATTTCAGTATAATTATGCAGTTATGTCCTTAAACTTCGAACATATATGACCTCAAACCATATATGATTGTCATGTCAATATCTACAATATTCTAATATACATGCCTATGCATGAAATTAATAGCTTTCAAGATAATTAATAATTTTAATATTCCTATGTTGATATGACCTTGACCTTTGAACATATAACCTTGAACAATATATCAAAATGATCATCATGTCATTACCTACAATATTCTAATATACATGCCTATACAAAAAGTTAATAGTTTTCAAGATAATTAGCAGTTTAAGTCTTCTTCTGCAGCTGTGACCTTGACCTTTCAGCATATGACCTTGAACCATATATCAAAATGATCGCCATGTCAATAGCTACAATATTCTAATATACATGCCTATACAAAAAGTTAATAGTTTTCAAGATAATAAGCATTTTAAATCTTCTTCTGCAGCTATGACCTTGAACTTTCAACATATGACCTTGAACCATATATCAAAGTGATCGCTGTCACAATACCAACAATATTCTATTATACATACCTATACAAAAATAAGTAGTTTTCGAGATAATTAGCAATTTAAGTCTTCTTCTGCAGCTGTGACCTTGACCTTTCAACATAATACCTTGATCCATATATCAAAATGATTGTCATGACAATAACTACAATATATTATATACATGCCTATACAAAAAGTTTATAGTTTTCAAGATATAGTGACAAATATATAATTTTTAGCAATTTCCTCACTCAGTGCCTTACAATTTTTTCATTTTGAGCCCCATGGCCACATTTGTGCAAATCTGAAAATAGATGACCTAAGAATGTTATAAATGAAATAACTAAGGTATATCTCTTGTAGATTCAGAGGAGAAGATTTTTAAAGTTTTTTACTATTTCCCCCCTTATGGGGTCCCAAGGGGACATAACTTTTTCATTTGTGCAAATCTGAAAGGGCTTCACCCAGGCATGATGGTTAGCAAGTTTCATTAAATTTGGCCCAGTGGTTTTGGAGGAGAAGATTAAAATGTAAAAAGTTTACGCATGACGGACGACGCACGACAGACGAAGATGGATAGCAATAGCTCATCGGAGCTTTCAGCTTAGGTGAGCTAAAAATCCGTAGAATGATCGGCGTGATTTGGTCTTTGACATAACCATTCAATTTTCAACAAATGCGTCTTACAAAGACGAGATGATTGTAAAACAGAATTAACTTCTTAGAAATATTATTAAGAGGTTTACTCAACAAATACTCTGTTTTTAGACTCAGATTGAATACTTTTGTACTGTAGAAAAATATGCAAACCTGTTCGCCGTTCACGGAAGAAAAGGAGGCACCCTAACAGCGAAAATGAAAGAGGTTTATTAATTATGACACTCGGACCATGAGCTATTTTGTGAAATTCCGGTCAATCTCCGATTGAACATTAGGATAATGGCTGCTTAAATTAATATTCTTATCCTTAGGCGAATTATCCCCAAACGTTACATACCAAGTACTGCTAGCTATACTTATCCTTTGGCAAATTATTTTCAAACGTTCTAGATATCATGTACTGTTCTCAACACTAACACTTCTAAAGACGAATTATTCTAAAACGTAAGGCGATACCATGGTGTTGACTATGATATCCAACCCTTGGGCTCGGATAACATCAAGTAAGGCTAACCACGGCAATTTAGCACGAGTGGAGTGTAGCTATGTCCGTCCACTAAATAGAATTTGACTGTAGGGCTTAAAAATCAAATCTCGATCAAACACAACAGATCTGTACGGTACTGGTATATCTTCCTAGCGCAGTCATAGCTAATGCATAACATAGATTTTCTTAACTTTTAGGAAGACACGACAGTAAGTAAATAAATAAATAAATAAATAAATAAATAAATAAATGAATGAATGAATGAATGAAGTTCTAAACGCATGAAACGGTTAATTTTTATT
Organism: Tegillarca granosa; assembly: GCA_029721355.1. NCBI lineage: Eukaryota > Metazoa > Mollusca > Bivalvia > Arcoida > Arcidae > Tegillarca > Tegillarca granosa. Next base: position 107,933 of record CM056607.1, on the reverse strand, counting down.
AATTCGGGATTTTTTTTTCGTTTCCATTTTTGTACATCAGATTTATTGTGGTTCTTCTGATCTTGAATGAATGAATGAATGAAGTTCTAAACACATGAAACGGTTAATTTTTTTTAATTCGGGATTTTTTTTTTTTTTTTTTTCGTTTCCATTTTTGTACATTAGATTTATTGTGGTTCTTCCGATCTTGTCTTCCCATATCGAGATTGCATGTATATCGATATATAAACATTGAAAATGATTCTGCATTCGAATTTAATCAGTAACTAAATATTATGAGATGCTCGAAACAGCTGATTTTGGGGAATTAATAATTAGCATTAATAACATTAGTATTAATAAATACAGAACTGGTAAAAAGGTGTGTCAAACTGATGCCGCTGGCGTGACTTGTAGAAAGCTGACAAAGAGAGACAACTCCTGATCATTTTGTAAGTCTGATAATCATTTATGTGTGATTATGAATATAACAGTATACATTTACTGTAATGATTTATTCAAAAGCATTTACCTGTCTGGTCAGTCTTGAACTCATTCTGATCAAATGTTTTAAATGTTGCTGTTATTGTTAAATTAAAATTATTTTAAATGTTGCTTTTATTGTTAAATTAAAATTATTTTATTTTGTTTTGTTTTATTATTTTATTTTATTTTATTTTATTTTATTTTATTTTATTTTATTTTATTTTATTTTATTTTATTTTATTTTATTTTATTTTATTTTATTTTATTTTATTTTATTTTATTTTATTTTATTTTATTTATTTTATTTTTTTATTTCATTTCATTTTGTTTATTATTTCATTAATTCATTTCTTTCTTTTAGTTTAATGAATTACATTTTTGTCCTGACAGTGCCAGCATAGTTATAAAGTATTGTGGTCTAAGTTATTAAACCCCTGACAATTCTTTACTTTTAAATTTGAAGTACTTACTCAAGTACATTGGTTAATTTTCATACATTGTGGTTGATATTGATATACATGTACATGTATTTGTATTTATATTAAATACCTTAGAAACTGTATGGTCTCTATTCTTTACTTTGTTGGAGAAACGACAACCAATGGTTTGGTCAACGGTAATAAAAAATTGTCTTGTATGGACATCAGTATTACCTGGTGCAACTACTTTAACATTAAAATTATTCAAGTCACAAACTAGAATGAATAAACCAATAAATAATATGTATTTGTAATTTGTATACCCACCTATATTTAAGTCATTGAACCAACTGAAACTTCGCATTTAGAAACAAATTAATTGTATATTGAGTGAATAATTTTGTGATAGGAGTTTATTACATTTTGTAGTTTATAAACCATTTTATCCTTTTTACATGATTTTGATGTTTTCTTTTAAGTGAAGAAAAAAACTAGATGAAGATGTCAGGCATGAAGAGGAAGATGATAATTGATTGTGATGCTGGGAATGATGATGCACAGGCTATAATGTTGGCATTGAGCCATCCAGATATAGATGTCATTGGTATTACATGTGTGACGGGGAATGTCCGTGTGGATCAGGTCTGTTTAAATGTTCTCCGAGTGTTAAAGGCTTGTGATAGACTAGATGTAAGTGTTTAAAGTTTGTTAGTAATCAATAAGAATCTTTGAATAATCTTATGTTTCCAATTGTTATAAGTTTATTGTGTTTTCCGTGACATTTTAAATACTATTGGACCATAGTAGCAGTTGTTAAACAAATTTGACCAATGACATCATTATTTAAATGAAGACACTTTAGCCTCATTTATGACTTATTAGATTCTATCCACATTCACAGATTGACCACTGTATAAATCCACTAACATCCACTCTATTGTCATAAGTGCTAACCAACATATCAGTAAATACCCTAACTACAGTATTAATATAAATGTAACAGAAAACACAGAATTGTAGGGTCAGACCATGACTCTAACCCTGGACCCTGCACACTAATACATCAAAGCTCTCCAAATGAGTTAATACATAAGAAAAGACCATGACTCTAACCCTGGACCCTGCACACTAATACATCAAAGCTCTCCAAATGAGTTACTACATAAGAAAAGACCATGACTCTAACCCTGGACCCTGCACACTAATACATCAAAGCTCTCCAAATGAGTGACTACATAAGAAAAGACCATGACTCTAACCCTGGACCCTGCACACTAATATGTCAAAGCTCTCCAAATGAGTGACTACATAAGAAAAGACCATGACTCTAACCCTGCACCCTGCACACTAATACATCAAAGCTCTCCAAATGAGTTACTACATAAGAAAAGACCCTGAATACATTTTTTAAATAATAATTTAGTTAACCAAATATTATTTACTTTTTTATACAGGTGCCTGTTTTTAAAGGTTCAGGTAAAACTATGCTAGGTAACATACCAGATCGTTATGCTGGAGTTAAGTTCCATGGACATGATGGAATGGGTGATGCACCTAATCCACTTCCTGTGGATATTGATATGATACAAACAGAACATGCTGTTCAGGCACTTGTACGTTTAGCTGACCAGTATCCAGGTATATGCCAGTAGTATAAAATTCCCAGTGTTTATAATTAAAAATGCAAAATCTTGGATTCATATAGAATTTTAAAAGTTTTAATCAGATAAGTTGTTAATCTGTAAGATAGTTCTTAACTTTTTAGTTTAAGCTCACAAAACTGTAAAAATGGAACACATCAGTCAAAGTTTCCAAAAGGCACCACAGAATAAATGTTTTCCATTATGATTCTAATGTTTACTATAAGAAAAAAGTTCAACTATAATAAAGGTGGTGAAAACACTATGTAACTCATGGTGAAAATACTATGTAACTCATGGTGAAAACATACTCATGGTGAAAACACTATGTAACTCATGGTAAAACAACACTATGTAACTCATGGTGAAAACACTATGTAACTCATGGTAAAACAACACTATGTAACTCATGGTGAAAACACTATGTAACTCATGATGAAAACACTATGTAACTCATGGTAAAAACACTATGTAACTCATGGTAAAAACACTATGTAACTCATGGTGAAAACACTATGTAACTCATGATGAAAACACTATGTAACTCATGGTGAAAATACTATGTTACTCATGATGAAAACACTATGTAACTCATGGTAAAAACACTATGTAACTCACAATGAAAACACTATGTAACTATGGTAAAAACATTATGTAACTCATGATGAAAACACTATGTAACTCATGGTAAAAAAACACTATGTAACTCAAGGTAAAAAAACTATGTAACTCATGTAAAAAACACTATGTAACTCATGGTAAAAACACTATGTAACTCATGGTAAAAACACTATGTAACTCATGGTAAAAACACTATGTAACTCATGATGAAAACACTATGTAACTCATGGTAAAAAAACACTATGTAACTCAAGGTAAAAAAACTATGTAACTCATGTAAAAAACACTATGTAACTCATGGTAAAAACACTATGTAACTCATGGTAAAAACACTATGTAACTCATGGTAAAAACACTATGTAACACATGGTAAAAACACTATGTAACTCATGGTAAAAACACTATGTAACTCATGGTAAAAACACTATGTAACTCATGGTAAACACACTATGTAACTCATGGTAAAAACACTATGTAACTCATGGTGAAAACACTATGTAACTCCTGATGAAAACACTGTGTAACTCATGGTGAAAAAGCTATGTAACTCATGGTAAAAATACTATGTAACTCATGGTAAAAACACTATGTAACTCATGGTAAAAACACTATGTAACTCATGGTAAAACAACACTATGTAACTCATGGTAAAAACACTATGTAACTCATGGTAAAAACACTATGTAACTCACGATGAAAACACTATGTAACTCATGGTGAAAACACTATGTAACTCATCATCATGATGAAAACACTGTGTAACTCATAGTAAAAACACTATGTAACTCATGGTAAAAACACTATGTAACTCATGGTAAAAACACTATGTAACTCACGATGAAAACACTATGTAACTCATGATGAAAACGCTATGTAACTCATAATGAAAACACTAACTCATGGTGAAAACACTATGTAACTCATGGTGAAAACTCTATGTAACTCATGGTGAAAACTCTATGTAACTCATGGTGAAAACACTTTGTAACTTATGGTGAAAACGCTAAGTAACTCATGATGAAAACGCTATGTTACTAATGGTGAAAGCACTATGTAACTCATGGTAAAAACACTATGAAACTCATGATGAAAACACTATGTAACTCATGATGAAAACAGTATGTAACTCATGGTAAAAACACTGTAACTCATGGTGAAAACACTATGTAACCCATGGTAAAAAAACACTATGTAACTCATGGTGAAAACACCATGTAACTCATGGTAAAAAAACACTATCTAACTCATGGTGAAAACATTATGTAACTCATGGTAAAAACACTATGCAACTCATGATGAAAAAAAATTTAACTCCTGATGAAAACACTATGTAACTCATGGTGAAAACAGTATGTAACTCAAGGTGAAAACACTATGTAACTCATGGTGAAAACAGTATGTAACTCATGGTGAAAACACTATGTAACTCATGGTGAAAACACTATGTAACTCATGGTAAAAAAAACACTATGTAACTCATGGTGAAAACACTGTGTAACTCATGGTGAAAACACTATGTAACTCATGGTGAAAACATTATGTAACTCATCATCATGGTGAAAACACTATGTAACTCATGGTGAAAACACTATGTAACTCATGGTAAAAACACCATGTTACTCATGGTGAAAACACTATGTAACTTATGGTGAAAACACTATGTAACTCATGGTAAAAACACTAACTCATGGTGAAAACACTATGTAACTCATGGTGAAAACACTATGTAACTCATGGTAAAAAAAACACTATGTAACTCATGGTAAAAACACTATGTAACTCATGGTGAAAACATTATGTAACTCATGGTGAAAACATTATGTAACTCATCATCATGGTGAAAACACTATGTAACTCATGGTGAAAACACTATGTAACTCATGGTAAAAACACTAAGTTGCTCATGGTGAAAACACTATGTAACTCATGGTAAAAACATTAACTCATGGTGAAAACATTATGTAACTCATGGTGAAAACATTATGTAACTCATCATCATGGTGAAAACACTATGTAACTCATGGTGAAAACACTATGTAACTCATGGTAAAAACACTATGTTGCTCATGGTGAAAACACTATGTAACTCATGGTAAAAACATTAACTCATGGTGAAAACACTATGTAACTCATGGTAAAATAACACTATGTAACTCATGGTGAAAACACCATGTAACTCATGGTAAAAAAACACTATGTAAGTCTTGGTGAAAACACTATGTAACTCATGGTTAAACACTATGTAACTCATGGTAAAAACATTAACTCATGGTGAAAACACTATGTAACTCATGGTAAAATAACACTATGTAACTCATGGTGAAAACACCATGTAACTCATGGTAAAAAAACACTATGTAACTCATAGTGAAAGCACTATGTAACTCATGGTAAAACACTATGTTACTCATGGTAAAAACACTAACTCATGGTAAAAACACTATGTTACTCATGGTAAAAACACTAACTCATGGTAAAAACACTATGTTACTCATGGTAAAAACACTATGTAAATCATGGTAAAAACACTATGTAACTCATGGTAAAAACACTATGTAACTCATGGTAAAAACACTATGTAACTCATGGTGAAAACACTATGTAACTCATGGTAAAAACATTAACTCGTGGTGAAAACACTATGTAACTCATGGTAAAATAACACTATGTAACTCATGGTGAAAACACCATGTAACTCATGGTAAAAAAACACTATGTAACTCTTGGTGAAAACACTATGTAACTCATGGTAAAACACTATGTAACTCATGGTAAAAACATTAGCTCATGGTGAAAACACCATGTAACTCATGGTAAAAAAACACTATGTAACTCATGGTGAAAACACTATGTAACTCATGGTAAAACACTATGTTACTCATGGTAAAAACACTAACTCATGGTAAAAACACTATGTTACTCATGGTAAAAACACTAACTCATGGTAAAAACACTATGTTACTCATGGTAAAAACACTATGTAACTCATGGTAAAAACACTATGTAACTCATGGTATAAACACTATGTAACTCATGGTAAAAACACTATGTAACTCATGGTGAAAACACTATGTAACTCATGGTGAAAATACTATGTAACTCATGGTGAAAACACTATGTAACTTATGATGAAAATGCTATGTAACTCGTGGTGAAAACACTATGTAACTTATTATGAAAACACTGTGTAACTCATGGTGAAAACACTGTGTAACTAATGGTGAAAACACTATGTAACTCATGGTGAAAACACTATGTAACTCATGGTGAAAACACTATGTAACTTATGATGAAAACACTGTGTAACTCATGGTAAAAACACTATGTAACTCATGGTAAAAAAACACTATGTAACTCATGATGAAAACACTATGTAACTTATGATGAAAACACTGTGTAACTCATGGTAAAAACACTATGTAACTCATGGTGAAAACACTATGTAACTTATGATGAAAACGCTATGTAACTCGTGGTGAAAACACTATGTAACTTATGATGAAAACACTGTGTAAATTATGGTGAAAACACTGTGTAACTCATGGTGAAAACACTATGTAACTCATGGTGAAAACACTATGTAACTCATGGTGAAAACACTATGTAACTTATGATGAAAACACTGTGTAACTCATGGTAAAAACACTATGTAACTCATGGTAAAAAAACACTATGTAACTCATGATGAAAACACTATGTAACTTATGATGAAAACACTGTGTAACTCATGGTAAAAACACTATGTAACTCATGGTGAAAACACTATGTAACTTATGATGAAAACACTGTGTAACTAGGGGTGAAAAAGCTATGTAACTCATGGTAAAAAAACACTATGTAACTCATGATGAAAACACTATGTAACTCATGGTAAAACAACAATGGTTAGCAAAATCCAATGGTTTGTAATAAAAAATGGTTAAATTTCTAACATATAAAAAAGTCTACATTTGTAGTAATTTTGCTTTACTGAGTTGCTACAGTGATACCTACCTGATCAGTGTTACTAACAGTAACTTTTTCCATTTGATTTTTTGTAATATAAAAATCCCAGTGTTTATAATTAATACTGCAAAATCTTGGAATCATATAGAATTTTTAAAGTTTTAATCAGATAAGTTGTTAATCTGTAAGATAGTTCTTAACTTTTTAGTCACTAAGCTCAAAAAACTGTAAAAATTGAACACATCAGTCAAGGTTTCCAAAAAGCACCATAGAATAAATGTTTTCCATTTTTGTCCCTGCTTTCAATGAAAGGGAGACTAACAAACGATATACCATAGTTCCAGTTTCCCTCTTTGCATTTTATGCTAGGACTGTCCATATTACCCCTCATTTATCATTATAATTATAGAAGTCTATTTCATTTAAAAACAGGTGACATGAATTCAATTAATTTGCTTGTTATTTTTCAGGGGAAGTAACCCTTGTTGCATTAGCTCCTCTTACTAACATAGCACTAGCTCTAAGACTAGATCCAGGATTTTGCACCAACCTTAAAGATGTCGTTATTATGGGTGGAAACACAGCTGGTATTTATTTTTTTTTTTTTTCATGTTATACTTGACTGTTAATTACAAACTAATGGGAGTCGGCTATATTTCGCACACTTGTAATAAAATAACTGGATATAGTCACTCAATTTTCTGACCAGGAAGAGCAGTTGTGACAATTTGTTTCCAAATTTAAATTCTTTATTTCAATTTTTTTATGATCATATCAGCCATGTTGTTTTGTTAATGATTACAGATGTTGAGTAATTATTCATTGGTCCAAAACAAGTAAAATATTTTGATTGATTTTCATTCATTTAAACCATGTTTTATTTGGTGTGAGTATAAAACTTCATTTTTTAGACCTCTGTTACTTTCAGGGAGGGGGAACACAACACCAGCAGCAGAATTCAACTTTATATCTGACCCTGAGGCAGCATTTGTCACCATTAATGAATTAAAATGTCCCATAATTACAGTAGACTGGGAGATTTGTCTCAAAGCAGCAGTTACAAAGGTATAATATCATCAGGATTTTAATTAACATAGTAAAACTTGATAATTATATTAGATGACAGAGTTGTTTTAGGTTAGTTGAAAGTTATGTAAAATAAAAATCACATAATTGATAAAACATGATTTTTTGAAAATGATTCGGTCAAAAAAGGGCAAAGTTTTTAAAAAAAAGATTTACAGAAAGACGGTATATTTATTACTCTTTGTTTTACATTATAAATGAAGAAACAGATTGGTTTCTGATCAGTTGATTTACATTGACTGATTGATATAATTTTTAATGAACACCACATTTACTAGTTCACATGATAATTTGATGTGGTGTTATATCTGCACTCAGCATTTAAAAACCAATAAAATGAGCATTTAAAACTATCTCTGTCTAGCATCACTGTGAGGTAGTCTACATGCTCATTCAGTAAAGATATCTGTCTTGGATAAAATGCTAATTTTGTCTGTTTAGAAAAAAAATCATGTAGACGGCTATGAAAACAAGAGTGAACTAATTGCGTTTTATGCACCTTTCAAAGACTTCTTTCACTTTTATCGAGGCTGCCAGCTCTGGAATGATGGAGGATATCAGAGTATAAGTACTATGAGAAATTTACCAACTATTGGAAGTAAAATTACAAACTTTGTTGCAGTAAAATATTCCAAAGTGTTGATATATATACCATCTCTATGTTGCTGTTGCATTAATATTGTTTTTGTAAATGAATTTAATTTTTTCTAAACAAGAAAGGAATTTAATTTATACACATTTATTGAATTGTTCAATTTGTAAGCTTTTTCTGTTTAAAATCAACAGTGTTAAAAAATATAAGAATCCAATACTAGTATCCATGACCATGCAGGATTGCTAAATTTCACCAAAAGAGTTGAATGTTTTATCCAGAGGATGAATTTTCTCTATGTCTGAAAAGTTAACTCATAATAATAATTCAGTTTAAATGTTTAAATGCTTTTAAATTTAAATTTAAATGTTAAAGTTTGAATCCAAATATGATTTACATAGACATCAGCACCATGTTTGCAAAATCTACCCGTAAGTGTTATTCAGCACTCAACTTAAATTTATAAACATGACCATCAGAATAGCTTTAACTTAATTAAGTCTTCACAGTATAAAAAGTAAACAAAATTATCTGTACTTAGTTCCCAGTTTTAACATCTGCAAGGCGTTGAAAATATTTTATAATGACGGTCCTGATGGCATTTTTACAAAAAATGACCGCATATTCCACACAGGATAACAATATTTGATTATGCCATTACACAAAGTCCAAAGATCATGTGATATATATCATGTGACATAAAACCCTAAATCATATGATCAGATATGGAAGAAAGTTTCCTGTAAAAAAAATCACACTTGCTGATATTAGAACTACTACAGTGTGTAATTACATTGTAGGATTGGTTAGATATGTGGTTAAATGTTGATACACAGAAAGGACGTTTTAACAGAGATATCAGTGAAAAAACTTTGTTTTATTGGCAAAAACCTTATAATGAATACAACTCATGTGACTTAGCGGCTATGGCTGTAGCTGTAGACAAGAGTGTGGCATCAGAGTTACAAGAAGTGTATGCCACTGTGGAACTAAGTGGAACAGTAACAAGGGGACAGATGGTTGTGGATTGGAGGGGTGTACTAGATAAACCACATAACATGAAGATTGTACAATCTTATGACTTGGAAAAAGCCAAAGAAATGTTTTATAATATGTTGTTATGAAAGAATAAAGCTTTTTATTCAGTTTTTTTTTTTTCTTTGAACTTCATTTGTCTGAAGTGTTTTATATATCTTGCTATATTATAAAAAAATCAGAAATAAATAATGTTTTTTGTTGTTTGTATATAATTGAGAGGCATCAGACATGTCTTATTTCCCCAAAGAAAGTCATATAAACTTTAAATACAATCCTTAAAAATACAAATCAATTGTTTATTCTCAACAAAAATACAGCTCCTCCAGAGACAAGGTTGTGTTTTCTTTAACAAGTCAATTCATTTAATTTTATTAATACCATAATCAAGAATATAAAATAGTTAATTATTTTTGCATTTAAGATTAACTATAACACTTTTTGGGTTTGTAACATACTTTGTGGATGTTTGAACATTTCAGGTTCATTTGAAATAGAATAAACATCTGGTTTTTGTGAAGAAACTGCTGTGTCATGGTTTTAAATTACTTTAAAAGATTTAAACTAACATTTTGCTGAAAATTATATCTACTTGTTTAACATAAAATAACACTGATTATAAAACTTGAGACTGTGGACCTGCAGACACAGAATTGGTTAGATATGTGGTAAATGTCATTACATTATAAAAGGTATAGAATTTAAATATCTATATAAGTAATCTGTTTGAAAAAGCTAATTTTCTTATCTCCCTTTGATGCTGAGGTAATACTTCAGTTATTTCCCTTTCAAGTTCTTCAGTTGCTAATGTTTTACTCCTAATCTATCTTTAAGTTCTTTAGTTGCTTATGTTACATTCTATTTACCTCCCTTTATTTTCAACTACTGTTGTTACCTCTACGTAGCACACTTTGTTATTATTCAATTGCTGACTATGCTTCTACTTTTTATTCTCAAAGGCTGGTGTAAAATTTTTCTTTTGTCTTATTTCTGATATAACACTCAACTTATCTCCCTTGTTGTTCTCTAACTGCTAATGTTACACTCTACTTATCTCCCTTTGACAATCTTCAGTTACTGATGTAACACTCTATTTTCCTCCCTTTGGTTATCTTTAGTTACTGATGTTACATTCTACTTATCTCCCTTTGACGAATTTCAGTTGCTGATATATCAATCTACTTATCTCCCTTTGATGCTGATGAAACATTTTTATCTCCCTTTGACGGTTCTTCAGTTGCTGATGTTACATTTATCTTTTTATTCTAGGATTGGTTAGATATGTGGTTAAATATTGATACGCATAAAGGACATTTTAACAGAGATATCAGTGAAAAAACTTTGTTTTATTGGCAAAAACCTACTAATAAATTTATGTCCTGGGACCTAACTGCCATGGCTGTAGCTGTAGCTGGCATCAGAGTTACAAGAAGTGTATGCCACTGTGGAACTAAGTAGAACAGTAACTAGAGGACAGATGGTTGTTGATTGGAGGGGTGTACTGAATAAACCACATAACATGAAAATTGTACAATCTTATGACTTGGAAAAAGCCAAGGAAATGTTTTATAATATGTTATTATGAAAAAATAAAATGTTTTACTTCAGTATTGTTTTTCTTTTAATTTCATTAGTCTGAAGTCTCAGTTTCACAATCATTCACGCAGTTGAGTGTATACTCAATTTAAATATCCCCATTCTTCTCTCATAAATATTTAAAAATTTTAAGTTTAACGAGGTAATCTTTTGTTTTCTTCAACAAACCTACACTTAATAATTTCAGTATAACATAAGATATTAAATTTTAACTTTGCAATGGCTTAAAAACTGACATTGAAATATTCTCTTATTTGAGTTGAGTGTACACTCAGTTGAGTGAATAATTGTGAAACTGGAGCCTGAGGTGTAATGATTGAAGGTTTAGTACAGTTTAAATGTTAAAATAATGACAAAGAAGATTAGATATAGTATGACAAAACATAAATATCAAGCATACTTTGCATTTGTTTTTAAAATAATAATTTGTGCTAGAACTTTGACTGCTACTAAAAAAGATTATCTCAATTAACAGCCAATGCAACCAAGAACACAACAACTAGTTAATTGATGTGACTGTGGTACAGACTTTTGCTGTGTTTATAATACTTTCCCATTGTGGACAGATACTGCAGTAAATGGCCAATGCTGTGTTTATAATACTTTCCCACTGTGGACACACACTGCAGTAAATGGCCAATGCTGTGTTTATAATACTTTCCCATTGTGGACAGATACTGCAGTAAATGGCCAGTGCTGTGTTTATAATACTTTCCCATTGTGGACAGATACTGCAGTAAATGGCCAGTGCTGTGGTTATAATACTTTCCCATTGTGGACAGATACTGCAGTAAATGGCCAGTGCTGTGGTTATAATACTTTCCCATTGTGGACAGATACTGCAGTAAATGGCCAGTGCTGTGGTTATAATACTTTCCCATTGTGGACAGATACTGCAGTAAATGGCCAGTGCTGTGGTTATAATACTTTCCCATTGTGGACAGATACTGCAGTAAAACTTTGTACAGATAATGTAGTAAATGGCTGGTGGAGGGGTTATTGTTGTTCCCTTCTTGGTATTGGAACTGAAGTAAATAGCTAGTGGTGTGGTTATAGTACTGCCAAACTTTGGACAGACACTGGATTAAATAACCAGTGATGAGTTTATAGTATTCTAAACTTCTGATGAGAACTGGAGTAAATGGCCAGTGGTGTGGTTAGAGTACTTCCCAATGTCTGATGAGCGGTGGAGTAAATTGTCAGTGGTGAGGTTATAGTACTTCCCAACTTCTGATGAGCATTAAAGTACATTGCCAGTGGTGTGGTTATTGTACTTCCAAACTTTGAACAGACACTAGAGTGTATTGCCAGTGGTGTGGTTAGAGTACTTCCCAACTTCTGATGCACACTGGAGTGTATTGCCAGTGGTGTGGTTTTAGTACATCCCAACTTCTAATGAGCACTGGAGTGTATTGCCAGTGGTCTGGTTTTAATACTTCCCAACTTCTGATGAGCACTTGAGTGTATTGTCAGTGGTGTGGTTATAGTACTTTCCAACTTCTGATAAACACTGGAGTGTATTGTCAGTGGTGTGGTTTGAGTACATCCCAACTTCTGATGAGCACTAAATTAAATTGTCAGTGGTGTGGTTATAGTACTTCCCAATGTCTGATGAGCACTGTAGTGTACTAGTATTGCCAGTGGTGTGGTTAGAGTACTTCTCATAGTCTGATGAGCACTGGAGTATATTACCAGTGGTGTGGTTATAGTACCTCCAAACTTCTGATGAACACTGGATTACATTGCAAGTGGTGTGGTTATTGTACTTCCCAACTTTGGATGCCGCTTGAGTAAATTGTAATGGATATGGAGTAAAGATTAAATGTTGGCTCCAATATTTTTTTGACATTGGATATAAAAAGGACAATAAGTGTGTGTGTGTGTGTGTGTGTGTGTGTGTGTGTGTGTGTGTGTGTGTGTGAACGATCAACAAATTATTTTTGTATAATCAGTGGTTAAGATCTTGCCCTACGACACGGAGAAATCAACATTATAATTAGTCATTTTTTTTACAATTGTTTTTAAAAACATAAAATTACATCTCAGGGTAATTTTTTCGAGAAAAAAAGCTAATTCTTTAAACATTTTCGTGATATTAATCGCCGGAAACTCCATGAATAAAACTTTAACTTACGAACTAACATTTTTCATCACACGTCACAATATGGGCTTCGTTGGATAAAAAAGTCAAAATTTGCGTTTCTGCGAGTAAAAACAAAACCAAAGGAAACATTTTGACTGTCGTGACTCAAAGAGTTTCCTTGGTTAAGATTTAAAGGAAATAAAATGTTATGTGACGTTTGTTAATCAGTAACAAACAATTCTACGACCGACAGGAATAACAACTATCACAGATTTGCAAACTACGGACACACTAGAGAAAGTTAGTCTGATCTCCTAAACAAATACAGAAACAAGTGTTTGTAAAGCATTTAAGTTTTCTAGGTAAAATCAAGGAACTAAACGCTATTTATTTCGGTCGGTTATCTAATTAAAATCTTATAGTTATTACAATAAATTCTATCAATTAAAAATACACTAGGTCTTTGTTTTAGCTTTAAAAAATCTGTAAAATCAGTAGTATACTATATTATTACAAAAAGTCATACATTTAGACAAGAGTAGTATTCAACAAATGAACACCAATAAGAACGAAACGAAGATGCAGTTCCGGGAGTCACTTTTTGGATTCCTAGGAAAAGTTCTTTGAACCAACCATTTCAGTTCCGATGGGTCTTGATCCAAAAGTGAGATATTTTTAATCAAAAGATTGATTTAATACCACAGAGTTTTTTTTTCTTTCTAACTTGTTGATTTATAAGTTATCAATCTTTATATATTATCATATATCTGTGTTTATATAAATAAAAGTTTATATGAACTAAATAGATAAAATTTGATAAAATTAGCCCTACACACATATAACAGTACGCCTTCGTTAAATTCATTATGATGTAAGTATAGTTTTACAATTACAGTAAATCCGTCTAGAGCTTACAGAGGCTTAGTAAGCTGGTTATGTCCCGGTCCCGGTGTGTGTGTGTCGATTTAGTGTGCTAGACGTCCCCATTCAGCCAACAAAATGTTATTTTATATATACTGTATCTGATCAGTTCAACAGTTCGGTTCATGGTGGAACAAAGTGAATTCTATTGATGTCTAAGGATATATTATGGTTAAACACCTTTAATTTCAGAAGTCTTTGTCTTTTCACCATTTTTGGCTAAAATTCAGAGTTCACGGTCAAGAAAAACCCGGTGAGTAAATGGGATGTTGATCTGTAGCTATATCAGACAAGTGCTAGCTTCGATTCATGCTATTTACTTTTTAAATATCGTGTCTAATCAATGCGTCATTGTTTACAATAATAATAATAATAATTATAATCATCATCATCATCATCATTTGAATAATAATTTTAATGTCGCCATGTAATATTTTCTTTCACTTAGATTTGTCTCTGTTATATTTGCTAAATTAGAGCTAACTTGCAATAAAATATATTATTTGTTATAATTATCACACATATTGCTCTGAGAAGGAATCACATTAATGGTGTATGAAGTCGGCGAAATCTTTGAAAATAAATTTTTAAAATAGATAGTGAATAAATTAGTAACCTTTTTTACAAAATGAACAGATGGATTACTTTCAATTAATATTTATTGTGAGTCTTAACATCATATTAATTAATTAATTTATTTATTTATAATATGCATATCGCATTGACAGGTGCTAGTATTGATTATCGCCCATTGGACGCGTTTTCGTCGCTAGGTAAAAGTACTTTTCTTATCTTCTTATGTCAAAGATTTCCAATACGGAAATAGGTGGCGAATGGATTGGATTGATTATTTTCAATGACGTTATAACACAATATCACTGGTTATGTAGATACATATTTAATACACAGAAGCAGTAGCTGATTAGCTTCAAAATGACAGATGCTGAGGAATTTGGTCAGCTGGAATCGGCAACGTCAAGTATGCCTAATAGCTCATTCAACAGATATAATTTTTTTTTTCTAAGAAAACTACTTTAGATTGCGGATCATATGACAACAACATCAGTGTCATGGATGCTGATCCTGATACTGGTTTAGTATTGAAATCGCCCTGCATTAATTTTGGCTTGAAACTATCTAATTTAGTCAAAGCATTTGAACTTGAAGTTAATTAATTATGCTAAATTGCGATATTATCGTTGATCGTTAAGTAACAGTGGAATGAAGGATTTCGGTTAAAAGTCTAAAGAGCAAAGATAGTTAGCATGTCTGAAATATAATGTAAACTGTAACGAAGCCCCCTGCCCCAAACTTTGTTTATCTGGGTAGTCTGGTTTCCTCACCATCTAAGGCTGACCACCTTGATGTTAGTGAAAGTATCTTGACATGAGCAAACATCTGTAGGGATTTTGGTGCCTCATTGGTTAGAATTGAATTAGAACAGTCCAACCCTGCATTTTCCAGTTACAGTTTGATTGGCCTTAGAAATAATGGACTGGCACTTAAGGCCATTCAAATCTTAGCTGAGGTAATCTATTTTAGTTTTGTCATGGTAACTAAGAGAGGAATGTAGCAGCCGGGAAGGGGGACCAGTTTGTAGAGCACTTACCTTTGTTGTTAAAGGTCTGGATTTCAGTGTGCATGTTTTTTCCTTCCCGTTTCACACTATTACTTTATACACTATAAACTTTGTTGCACTGATTATATAAGAATTCATTGTTATGTAATTAACTTTATCATTTATAATTAGGGTGTTGTTAGGAATTTCGCTAAGAAATTGTATTTTCATAACATTTACAGAATACATGTACATTTAATTTTATATTCATTCTTAATCAGATAAATTATGTAATACCAGACTTCTGAATTCACAAACGAATACCAAAGGTTGGATTTTAGATTTTTTTCCTCATTGTTCTTTATTTGTCAATGCATTTCTAAGAGATAACATATCACAGAGTAGAGGTTATGTAAAAGTTTGATAATTTTTACATTAAGATCGAACTTTAATAAGCTAAGTCTGTTATCACTGTTTTCTTATCTTGTTCTTTATTTTGCTTCCTTTTTTAAATCGCGTTTTTATTATATTAAAATAGATGATATTATATCCTTGAAAGAAAGAATTGCTTTGCTTGAAAAACGGGAAAATGAGTTGATGGAAGAAATCAAACAAAATGAAAATGATTTTGGTCAAAAAAGAGCAAAGTTTAAGGAAATTTATCTACAGAAAGAAGGTATTTTTATTACTTTTTGTTTTGCATTAAAATGAAGTAACAGTATGGTTTACATTGATTGAATGATAGAATTTTTAATTGACATGACATTTAATGATTTGATTGCTTGATGATTTAAATGGCTACATTGACTAGGATAGGGATTCAAACCTAATGGATGATACAACTCGGTCACTGATATCCTTTAATCCCAAGTACATGTATGTGTATTATGAAATATCATAATATTATTTATTAATATATTATATTATTACTCTTAAGTTGTTCTAAATAGTATATAATTAAATGCCATGTACTTTTAGAGATGGTAGATAAAGATTGATGTATACATTGTTGATCATTAAATTTTTTCAGGGGTACAAGCAGTCACTTTGTGAATTTCTAGACATTACTAAATTCTTATTATTTATTTAGGACTATAAAACTATGACTTATCTTGGAGATTTCATAGTGACTAACAAGACCAGCATCTCCAATCAAACTGGAAATTGTTTTCTTATTTGTATGGTTCAGGTCTGATCTATTCTGTTATTATTGATATTGATAAATACATTAAAACTTCCATCAAATCTCCACCAGAACACATCTGCACTGATACCAGAAAATAAATAACATTGGCAAAATTATTGTAGACTTGAACCTGAACCTCTCTATAGGGATAATAACATGAGCAATTCCAATGATGTGTATTTGAAAGGTTATCTTAATAACATATCTTGACAGAATTTGTGTGTACCAGTATTTGACTAAACTTTGATGTTTTTATCTTTGACAGAGGAGTTAAAGAAAGAGAAGGAAGCTGTTACCAAAGCTAAAGAAGAGGTTAAAGATTTAGAACTGAAAGTAGAGAATTTAAATAGTGAACTACAAGGTATCAAGGCTGCCGTGGAGCTATCTGAGACAAGTAAACAAGATGAAATAGAAAATTTACGAAGAGATTGTCAACAAGAAGTGGCAAGTCTACAGAGGCTAATGTCAGGTGGGTACAACATGAACTAGAAAATTTACAAAGAGATTGTCAACAAGTGGCAAGTCTACAGAGGCTAATGTCAGGTAAGTATAACATGAAATAGAAAATTTACGAAGTGTTTGTCAACAAGAAGTGGCAAGCGGACAGAGGCTAATGTCAGGTAAGTACAACATGAAATAGAAAATTTACAAAGAGATTGTCAAAAAGAAGTGGCAAGCTGACAGAGGCTAATGTCAGGTAAGTACAACATGAAATAGAAAATTTCAGAGATTGTCATCAAAAAGTGGCAAGACTACAGAGGCTAATGTCAGGTAAGTACAACATGAAATGAATATACAAAGAGATTGTCAACAAGAAGTTGCAAGTCTACAGAGGATAATGTCAGGTAAGTACTATGTTACTATATTTACTCTGTATTTAATAATTAATAACATACATGTACCTATATCATTCTATATGAAGTGATGGTGTGTATATATACAGTATATCATTTAGCACTTGTTGAACCCCATACAAAGTAATTGTATGGTAATTAGCTAGCACTGTTAAAAAACAAATTACCATCATTTAGCATCAGTGTGCTCTTAAACAAAGCAATTCAGACATTTTTATCACAAACTTATGCTACATGTGAATTTTATGTTAAGGTTTCTGAAAATTTTACATTGTGTGTATAGAATGTTGTCATTGACTAATATGATTTTGTAGAATCAGTAACAAAATTTTGGTACAATCTCTATAAATACTTTTATGATATTTCTTTTAGAAGTTGCAGATGAAGCAACAAGGACAACAATGTTAAGATTTGAAAATGAAAGGAACAAACTAAAAGAGTTAAATGAAAGTTATGAGGAGGAAGTACGAGAGTTACGGAGTAGACTAAGTCAGGAGAGGTATGTATGAAATGTCATATGGAGAGTAATGGAGTAGACTAAGTCAGGGGAGGTATGTATGAAATGTCGTGGAGAGTTACGGAGTAGACTAAGTCAGGAGAGGTATGTATGAAATGTCATGGAGAGTTACGGAGTAGACTAAGTCAGGAGAGGTATGTATGAAATGTCGTGGAGAGTTACGGAGTAGACTAAGTTAGGAGAGGTATGTATGAAATGTCATGTGGAGAGTAATGGAGTAGACTAAGTCAGGAGAGGTATGTATGAAATGTCGTGGAGAGTTACGGAGTAGACTAAGTTAGGAGAGGTATGTATGAAATGTCATGTGGAGAGTAATGGAGTAGACTAAGTCAGGGGAGGTATGTATGAAATGTCGTGGAGAGTTACGGAGTAGACTAAGTCAGGAGAGGTATGTATGAAATGTCATGTGGAGAGTAATGGAGTAGACTAAGTCAGGGGAGGTATGTATGAAATGTCGTGGAGAGTTACGGAGTAGACTAAGTCAGGAGAGGTATGTATGAAATGTCATATGGAGAGTAATGGAGTAGACTAAGTCAGGGGAGGTATGTATGAAATGTCGTGGAGAGTAACGGAGTAGACTAAGTCAGGAGAGGTATGTATGAAATGTCATGTGGAGAGTAATGGAGTAGACTAAGTCAGGGGAGGTATGTATGAAATGTCGTGGAGAGTTACGGAGTAGACTAAGTCAGGAGAGGTATGTATGAAATGTCATGTGGAGAGTAATGGAGTAGACTAAGTCAGGGGAGGTATGTATGAAATGTAGTGGAGAGTTACGGAGTAGACTAAGTCAGGAGAGGTATGTATGAAATGTCATATGGAGAGTAATGGAGTAGACTAAGTCAGGGGAGGTATGTATGAAATGTCGTGGAGAGTTACGGAGTAGACTAAGTCAGGAGAGGTATGTATGAAATGTCATGTGGAGAGTAATGGAGTAGACTAAGTCAGGGGAGGTATGTATGAAATGTCGTGGAGAGTTACGGAGTAGACTAAGTCAGGAGAGGTATGTATGAAATGTCATGTGGAGAGTAATGGAGTAGACTAAGTCAGGGGAGGTATGTATGAAATGTCGTGGAGAGTTACGGAGTAGACTAAGTCATAGGTATGTATGAAATGTCATGTGGAGAGTAATGGAGTAGACTAAGTCAGGGGAGGTATGTATGAAATGTCGTGGAGAGTTACGGAGTAGACTAAGTCAGGAGAGGTATGTATGAAATGTCATATGGAGAGTAATGGAGTAGACTAACTCAGGGGAGGTATGTATGAAATGTCGTGGAGAGTTACGGAGTAGACTAAGTCAGGAGAGGTATGTATGAAATGTCATATGGAGAGTAATGGAGTAGACTAAGTCAGGGGAGGTATGTATGAAATGTCGTGGAGAGTTACGGAGTAGACTAAGTCAGGAGAGGTATGTATGAAATGTCATGTGGAGAGTAATGGAGTAGAATAAGTCAGGGGAGGTATGTATGAAATATCGTGGAGAGTTACTGAGTAGACTAAGTCAGGAGAGGTATGTATGAAATGTTGTGTGGAGAGTTATGGAGTAGACTACGTCAGGAGAGGTATGTATGAAATGTCATGTGGAGAGTTATGGAGTAGACTAAGTCAGGAGAGGTATGTATGAAATGTCATGTGGAGAGTTATGGAGTAGACTACGTCAGGAGAGGTATGTATGAAATGTCATGTGGAGAGTTATGGAGTAGACTAAGTCAGGAGAGGTATGTATGAAATGTCATATGGAGAGTAATGGAGTAGACTAAGTCAGGGGAGGTATGTATGAAATGTCGTGGAGAGTTACGGAGTAGACTAAGTCAGGAGAGGTATGTATTAAATGTCGTGTGGAGAGTTACGGAGTAGACTAAGTCAGGAGAGGTATGTATGAAATGTCGTGTGGAGAGTTATGGAGTAGACTACGTCAGGAGAGGTATGTATGAAATGTCACGTGGAGAGTTATGGAGTAGACTAAGTCAGGAGAGGTATGTATGAAATGTCATGTGGAGAGTTATGGAGTAGACTAAGTCAGGAGAGGTATGTATGAAATGTAATGTGGAGAGTTACGGAGTAGACTAAGTCAGGAGAGGTATGTATGAAATTTTCCTGTGGAGAGTTATGGAGTAGACTACGTCAGGAGAGGTATGTATGAAATGTCATGTGGAGAGTTACGGAGTAGACTACGTGAGGAGAAATATGTATGCAATGTCGTGTGGAGAGTGACGGAGTAGACTAAGTCAGGAGAGGTATGTATGAAATGTCATGTGGAGAGTTATGGAGTAGACTTAGTCAGAAGAGGTATTTATGCAATGTCGTGTGGAGAGTGACGGAGTAGACTTAGTCAGGAGAGGTATGTATGAAATGTCATGTGGAGAGTTATGGAGTAGACTACATCAGGAGAGGTATGTATGCAATGTCGTGTGTAGAGTGACGGAGCAGACTAAGTCAGGAGAGGTATGTATTAAATGTCGTGTGGAGAGTTATGGAGTAGACTACGTCAGGAGAGGTATGTATGAAATGTCGTGTGGAGAGTTATGGAGTAGACTAAGTCAGGAGAGGTATGTATGCAATGTCATGTGGAGAGTTACGGAGTAGACTAAGTCAGGAGAAATATGTATGAAATGTCATATGGAGAGTTATGGAGTAGACTAGGTCAGGAGAGGTATGTATGAAATGTCATGTGGAGAGTTACGGAGTAGACTACGTGAGGAGAAATATGTATGCAATGTCATGTGGAGAGTGACGGAGTAGACTAAGTCAGGAGAGGTATGTATGAAATGTCATGTGGAGAGTTACGGAGTAGACTACGTGAGGAGAAATATGTATGCAATGTCGTGTTGAGAGTGACGGAGTAGACCAAGTCAGGAGAGGTATGTATGAAATGTCATGTGGAGAGTTATGGAGTAGACTTAGTCAGAAGAGGTATTTATGCAATGTCGCGTGGAGAGTGACGGAGTAGACTTAGTCAGGAGAGGTATGTATGAAATGTCATTTGGAGAGTTATGGAGTAGACTACATCAGGAGAGGTATGTATGCAATGTCGTGTGTAGAGTGACGGAGCAGACTAAGTCAGGAGAGGTATGTATTAAATGTCATGTGGAGAGTTACGGAGTAGACTAAGTCACGAGAGGTATGTATGAAATGTCGTATGGAGAGTTACGAAGTAGACTAAGTCAGGAGAGGTATGTATGCAATGTCGTGTGGAGAGTTATGGAGTAGACTAAGTCAGGAGAGGTATGTATGAAATGTCGTGTGGAGAGTTACGAAGTAGACTAAGTCAGGAGAGGTATGTATGAAATGTCGTGTGGAGAGTTACGAAGTAGACTAAGTCAGGAGAGGTGTGTATGAAATGTCGTGGAGAGTTACGAAGTAGACTAAGTCAGGAGAGGTATGTATTAAATGTTGTGTGGAGAGTTACGGAGTAGATTAAGTCAGACAGGTATGTATGAAATGTCGTGTGGAGAGTTATGAAGTAGACTAAGTCAGGAGAGGTATGTATGCAATGTCGTGTGGAGAGTTATGGAGTAGACTAAGTCAGGAGAGGTATGTATGAAATGTCATGTGGAGAGTTATGAAGTAGACTAAGTCAGGAGAGGTATGTATGAAATGTCGTGTGGAGAGTTATGAAGTAGACTAAGTCAGGAGAGGTATGTATGCAATGTCGTGTGGAGAGTTATGGAGTAGACTAAGTCAGGAGAGGTATGTATGAAATGTCGTTTGGAGAGTTTTACTACATCCTGGTCAAGATTTCTTCACTTATTAGGACAGTAATTTATTGAAAAAAAAAAAAAAACCAAAAAAAAACCAGAGCATTCAGAAAAAACACCAACTTTTGACAAGAAGAGTTACAAATTTTTATACCAAGATCTCTTAAGATGGATTCAGTCTATGCAGGTGTGGTACTGTGTGCCACTGTGTGGTTGTCCCTCTGACTACCCAGCCCCAAAGTCCCATGCATTGAAAGGTCAAATAATTAAATATTGAGTTGATGGTGTCAGATAGAGGTGGTATAGGTTGTTCATATGATTTAACAGGTTTATAATGGGTTATATTAGGGCATGGTCATTTTGAGATTTACATTGCCACCAGTTTTAAAATTTAACATATAAATGTTTATATAAACTGATAGAATTATAATAATTCACAGTGATTTAGAAGGATTTTAGACCTTAGTTACTATAATAAACTTTTGGATATACAAAAAGGATTTCATTAAGATGACTTGAAACAATAAGATTAAAAAATATAAATCTATCTGCCATGAGTTTAAAGTTGTTAAATTAACCACTAATATTAATATTCATGTACATACATATCTCATGTGAATTAATTGAATAAAGACTTCATTTTATACATATTTTTATTTAATTTTTTTTTCAATACTAAATCTCAAGCTGTTGCCAGCAGCCATGACACATTTGTTATAAAACTTTGTCATATTGTTATCAGATTATCAGTTGATTTATAACAAAATAAATGAATAAACAAAAACATATAAAATTTCTTGTAAAACAATGATTTTATGCTTCAGTTAGATGACCACTTTAAACAGGAAAACGCTTTCAAGTGTCATTAATTTTGTCACATTACAAAAAGATAAAGTATTTTCCTTTTTATAACTGCCTTCAATATAAAGCTGTTGAATATTGTGAATACAGCTGTTTATTAATGTGATATATATATTTATAGAGAAGGATTTTTACAGTCAGTGGCTAACAAACTTAAGGCAGTAGGTAGTGGTCAGCCAAGTCCACCCTACACACCCAGGACAGCTGTGTCTGTGGAACATGAAAATCTAGAAGCCAGTATGAGAAAGGTTAGTAGATAGAAACATGAAATACTGAGTTCTAGAGTCTGAAAATATGATACAAATACCTACTAAAATACTGAGTTCTAGAGTCTCAATATGTAACAAATACCTAATAAATTTTTAATATCTGATAGTTTTATGGATTTGCATTGTACAGTCCACTCTGTGTGGTCTGAGGAACCGAGGATGCCATTAGTGATTTGTTGCATTTTGTTTTACAACAGTTCCATTTCTGCACCAGGAATTGGAACAGTGGAGTATTTGGTTCAGTTTGATTCTTATAATATTTTTTATCATAAAGTCTTATACTATAAATTAGATAACATCACTTCAGTTTATGAAGTCTGATGAACATGGTTTTCATTTACTGACCTTGACATTATTGAAGGTTAACTTGTTGACCTTTTGGATAATAATTGAGTAGTAAGTGTTCAAATAATACAAACCATCTTACCAATAATGTCTTCATCACAGTTAAAAAATAGATACTTCAAGTTCTTGTTTGCATTTTATGATTATAAACATTGAGCATACATGATGTATAATGTTATCCACATGCAACTACTACTTACACAAATTATTACCATTTATACATGTACTGTCATAAGGTCTCAATACTTACGAATCTTGCTGCACAACCTGTGTATGTCACTCATAGTGACTGAGTCATTTCCTAGTGTGAGAAAGATTGTTCCTTCTACAAAAAAAGTGAAATAATCTTGACCATAACCATTTTCAATTTTGACCATAACCATTTTCAATTTTTGACCATAACCATTTTCAATTTTGACCATAACCATTTTCAATCTTGACCATAACCATTTTCAATCATTTGGGGATAAAGAAGAGGATTATTTAGTACAGTGAAATAACTCTAAATAAAATTTTAACATTGACATTTATTATATCTCAAAATATGGATACATCATTAAAACACATATAAAATAAACATACAAAGATATACCTTACAATAGCACTGTTATAATAATAATCATAATATAAATCATATAATAATTATAGCACTTGTTTTATTCCACACATCTGATATGATAAAATTATAAAACATTATGTATATTCTGTTTGATAAATCACATTTCACTTATTGTACACATATTTTTCTGTATTGTTTATTGTACACATATTTTTCTGTATTGTTTATTGTACACATATTTTTCTGTATTGTTTACTCTCAGTTTTGATGATGTTTAACAGCCTCTGGAGTTCAGACAAAAATTATCAACAGCAAACTTAGCTAAGTCATCATTGTCTATGAATCTAGGAGTCACATCACTGGCTTCTGGTTGTGTGTTGGTGCTGCCATCTGTCTGTATAGACTGGACAATAAGGGCAGATAACTTCTGTACTTCCTGTAACTTTCTCTGTCTGTATTGTTGATACACTTTCTTGATACCATCAGCTATGGATTTCTTTGTCAGTAGTTGTAAAGCTAAGCCATGTCTACCTTCACTTGTTGATATAAATATCTGACGATCTAGGTGTTCAGTCTTACATTCTAAAAAAACAAAAACAAAAATTAAAAGTAAAAATTAAATGCTATTAAGCAAATCAGTAATGAATAGTTCCTTTGATTAAATAGTTATGATTCCAATAGACTGAAAGTAGTTTTTACTATAAAATTTTTCCTTCTCTTCAATGGATTTAATAGATTAATAATTAGAAATATTACATATATTACAAATCTAAATTGACAGTACGAAACCTTTAAATTTACATTGAAAAATTGCATAGAATGTGTTTAATGTACATTGAAAAAATGCATAGAATGTGTTTAATGTACATTGAAAAAATGCATAGAATGTGTTTAATGTCCATTTTATTGAATTTCAAGGCCATATTTTTTAAGAGATAAGTAAAAAAGTATATATGTAACTAATTTTGTTACCATGAAATCAATAACACTTTTTTTGTTGTCCCATTCTTAATCTAAAATATGAATAATTGCCTAATTATCTGTTTTACATAAAATCAATTAATTAAATTCTATCGCAAAAATTAAGATTAGAAACAATAAATTATGTTTATCGTAAAAATTATCTTAACTATTATGACATTAAATAATAAAACACACTTTTGAGAAAATTTTCTTCCACTATTAACAATTCAGTCATACCTAATAGTTGTACTTGTAAAGCTGCTTTATCATGGCTCACTAGGAGATTCTTCAGGTCTGTGGCATAAGTAATAAACTGACAACTATCCATTTCTCTAAACAGTAATAATTGTGTGTTAAGTAAATTCAGATGATAATGATGAATCTACTGACTGTGGTGTCTTTTATATCCTATCAGTGATAATCATTACCAAACAGTGGTATAATTAGGATTAATTACCTGTTATTTAAAATGATAATCCAGGTGATCAAAGACCTTTGGTCCTGTGATCTGGGGTAGTGATGAATACTGATTACCCTTAATTGGTCATCAGTAGGATGGGGTATTGGCTTGGGTGTGGGGGTAAGGGAATACAGTACCTTTGATGTGTCTTTTTAGGGAGGGTTATGGCTGGGGTGTGGAGATTAGGGGTGAACAGTTTTCTCTCCAATTAGAAATCAAAAGAACTACTGCCTTAGTGATATGAAAAGAAATAATTTTCTAAATCTGCTTCAACAATTGATTTATTAAAATTATAATAATATATTTTATATGTTTGTGTATTTAATTGTTATGGTAGATTTAGTGGAAGTAAACTATTTATTTATTGCTATGACTTGAATCATCATTTTACATTAAAATTGTTCATTCATTGTGATTCATTCTTAATTGTTTTATTGCTCTTTAACCATCAGTTATTGTATACATTTCATTCATTCATTCATTCATTCATTCATTCATTCATTCATTCATTCATTCATTCATTCATTCATTCATTCATTCATTCATTCATTTATACACCATTCATTTATTTATTCATTCTCTCACCCATCCATTCATTTATTTATTTACCCATTCATTTATTTATTCATTTCTTTATCTACTTATTCATCTACCCATTCATTAATTTATTCATTCATTCATACACTCATTCATTCATTTATTCATCCACCCATTCATTCATTTGGTCATTCATTCATTTGGTCGTTCATTCATTTGTTTGTTATTAATCAATGCTATATTTATTTTTTTAATAAACAGATTTCAGATATAATACCTAATAGTATATGTAGATTTTGTTTTTAGTTATGGAAAATATTTTGAATGTACTTTATTTATTACAGGCCAAAGAAGATGCTGATGTTTTGAAGTCTGTAGTATTACCTTTAGAAGATGAGATTCAGACATTAAAGTCACAGTTAAGTGAAGCACAGGAAAAAATACATGAACTAGAATCTCAGGTACACAATATTGTCTGATCTCAGGTACACAATATTGTCTGATCTCAGGTACACAATATTGTCTGATCTCAGGTACACGATATTGTCTGATCTCAGGTACACAATATTGTCTGATCTCAGGTACATGATATTGTCTGATCTCAGGTACATGATATTGTCTGATCTCAGGTACATGATATTGTCTGATCTCAGGTACATGATACTTAGTATTGTCTAATCTCGGATACATGATATTGTCTGAAAGATAGTTTAAAACTTCATTTATGCCATAACCATTGTAGTATCTTGTTAAAGATTGTATAATTTTAAATACATTTGAAATGTTTTTTTATGACATTGTTATCTCTCTTAAGTGAGAGTTTATAAAATATTGTAATACATATACATTGTACATCCTGAAAAGATGTTGATTTTATATCGTACATGTTTACATTTCTTTGTTTTAGCAATCGGTCATATTTGTATTCCATATAAAATACTGGTAGTCATTATATGTGTTAATTTTAAATAGAGATATGTTATATATGTTACAATTTATATAGAATAACTCTCAGTAATGTAGATCAGGACGAGTTTCTTAAAATTATATTTGATGTTACCTGCCTCATGTATAGTGATATGTTCTAGTTTGTTTTTTTTTTTTTTTTTTTTTTTTAGATAATTAGTATACCATTAGTCTAAGTTGTATAATAATAAACAATGAAGATTGTAATTAGTATTTCTATCTTTTAATACAGAACAATATTACTTATTTAAAACTTGACAGTAAGTTAGAACCATGAGATTTTAGGTTGTCTTTACTGATATATTATTTCCTTTCCTTTTTAGCAACATTGCCTATTGAAAAAAATGTATCAAATATTTTTTCTTTGTTGCAGGCATCAGTAGATGACATGGTAACACCCGGTCATAAACAGCATACCCCAGACAGTCAGTCATTACCTGATCTAGATAGAGACGTTGATCCTGAAGAAAGGGTTTGTAAATTTTCTTAAATAAGGTCATATTATAGCTCACTTGGTCATAAACAGCATACCCCAGACAGTCAGTCATTACCTGATCTAGATAGAGACGTTGATCCTGAAGAAAGGGTTTGTAAATTTTCTTAAATTAGGTCATATTATAGCTCACTTGGTCATAAACAACATACTTCAGACAGTCAGTCATTACCTGATCTAGATAGAGACGTTGATCCTGAAGAAAGGGTTTGTATAACTTGTTGTTGAATATTTTGTTTTTGGCAGTGGAACTTATTCACTAATTGATTAAAACTGGAATTTAAATAAATATGTTGATGGAAGTAAAAGCATAATAAATTAAAATCAAATAACTTTTTATTGAAAAAAATGTAACTTTTTAAAAACTAAACTTAATTTATTTTAGATAAAAGAATTATTAAACTATCTGAGAATCGAGAAAGCGTCTCGTAAAGATTTAGAAATGTATGTAGCTGTTTTATCAACTCAGAAAAATATCTTGGAAGAAGACAGGGATAAATTAAGAACAGATTTAGAAGATGGCAAGTCAAATATTACATGAGTTTGTGTTTGATGATAAGTGAAAAGTATGTCATGTCCAGGCTTTACATGAAGTGTTAACTGATTTTGTGTAAACAAAAAACCTTCAAATTTCCATTTGTTCTGAAAAAAAAAATTACTTGTTTATTATTTATTGCTAAAATATTTGAAAAAATGAAAGCAAAAAGTTTTTTATTTTTGTTTTTTTTTTCTATGAAGACATGCATTCACAAATTTTGCTAATGTTCATTTAACAAGCTTGATTAAAGCCTAAGCATATGTGAATAGCTTCTATGATTAAATGTAGTGGAACAGGTGGTATATTTACTTAGTCTACAATTGTTCCTTCAGGTAGTTCTTCAACATACTAGTATTACTTGGCAGGACAGAATTTTCTCTTATTTCTCGCATTTCTACTGTCCTAAATGTCAAGCCTTGTTTTTAACATGCATGTAAAACAATATTAGTAAAAGTGTGGTTTATTTATAGATTTACTAAATGTTTTTGAGTAATGACTTTGCCGTTTACAATATTGAATTGTATGTGAAATGTAACCATTCATTGGCTATATATTTATTATTGTACCTAGAAATTAAGAATAGACCCTATTGGCAAAGTTAAATCAATGAATCAGTACATTTTTATCTTAAAAAACTTTCATAGTTAGTTTATTTATTTAAATTCTGTTTTTATTTTATCCAGTGTGTACTGTCCTTGATGAGGAAAAGCGGGCTCATGAAGAGCTAGAACAGACGTGGCAGATGGCTAACGATCAATTTTTAGAATCACAGCGTCTCATGATGATGGATCTACGTAGAATGGAAAGTGTTTTATCCACAGAACAACAAAGGCAGATTGGAGGTAAAAATTTAATGACATATTAAAAAATAGCAAGGAAGGTAACTCTTGAATTTAGTTTGAAGATGTAAAATTTTAAAATTCAAGTGTTTGATAGTGTGAAGCATGGATTGGTTCTTTAAAATGCATGTTTGTTGAAAATATTTTTGAATAATTTGCTGAATTTTAGAAATAAAACATTACAGGTATATTTTCCTATGAATATTTGTCACAAACTATGTAACAAAAACTTAAAGACAAATTACACACTTGAACAAGAAACCACTTGTTTGTGGAAGTACTGATTTTGATAGGCCTGACTGTATTAAGGATCAGATCAGGTGATAGATAGTGTAGCAAACTGTTATACACATGTATGATATATAATTTATAAAAACTATATAATTGTATCTCTTGTATAAATATTAATATGTAAACATTTATTTATTTATTTATTTACACTAACTAGATAATCTTGTATCAAGATAAATAGTGATGCTTTTATAAAATGCTGTTAATATAAATTTATAAAAATATTAATTTATGTGAAATGTGAGAATATGAAAATATCTTCATGTCAAAAGAGACTTAGGTCAGTAATTTGAAGTGGGCTTCATCACTGTATCACATGATGTTTTAGAAAGATATAGAACTGCATCAGATGACAGTATTCTATAATAATTATTATGACATTTTATGAATAAGTAATGTACATGATCTCCAGTGGAAATAATTCTGTATAAAAATTATCAGGCTGGAATCAAATGATATATTGATGAAGCCAATTACCTAACTGTTTGAACAATGCATGGTTCTGATCTCCTGGTTTTTAACATGACCTTATTTTATTTTTTAACATGTAAGAAATAACTTAATTAATACCTCATGTGTTTTCTTTGCTGTGATATTTTGTAAAGTCTATAACAATATTTACTTTTAACAATTTACTACCTGTACAAATCAAATATTTATATCTTATTTAATAAATTAGGTTTACCATAATAAGTAAATTAAATTTCATGTATTAAGTAAAATTTGGAATTTTGTGTGTTGCATGCAGAATTACAGAAAAAAGACCTTGAACGTGAAGCACAGGAGAAAAAAGTTAAAGATCTGGAAGAAATGCGACTGAAACAGGAAGAAAAACGAAAAATAGGTATTGTTGTCAAGTAAACAGAAAATAGGTATTGTTGTCAAGTAAACGGAAAATAGGTATTGTTGTCAAGTAGTCAATGTTAGACCAGATATGTTTTAAGGAATAGCTATATATTGAAATATTAGATTTTGTTTTGACCACATGTAAGAAAACAGTCGTACAGTCACCATTGTTATTGTCATAAAGTTGCTATTATTGTTGTCATCGTCATATACTGTGGGCTTTTTTTGTGGAGCATACTAAAATTTAAGATGTCTGATCTGGTAAAAAAAAGTTTATTTGGAGATGGATATTCTATTAATTTTTTATCATAAACTGATTTGGTCAAAGTTTTCGTTGGAAGCTGAATTTATCTTTTTTCTTGTTAAATAATTATTTACTTGTTTATTTAAGTGTTGTATTTAGTAAAAAGGTCTGAAATTATGATAACTACCGGTATTTCAATATCTGCATGGACTAATACATATATATCTGCATCTTGTCTTCATAACAGATAACAGTATACACTGTGCATGTGTGTATATAATGTATGGTAATTCAATTTTACAGAAAACTATAATTAACTGAATTTTTAGATAAAAAATTGTTTAATTACCTTGTAACTATATTGAATTTTTGAAGCTTAGCTACAGGTATTTCAAACAAAATTTTCTACAAACCAACTTTTTTCACCTGCAATTAACTCTTGGGCAAGTACAAAAAAAAAAAAAAAAAAAAAAAAAAAAAAAAAAAAAAATTCTTTATGGTATACTTTTTTTCTGAAAAGAGTATTATCTAGACAGTAACTTAATCAGCATACAAGTTAGAATAAAAATATCTTTTATATATTCTTTGAACTGGTCTAACCTGGTATAACCACAATAAACAAATTTGAAAAGCCATCAGATAAATGATCCTAAATGATTTTTGTAGCCATTACTGTTTAGAATTACAGAAAACAATAAATAAAACAGACTTTAGAAATACAAAAATCTCAAACACTACTCAGTATAAATCCAATTCAGTTGGATTTATCTCTAGGTTTTACAATACTAATATACTACATATAGTAACACATGTGCAATATGTGTTTACACAACTCAGTGTTATTTACAGTATTGCCTGTAATAAACAGTTATAGTCCATATCTAAATGTTAACTGTTTTATCAGACTCAGCTATAGTCCATTTCACAAAAATAAAAATAGCAAAACTGGTTTTGATAGAAAATCACAAACGTTAATAGCCACAAATAAAGGTTGGTTCACAGGACTTTACTCAAAATAAATTCCTATTTTGTAGAATGATTGCACATGACAAATTACCATCTCAAGGATGAAAATGACAAAATATTGTTGTCATGTTCTTTTTCAAAACGATTCTGTTATGTTTTACTCTTTAATTTGATATTTTGTTTTCCTTTTGATTGGATTTTACTAAACAAGAAAGTAAAACTGATTTTGCTTTATATAAGGAACATGAATATAAAGAAATGGATGTAGCTGTAGCAAGTCAAATCTGGCTGACTTTGTATAGGAGAATTTTGTGAAAGAAAGCATTTTTAACATTTACCTCCTAAATCTATGATTGAGATTTAGTTTGAAAGTGTTAGTAAAAATGATTTAAACTGTTTAAGTTGCATAACTTATCGCAATTTTAGTAATTATAATTATCATTAAAGATGAAGGATGACTGACACTCCAAAATTTTATATTTTAATTAATGATGGTATTTCTGTTTTTTTTAGATGCTCTTAAAAAAGTTGAAGAAGCATCCAAGGTATGGCTATTCTATATGATTGGTACACAATATTTGTATAATAAATAATGCTACATGAGTTATCATTATCTATTGAATTTATGTGTAATTTTGATGAATACATTTTGAAAATTAACATCATTGACAAAACAAAGACACAAATTCAGGAGCTTCCAAAAACTCAGGACTTTGGTAGCTTTCTTAGAACTTTATTATCTTCCCTGTTAACAGTGATCTTTCCACTATTCAGTGACTTATTCACTACTCTGTGACTTATTTACTATTCAGTGACCTATTCACTATTCAGTGACTTATTCACTACTCAGTGACCTATTCACTATTCAGTGACCTATTCACTACTCAATGACTTATTTACTACTCAGTGACCTATTCACTATTCAGTGACTCATTCACTATTCAATGACTCATTCACTACTCAATGACTTATTTACTACTCAGTGACCTATTCACTATTCAGTGACTCATTCACTATTCAGTGACTCATTCACTACTCAATGACTTGTATACTACTCAGTGACCTATTCACTACTCGGTGACTTATTCACTATTCAGTGACCTATTCACTATTCAGTGACCTATTCACTACTCAATGACTTATTTACTACTCAGTGACCTATTCACTATTCAGTGACTCATTCACTATTCAATGACTCATTCACTACTCAATGACTTATTTACTACTCAGTGACCTATTCACTATTCATTGACCTTTTCACTATTCAGTGACCTATTCACTATTCAATGACCTATTGACTACTCAGTGACCTATTCACTATTCAGTGACTTATTCACTACTCAGTGACCTATTCACTATTCAGTGACTTATTCACTACTCAGTGACCTATTCACTATTCAGTGACCTATTTACTACTCAATGACTTATTTACTACTCAGTGACCTATTCACTATTCAGTGAGTTATTCACTACTCAGTGACATATTCACTGTTCAGTGACTTATTCACTACTCAGTGACCTTTTCACTATTCAGTGACTTATTCACTACTCAGTGACCTATTCACTATTCAGTGACTTATTCACTTCTCAGTGACCTATTCACTATTCAGTGACTTATTCACTAAGTGACCTATTCACTATTCAGTGACTTATTCACTACTCAGTGACCTATTCACTTTTCATTGAACTATTCACTATTCAGTGACCTATTCACTACTCAATGACTTATTTACTACTCAGTGACCTATTCACTATTCAGTGACCTATTCACTACTCAATGACCTATTGACTACTCAGTGACCTATTCACTATTCAGTGACCTATTCACTACTCAATGACTTATTCACTATTCAGTGACTTATTCACTACTCAGTGACCTATTCACTATTCAGTGACTTATTCACCACTCAGTGACCTATTCACTATTCAGTGACTTATTCACTACTCAGTGACCTATTCACTATTCAGTGACTTATTCACCACTCAGTGACCTATTCACTATTCAATGACTTATTTACTACTCAGTGACCAATTCACTATTCAGTGACTTATTCACTACTCAATGACTTATTCACTATTCAGTGACTTATTCACTACTCAGTGACCTATTCACTATTCAGTGACTTATTCACTACTCAGTGACCTATTCACTATTCAGTGACTTATTCACTACTCAGTGACCTATTCACTATTCAGTGACTTATTCACCACTCTGTGACTTATTTACTACTCAGTGTCTTATTTACTATGCAGTGACTCATTCACTTTTCAATGACTTATTCACTACTTGGTGACTTATTCTCTACTCAGTAATTTTCCAGTTTACTACTCAGTAACCTTTCCACTACTTAGCGATCATCTCATAAGTTAACTGTCCAGTACTCGTTGATCTTCTGAGTACATGGTAAATTCCTTATTGACTAGACTGTCTAACTAATTATTAATCTGGTTACATTTCTAAGAATGTATTGATTTGACCCATTACTTCCTTCAAACCTGGCCGTTTGTAGATAATGATTTGACCCTATTTATCCTCATTGAGCTGTCACATTTCTACCTTCTCCTTTCTGAGGGTGGGGTGACAGTTGGACTTCTTTACAATAAAATACGTGTAACTGGAATATAAATTTATTACTTTCAGAGAACCAAAGAGAAGGAAGCCAAAGTTAGAGCTGCCATGCAGAAATCTCAGAGTCAGGAAATCAAACGAGGATTAGAGAATCTGTCTGAAGATTTATTGTTTAACTCCAGTCAGACTGACTCTCCAATGAGACTCTCACTGTCTGCTCCAGAAGTTTTAAATGAGTCTGGTGATGGTGATAGTATTTTAGACTCTGTTGTTGGGACTTCTCAGTCGGAGACAGAGGTGGATGGAATGAGGATACAAATTAGTCCGGAGAAAGTTCTTAATTTACCTTTATTGTCTGAGGCACAAAGTAAAGCATTAACAGGTAAATATTGAACAAAAATATTTTAAAATCTTGGATTATTTGATTTCTTAGAATAATTTTAATCACAGAAGTCTGTGAAGAGAAGCAATAGGCTTATAACCCACAAGTTACAACCTTCCTCATTGCAGACAGAAATAACATTGTTATACTGAAGATTTTGTACATTTATGGGGTCCATAGTGGTTTACAGGTCACAACAAATTCACTCAGGCAGATTCTTATGTAACAGAACATCTGTCATTTGATGTGCTAAAGATTAGTGATTATATGGGCACCCTGTTTTCTACCACCATCTACGAACTGATTGCTTTAAAATAAGTTAAAAAAATGTGACAAGGGTGTAAAACCATATTAAGAAGCATGAGAAATTTTCGGTACTTGGTTCTTTCCATTGGCACTCAATCCTCAAATGTCTATTTCATTTCATATTTCATTTTCAGACTTTTTGATAAATACTCATTCTCATGCCTGTATTAATCTACAATATTATTACTTACTTTGTTGAAACATTATTCTTATATTATTGTTTATTGGTAGGGCTTTCTCTACAGATATAATTCTCATTATTTATAAAACTATCATAAACAGTATTTGATGTTCATGATAAACTCAACTTACACAGTTCAGAATAATTTATTCTTCATTATCAAGAATGAATTACAATTTATATCCATAGTAACCAAAAATCCTACGATGTCACTAAAGCTGTTGAATTTTGTTTGTGAATTTGTCTGCAACCTACAAACAAATAAAATTATTTTATTTTTTATTCCATTTATTTTATTTTTTATTCCATTTATTTTATTAGCTCACTTGAAAACTGTTAACTTTTTGTATAGGCATGTATATTAGAATATTGTAGGTATTGCAACAACGCATATTTTGATATATGGTACAAGGTCATATGTTGAAAGGTCAAGGTCTCAGCTGCAAAAGAAGACTTAAATTGCTCATTATCTTGAAAACTATTAACTTTTTGTATAGGCACGTATATTAGAATATTGTAGATATTAACATGGCGATCATTTTGATATATAGTTCAAGGTTATATATTCAAAGGTCAACATAGGAATACTAAAATTATTAATTATCTTGAAAGCTATTAATTTCATGCATAGGCATGTATATTAGATTATTTTAGGTATTGACATGACAATCATATATGGTTCGAGGTCATATATGTTCAAAGGTCAAGGACATAGCTGCATAAGTATACTGAAATTGATTAATGATTTGGAAATTATTAATTGCACTTCAGTTACTTCACACATATTATATAAGCTACTTATAAATGAAAAGTGAGTGGATATATTTCTGATTAAGTTTTGTGTGAGTTCTTAACTTGAGAAAACTTTTAAAGTGTCTGTACTTAATATATTGTCTATTGCATTTGCAAACAATATTGGACATATCTTCAGGTGAGCGTTAAGGCCTATGGGCCTCTTGTTTTTTATTCCATTTATTTTATTTTTTATTCCATTTATTTTATCGTTTAGATCCTACTCCAGAAACAGAAGCAAGAAAGTCATTACTGGCAAGTGTTAAAGTTAAAAATGAAAGAATCTCAAAAGAAGGCAGGAGAATAGTTAGTGAGAAAGAATGGGATCTACTTCAACAACAGGTAAACACATAGAGTTTCTCTTTGACTCTAAACTAAACATTTGACAAATTCTACTTCAGCAACAGGTAAACACAAAGAGTTCTCTCTGACACTAAACTAAACATTTGACAAAGTCTACTTCAGCAACAGGTAAACACATAGAGTTCTCTCTGACACTAAACTAAACATTTGACAAAGTCTACTTCAGCAACAGGTAAACACATAGAGTTCTCTCTGACACTAAACAAAACATTTTGACAAAGTCCTACTTCAACAACAGGTAAACACAAGAGTTCTCCCTGACTCTGAACTAAACATTGGACAAAGTCTACTTCAACAACAGGTAATCACATAGAGTTCTCCCTGACTCTAAACTAAACATTGGGCAAAGTCTACTTCAACAATAGGTAAAACACATAGAGTTCTCCCTGACTCTAAACTAAACATTGGACAAAGTCTACTTCAACAACAGGTAAACACAAAGAGTTCTCTCTGACACTAAACTAAACATTGGAAAAAAGTCTACTTCAACAACAGGTAAACACATAGAGTTCTCCCTGACCCTAAACTAAACATTTGACCAAAGTCTACTTCAACAACAGGTAAACACAAAGAGTTCTCTCTGACACTAAACTAAACATTGGGCAAAGTCCTACTTCAACAACAGGTAACACATAGAGTTCTCTCTGACACTAAACTAAACATTGGACAAAGTCTACTTCAACAACAGGTAAACACAAAGAGTTCTCTCTGACACTAAACTAAACATTGGACAAAGTCTACTTCAACAACAGGTAAACACAAAGAGTTCTCTCTGACACTAAACTAAATATTGGACAAAGTCTACTTCAACAACAGGTAAACACATAGAGTTCTCTCTGACCTCTTAAATAAACATTGGACACAAAGTCTACTTCAACAAAAGGTAAACACATAGAGTTCTCTCTGACTCATCAGAATGTCAGAATTAACTTTAGTTAATATCAAACATCATTAACATTAACTTCAAATAGAAATGTAAACTGACTTTAAGAACAAAGTAAACCTGAAATAAGAGAATACCAAATAACTACATGTATCTCTGCTTTGGAGATAAGATGATTGTGATAGCTGGTATTGTCTTGATATAATAGACTAGCTTGTAAATGAAAATCATGTACCTTAAATGTTAAAAGTTCCAAAGTAGTGAAAGTGCTGTCTTGTGGACTACAGCATGTCTTTGCTTTTAAAGCTTTTCACAGCCTAGATTCACTTCCTGAGCAGATCCTAGTGTGAAAAAATATGCCAATCTATGTATGTATGGTTCCTTTGTCATCCAAGAACTAACTGCTTCAAAATAAAGTTACTGAGGCTAAAAATTATATCTCCATTTTGCTCTCAGGCACACTTAGATTGTTTCTTATGTTTATACAGTTAAACTATGCTACATCACTTCCTTTTGATTTGTCATATTTGGTGAAACATTCTTAGTTCTTGATGAAACTTGTAACATGATAGAAAAAAAAAAGAATTTTATTTATGTCAATGAGGAATTAGACCGCTATAATGACTTGTAAATAAACTATTTAGTTAAAGAATGCAAGAGAAAAGCTGGGAAGACCCTGTGATATGTGCAATAATTATGAGC
>CM056607.1:0-70265 GCA_029721355.1 Tegillarca granosa | reverse complement strand
AATAATGACACATTTATGAATAAAGGGAAATGTTTAATTAATATGAGGACCTTGCTTATTTATTATCAAATTTGTTTAATGGTAAACCATTACAATACAAAATAATCATCTGAACAATTAATATTATTGTACACAAAGTTGCATAATTTTATATTTGTCCTTATCAGTAAGGCTGTCATTGACAGATATATTATTACATGTATATCATATTTATCAATACAATTAACATTACATTCTTTGAGCATTCATACCAACAGGAATAGCTGCAACAGTAGTAAATAATTCATGATTTGGGTGTCAAATTTGTCAAAATTTCTTTATGTAATCATATCCATTACAGACCTTCAGACTAAGAACAGAACAACTAGATAGTCATGTAGCAGAAATTAAAAAAAAAAAAAATAAATAAATTGCAAAAAAATATATCAAACCTAAATCCAAGTTTTAGTTAACAAATTTTTGATAGTATGCTACATGTATATCATTAATTTCTATGTTCAATATAGTGATACTAAGATTCTGTCAATGATAGCTCTACTAGCAGGGTTTTTTAAAATAAAACTGATACTACATGCTGACTGAAAACTGCTAGGAACTCTAATTCTGAAGAAACAACATTTTCACAGTCTTGATTTCATTTTTGAAAACTCATCACATAATTGATTCAACAGCTATTTTTTTCATTAATTTTTATATTTGATTTCTGTAATAAATTTGTGAATTACTTACCTCTAGATTATTAGGTAAGTTAATATCTTCATTTTGAAGTTGTTGTGCGTACTTTGAATGTTTACCAATTAAAGAATCATTCTCCTGTTGTAGTCTTGTCAGCTGAAAATAACAAAAACATCATTAAAATGTAGTGGGCACATATCTGTCAAAAATTTCATATAAATCTTTGCATTTTTACAACTCTTGAGTAAATAAGAAATCAAAAATAAATCCAGAAAATTAATAAGGTATGAAATTATATTTCAAATAAAACCAACCATAACTGGGAATTTGATTTTACAGACAATTCATTAGCAATGTTTTTAAAATTATCTTACATGTTACTGAAGATGTCATAGTTATTGACTTGATAAACATCTCCAAACAAACTACAGTTGGTGATTTAATTTACATCATCAGATATAGTTCTCATCCACCATACCAGCTATTTGGTTTACATATGGTTATGTGAGGTTCTAGTCTAGATTAAATCTATTTGGTTAATTTTATTAGTCATGGTTTTTATCAATCAAACATTTTTAGACCTTTCTACCTATCTATAAAATGTTACACAAACATTGATGATAAAATAAATACCTCTTTCTGAACTTCTTCTCTGGACTCTGTAAGTCGTTTCTGTCAGATATACAATATAAAATCAGATTATATGTATGTTAAAAACAGTATACCCAAATGGACTGTTGAGTTGATTAAGCCCTTAGCCTAAAGTGCAGGAGTTCCATATTGGTCTTAATGACCCAACAATGAATTGTTCTCTCTCTCTGTGTGTGTGTGTGTGTGTGTGTGTGTGTGTGTGTGTGTATTCCTCTGTGTGTGTGTGTGTGTGTGTGTGTGTATTCCTCTCTCTCCTCTGTGTGTGTGTGTGTGTGTGTGTGTGTGTGTGTGTGTGTGTGTGTGTACGTGTGTGAATTAATTTTGGGAACATGTCTCAACACAGGTTGTTTTAAATAAATCAAGAGAGCTAAACGATGCCTGATCATGGATCTGCTTTTATGTTTTTTTAAACAACCAACTTTAATATTTATTTTATCATATTGAGGAACAAGAGAAAACGATTTCACATATAGCAAACCCCAATGATTATCAACTGTCATATCACATTAAGTACAATACCAGTTCAATTATTAAGTACAATACCTGTTCATTTTGTAACTCCTGTTGTGACTGGCTATGTTGATCTCTCAATTCTGCAAGATATTTCTCACATTCTTGTACACGATTCACAAGACTAGAAATCTAAAATAAACAAATAAAAATCTCAAACAAGAGTTCCGCATGGCAGAGCATGATACGCCCGTCAAATCTGCAAGTCATTTATGTGGATATTTTGTTTATTATGAACTGTAAAGGGACTTATACAGTTTATATGAGCTGTTCATAATCAATAAGTCAATTCAATTATTCATCACAATGATACAAAATGCAGTGCACAAGTCAACAAGTACAATAAAAAACAATAGTAATTATTAAGATTTTGGTATTATTTTCAGTAACAAAATAGACTTACCACCAGCCACACCATTTATATAATTTTACCATCATGTTCTTGTAACCTTCATCACAAAATTGAGGTAATCTCTAGTATACTGGGTTGTTTCAAAGACAGCAAGTTCTTCAGCCTACAACTCTATGTGTATCTGCTCCCTGGTAGAATAAATTAAGGAAGCTAGAGTTACGGTTCCTGAGCACTGCACTTCGGATCATCGTGGTAAGTAAGCATACCAAGTTTCAAGTCATTCTGACCATAGATGTCAGAGTTATGGGCCAGACAAACCCGCCGCGTACTCCGGCAGCACACAAAGGGGAATAACTCAAAAATTAAGGAAGCTAGAGTTACGGTTCCTGTGCACTGCACTTGGCATCATCGTGGTAAGTAAGCATACCAAGTTTCAAGTCATTCTGACCATAGATGTCAAAGTTATGATCCGTACAAACATGCTAACAGCATTCAAAGGGGAATAACTCAAAAATTAAGGAAGCTAGAGTTACGGTTCCTGAGCACTGCACTTCGCATCATCGTGGTAAGTAAGCATACCAAGTTTCAAGTCATTCTGACCATAGATGTCAGAGTAATGGGCCGGACAAACCCGCCGCCAGTATGCCCACCCGCCCATCCGCCCCGCCCGCCAAGGGTGATCCCATAATATGCCCCATCTTTGATGGGCGTATAAAAAGTCACTACTCAATTAAAAGATCTTCAAAATATAAAAGTTTAAAAAAAATAACAGGAAACAAGTTATTTAAATTGTAGAAACAAATCTTTCTGTTAAGTTAACCAATCCTTGTATTAACGATTTTCTCCAGTAAGTACTAGTGATGCATGATACAATATTTAATGCTGAACTATGTAACATGTATGAAAGTGTTGACTTATCATCTGCAGCTAACAGTGGTGCTATGTAATCCAATCATATTCACCCTGTTACCATGGAGATAGATATTAAGTAACTGAGTTTAACTACAATGTAGTTTAATTAACAATCATTTCTGTTAACTGAAACAGATGTCTGTCTCAAAGAAAACTAAAATCAATTATTTTTGTGCTATTTCCATGCTAATTTGTTTCTTGAAAAATAAATATTTTACGAAAGAGTACAATAAATATAGTAAGGAAATTATTTTTATACACAGGTACCTGTTTTTCTGCTTCTTCAGCAGAATTTTTTAAACTATCCTCCAGATCGTCGACATATTTCTGTCTATTTTCTGCGAGTTGTTTCTCGGACTGTAATTGTCGTTCCAGAGATTTTGCTTTCACCTGTTCATTCTTATATTCATCCTGAACACTTTGTAACTGTGCTTCATAATTATTGCACATATCACAGGGTCTTCCCAGCTTTTCTCTTGCATTCTTTAACTAAATAGTTTATTTACAAGTCATTATAGCTGGTCTAATTCCTCATTGACATAAATAAAATTCTTTTTTTTTTCTATCATGTTACAAGTTTCATCAAGAACTAAGAATGTTTCACCAAATATGACAAATCAAAAGGAAGTGATGTAGCATAGTTTAACTGTATAAACATAAGAAACAATCTAAGTGTGCCTGAGAGCAAAATGGAGATATAAATTTTTAGCCTCAGTAACTTTATTTTGAAGCAGTTAGTTCTTGGATGACAAAGGAACCATACATACATAGATTGGCATATTTTTTCACACTAGGATCTGCTCAGTGGAAGTGAATCTAGGCTGTGAAAAGCTTTAAAAGCAAAGACATGCTGTAGTCCACAAGACAGCACTTTCAACTACTTTGGAACTTTTAACATTTAAGGTACATGATTTTCATTTACAAGCTAGTCTATTATATCAAGACAATACCAGCTATCACAATCATCTTATCTCCAAAGCAGAGATACATGTAGTTATTTTGGTATTCTCTTTATTTCAGGTTTACTTTGTTCTTAAAGTCAGTTTACATTTCTATTTGAAGTTAATGTTAATGATGTTTGATATTAACTAAAGTTAATTCTGACATTCTGATGAGTCAGAGAGAACTCTATGTGTTTACCTTTTGTTGAAGTAGACTTTGTCCAATGTTTATTTAAGAGTCAGAGAGAACTCTATGTGTTTACCTGTTGTTGAAGTAGACTTTGTCCAATGTTTAGTTTAGTGTCAGAGAGAACTCTTTGTGTTTACCTGTTGTTGAAGTAGACTTTGTCCAATGTTTAGTTTAGAGTCAGAGAGAACTCTATGTGTTTACCTGTTGTTGAAGTAGACTTTGTCCAATGTTTAGTTTAGAGTCAGGGAGAACTCTATGTGTTTACCTGTTGTTGAAGTAGACTTTGCCCAATGTTTAGTTTAGTGTCAGAGAGAACTCTTTGTGTTTACCTGTTGTTGAAGTAGACTTTGTCAAATGTTTAGTTTAGTGTCAGAGAGAACTCTTTGTGTTTACCTGTTGTTGAAGTAGACTTTGTCAAATGTTTAGTTTAGAGTCAGGGAGAACTCTATGTGTTTACCTGTTGTTGAAGTAGACTTTGTCAAATGTTTAGTTTAGTGTCAGAGAGAACTCTTTGTGTTTACCTGTTGTTGAAGTAGACTTTGTCCAATGTTTAGTTTAAAGTCAGGGAGAACTCTATGTGTTTACCTATTGTTGAAGTAGACTTTGCCCAATGTTTAGTTTAGAGTCAGGGAGAACTCTATGTGATTACCTGTTGTTGAAGTAGACTTTGTCCAATGTTTAGTTCAGAGTCAGGGAGAACTCTGTGTTTACCTGTTGTTGAAGTAGACTTTGTCAAATGTTTAGTTTAGTGTCAGAGAGAACTCTTTGTGTTTACCTGTTGCTGAAGTAGAATTTGTCAAATGTTTAGTTTAGTGTCAGAGAGAACTCTTTGTGTTTACCTGTTGCTGAAGTAGAATTTGTCAAATGTTTAGTTTAGAGTCAAAGAGAACTCTATGTGTTTACCTGTTGTTGAAGTAGATCCCATTCTTTCTCACTAACTATTCTCCTGCCTTCTTTTGAGATTCTTTCATTTTTAACTTTAACACTTGCCAGTAATGACTTTCTTGCTTCTGTTTCTGGAGTAGGATCTAAACGATAAAATAAATGGAATAAAAAATAAAATAAATGGAATAAAAAACAAGAGGCCCATAGGCCTTAACGCTCACCTGAAGATATGTCCAATATTGTTTGCAAATGCAATAGACAATATATTAAGTACAGACACTTTAAAAGTTTTCTCAAGTTAAGAACTCACACAAAACTTAATCAGAAATATATCCACTCACTTTTCATTTATAAGTAGCTTATATAATATGTGTGAAGTAACTGAAGTGCAATTAATAATTTCCAAATCATTAATCAATTTCAGTATACTTATGCAGCTATGTCCTTGACCTTTGAACATATATGACCTCGAACCATATATGATTGTCATGTCAATACCTAAAATAATCTAATATACACGCCTATGCATGAAATTAATAGCTTTCAAGATAATTAATAATTTTAGTATTCCTATGTTGACCTTTGAATATATAACCTTGAACTATATATCAAAATGATCGCCATGTTAATATCTACAATATTCTAATATACGTGCCTATACAAAAAGTTAATAGTTTTCAAGATAATTAGCAATTTAAGTCTTCTTTTGCAGCTGAGACCTTGACCTTTCAACATATGACCTTGTACCACATATCAAAATATGCGTTGTTGCAATACCTACAATATTCTAATATACATGCCTATACAAAAAGTTAACAGTTTTCAAGTGAGCTAATAAAATAAATGGAATAAAAAATAAAATAAATGGAATAAAAAATAAAATAATTTTATTTGTTTGTAGGTTGCAGACAAATTCACAAACAAAATTCAACAGCTTTAGTGACATCGTAGGATTTTTGGTTACTATGGATATAAATTGTAATTCATTCTTGATAATGAAGAATAAATTATTCTGAACTGTGTAAGTTGAGTTTATCATGAACATCAAATACTGTTTATGATAGTTTTATAAATAATGAGAATTATATCTGTAGAGAAAGCCCTACCAATAAACAATAATATAAGAATAATGTTTCAACAAAGTTAAGTAATAATATTGTAGATTAATACAGGCATGAGAATGAGTATTTGTCAAAAAGTCTGAAAATGAAATATGAAAGGAAATAGACATTTGAGGATTGAGTGCCAATGGAAAGAACCAAGTACCGAAAATTTCTCATGCTTCTTAATATGGTTTTACACCCTTGTCACATTTTTTTAACTTATTTTAAAGCAATCAGTTCGTAGATGGTGGTAGAAAACAGGGTGCCCATATAATCACTAATCTTTAGCACATCAAATGACAGATGTTCTGTTACATAAGAATCTGTCTGAGGGAATTTGTTGTGACCTGTAAACCACTATGGACCCCATAAATGTACAAAATCTTCAGTATAACAATGTTATTTCTGTCTGCAATGAGGAAGGTTGTAACTTGTGGGTTATATGCCTATTGCTTCTCTTCACAGACTTCTGTGATTAAAAGTATTCTGAGAAATCAAATAATCCAAGATTTTAAAAGATTTTTATTCAATATTAACCTGTTAATGCTTTACTCTGTGCCTCAGACAATAAAGGTAAATTAAGAACTTTCTCCGGACTAATTTGTATCCTCATTCCATCCACCTCTGTCTCCGACTGAGAAGTCCCGACAACAGAGTCTAAAATACTATCACCATCACCAGACTCATTTAAAACCTCTGGAGCAGACAGTGAGAGTTTCATTGGAGAGTCAGTCTGACTGGAGTTAAACAATAAATCTTCAGACAGATTCTCTGATCCTCGTTTGATTTCCTGACTCTGAGATTTCTGCATGGCAGCTCTAACTTTGGCTTCCTTCTCTTTGGTTCTCTGAAAGTAATAAATTAATATTCGAGTTACACGTATTTTATTTGTAAAGAAGTCCAACTGTCACCCCACCCTCAGAAAGGAGAAGGTAAAAATGTGACAGCTCAATGAGGATAAATAGGGTCAAATCATTATCTACAAACGGCCAGGTTTGTAGGAAGTAATGGGTCTAATCAATACATTCTTAGAAATGTAACCAGATAATAGATAGACAGTCTAGTCAATAAGGAATTTACCATGTACTCAGAAGATCAACGAGTACTGGACAGTTAACTTATAAGTGAGATGATCGCTAAGTAGTGGAAAGGTTACTGAGTAGTGAACTGGAAAATTACTGAGTAGAGAATAAGTCACCA
This sequence comes from Tegillarca granosa, assembly GCA_029721355.1. NCBI lineage: Eukaryota > Metazoa > Mollusca > Bivalvia > Arcoida > Arcidae > Tegillarca > Tegillarca granosa. The sequence goes on along the minus strand of CM056607.1, from coordinate 62,846 downwards.
AGTAGAGAATGAGTCATTAAAAAGTGAATGAGTCCCTGAATAGTGAATAGGTCACTGAGTAGTAAATACGTCACAGAGTAGTGAATAAGTCACTGAATAGTGAATAGGTCACAGAGTAGTGAATAAGTCACAGAGTAGTGAATAAGTCACAGAGTAGTGAATAAGTCACAGAGTAGTGAATAAGTCACTGAATAGTGAATAGGTCACAGAGTAGTGAATAAGTCAAAGAGTAGTGAATAGGTCATTGAGTAGTAAATAAGTCACAGAGTAGTGAATAAGTCACTGAGTAGTGAATAGGTCACTGAGTAGTAAATAAGTCACAGAGTAGTGAATAAGTCACTGAGTAGTGAATAGGTCACTGAGTAGTAAATAAGTCACAGAGTAGTGAATAAGTCACTGAATAGTGAATAGGTCACAGAGTAGTGAATAAGTCACAGAGTAGTGAATAGGTCACTGAGTAGTTAATAAGTCACAGAGTAGTGAATAAGTCACTGAATAGTGAATAGGTCACAGAGTAATGAATAAGTCACTGAATAGTGAATAGGTCACAGAGTAGTGAATAAGTTACAGAGTAGTGAATAAGTCACTGAATAGTGAATAGGTCACAGAGTAATGAATAAGTCACTGAATAGTGAATAGGTCACAGAGTAGTGAATAAGTCACAGAGTAGTGAATAGGTCACTGAGTAGTAAATACGTCACAGAGTAGTGAATAAGTCACTGAATAGTGAATAGGTCACTGAATAGTGAATAGGTCACTGAATAGTGAATAGGTCACTGAGTAGTAAATAGGTCACAGAGTAGTAAATAAGTCACTGAATAGTGAATAGGACACTGAATAGTGAATAGGTCACAGAGTAGTGAATAGGTCACTGAGTAGTTAATAAGTCACAGAGTAGTGAATAAGTCACAGAGTAATGAATAAGTCACTGAATAGTGGAAAGATCACTGTTAACAGGGAAGATAATAAAGCACTAAGAAAGCTACCAAAGTCCTGAGTTTTTGGAAGCTCCTGAATTTGTGTCTTTGTTTTGTCAATGATGTTAATTTTCAAAATGTATGCATCAAAATTACACATAAATTCAATAGATACTGATAACTCATGTAGCATTATTTATTATACAAATATTGTGTACCAATCATATAGAATAGCCATACCTTGGATGCTTCTTCAACTTTTTTAAGAGCATCTAAAAAAAAACAGAAATACCATCATTAATTAAAATATAAAATTTTGGAGTGTCAGTCATCCTTCATCTTTAATGATAATTATAATTACTAAAATCATGATAAGTTTTGCAACTTAAACAGTTTAAATTATTTTTACTAACACTTTCAAACTAAATCTCAATCATAGATTAAGGAAGTAAATGTTAAAAATGCTTTCTTTCACAAAATTCTCCTATACAAAGTCAGCCAGATTTGACTTACTACAGCTACATCCATTTCTTTATATTCATGTTCCTTATATAAAGCAAAATCAGTTTTACTTTCTTGTTTAGTAAAATCCAATCAAAAGGAAATCAAAATATCAAATTAAAGAGTAAAACATAACAGAATCGTTTTGAAAAGAACATGACAACAATATTTTGTCATTTTCATCCTTGAGATGGTAATTTGTGATGTGCAATCATTCTACAAAATAGGAATTTATTTTGAGTAAAGTTCTGTGAACCAACCTTTATTTGTGGCTATTAACGTTTGTGATTTTCTATCAAAACCAGTTTTATTTTTGTGATATGGACTATAGCTGAATCTGATAAAACAGTTAACATTTAGATATGGACTATAACTGTTTATTACAGGCAATACTGTAAATAACACTGAGTTGTGTAAACACATATTGCACATGTGTTACTATATGTAGTATATTAGTATTGTAAAACCTAGAGATAAATCTAACTGAATTGGATTTATACTGAGTAGTGTTTGAGATTTTTGTATTTCTAAAGTCTGTTTTATTTATTGTTTTCTGTAATTCTAAACAGTAATGGCTACAAAAATCATTTAGGATCATTTATCTGATGGCTTTTCAAATTTGTTTATGGTGGTTTTACCAGGTTAGACCAGTTTAAAGAATATATAAAAGATATTTTTATTTTTACTTGTATGCTGATTAAGTGTCTAGATAATACACTTTTCAGAAAAATGTATACCATAAAGATTTTTTATTTTTATTCTTTTTTTTTTTTTTGTACTTGCCCAAGAGTTAATTGCTGGTGAAAAAAGTTTGTTTGTAGAAAATTTTGTTTGAAATACCTGTAGCTAAGCTTCAAAAATTCAATATAGTTACAAGGTAATTAAACAATTTTTTATCTAAAAATTCAGTTAATTATAGTTTTCTGTAAAATTGAATTACCATACATTATATACACACATGCACAGTGTATACTGTTATCTGTTATGAAGACAAGATGCAGATATATATGTATTAGTCCATGCAGATATTGAAATACCGGTAGTTATCATAATTTCAGACCTATTTACTAAATACAACACTTATATAAACAAGTAAATCATTATTTAACAAGAAAAAAGAGAAATTCAGCTTCCAACAAAAACTTTGACCAAATCAGTTTATGATAAAAAATTAATAGAGTATCCATCTCCAAATAAAATTTTTTTTTACCAGATCAGACATGTTAAATTTTAGTATGCTCCACAAAAAAAGCCCACAGTATATGACGATGACAACAATAATAGCAACTTTATGACAATAACAATGGTGACTGTATAATTGTTTTCTTACATGTGGTCAAAACAAACTCTAATATTTCAATATATAGCTATTCCTTATCACATATCTGGTCTAACATTAACTACTTGACAAAAATACCTATTTTCCATTTACTTGACAACAATACCTATTTTCCGTTTTTCTTCCTGTTTCAGTCGCATTTCTTCCAGATCTTTAACTTTTTTTTCCTGTGCTTCACGTTCAAGGTCTTTTTTCTGTAATTCTGCATGCAACACACAAATTCCAAATTTTACTTAATAATTTAATTTACTTATTACCCTAATTTATTAAATAAGATATAAATATTTGATTTGTACAGGTAGTAAATTGTTAAAAAGTAAATATTGTTATAGACTTTACAAAATATCACAGCAAAGAAAACACATGAGGTATTAATTAAGTTATTTTTTACATGTTAAAAAATAAAATAAGGTCATGTTAAAAACCAGGAGATCAGAACCATGCATTGTTCAAACAGTTAGGTAATTGGCTTCATCAATATATCATTTGATTCCAGCCTGATAATTTTTATACAGAATTATTTCCATTGGAAATCATGTAAATTACTTATTCATAAAATGCCATAATTATAGAATACTGTCACCTGATGCAGTTCTATATCTTTCTAAAACATCATGTGATACAGTGATGAAGCCCACTACAAATTACTGACCTAAGTCTCTTTTGACATGAAGATATTTTCATATTCTCACATTTCACATAAATTAATATTTGTATAAATTCATATTAACAGCATTTTATAAAAGCATCACTATTTGTCTTAATACAAGATTGTCTAGTTAGTGTAGATAAATAAATAAACAAAAAAATAAATAAATGTTTACATATTAATATTTATACATGTATAGATACAATTATATAGTTTTTATAAATTACATATCATACATGTGTATAACAGTTTGCTACACCATCTATCACCTGATCTGATCCTTAATACAGTCAGGCCTATCAAAATCAGTACTTCCACAAACAAGTGGTTTCTTGTTCAAGTGTGTAATTTGTCTAAGTTTTTGTTACATAGTTTATGACAAATGTTCATAGGAAAAAATACTTGCAATGTCTTATTTCTGAAATTCAGCAAATTATTTTTAAATATTTTCAACATTCATGCATATTAAAGAACCAATCCATGCTTCACACTCTCAAACACTTGAATTTTAAAATTTACATCTTCATACTAAAGTCAAGAGTTACTTTCCCTGCTATATAAGATTTTTACCTCCAATCTGTCTTTGTTGTTCTGTGGATAAAACACTTTCCATTCTACGTAGATCCATCATCATGAGACGCTGTGATTCTAAAAATTGATCGTTAGCCATCTGCCACGTTTGTTCTAGCTCTTCATGAGCCCGCTTTTCCTCATCAAGGACAGTACACACTGGATAAAATAAAAACAGAATTTAAATAAATAAACTAACTATGAAAGTTTTTTAAGATAAAAATGTACTGATTCATTATTGATTTAACTTTGCCAATAGGGTCACTATTCTTAATTTCTAGGTACAATAATAAATATATAGCCAATGATCAGTTACATTTCACATACAATTCAATATTGTAAACAGCAAAGTCATTACTCAAAAACATTTAGTAAATCTATAAATAAATCACACTTTTATTAATATTGTTTTACATGCATGTTAAAAACAAGGCTTGACATTTAGGATAGTAAAAATGCAAGAAATAAGAGAAAATTCTGTCCTGCAAAGTAATACATGTATGTTGAAGAACTACCTGAAGGAACAATTGTAGACTAAGTAAATATACCACCTGTTCTACTACATTTAATCATAGAAGCTATTCACATATACTTAGGCTTTAATCAAGCTTGTTAAATGAACATTAGCAAAATTTGTGAATGCATGTCTTCATAGAAAAAAAAAAAAACTTTTTGCTTTCATTTTTTCAAATATTTTAGTAAAAAATAATAAACAAGTAATTTTTTATCAGAACATATGGAAATTTGAAGGTTTTTTGTTTAACTACACAAAATCAGTTAACACTTCATGTCAAGCCTGGACATGAAATACTTTTCACTTATCATCAAACACAAACTCATGTAATATTTGACTTGCCATCTTCTAAATCTGTTCTTAATTTATCCCTGTCTTCTTCCAAGATATTTTTCTGAGTTGATAAAACAGCTACATACATTTCTAAATCTTTACGAGACGCTTTTTCGATTCTCAGATAGTTTAGTAATTCTTTTATCTAAAATAAATTAAGGTTAGTTTTTAAAAAGTTACATTTTTTTCAATTAAAAGTTATTTGATTTTGATTTATTTTGCTTTTACTTCCATCAACATATTTATTTAAATTCCAGTTTTAATCAATTAGTGAATAAGTTCCACTGCCAAAAACAAAATATTCAACAACAATTTATATACGAAATCTGATTCAAAATGTCGAGCTATCTGTCTACATATAATGGTGCAATAAAAAGTGGCCTTGTAATAAAGACCCACGATTCAAAGGTCTTGGGTTTAAACAGGGCCCCAGTAGCCCAAAGATCTAAAGAAATGGCTTATGTATAAAAGTGCCCCCCCCCCCCCCATCTAGGTTTTGATTCCTATGCAGACTAGTTCTAGTATTAGTAGGTTGTCATTTCTTGCTGATATCTGTGGTCTTATTAAGGCACCTTGATTTCTTCAACTACACCAGAATTAAATTTTACAAACCCTTTCTTCAGAATCATGAGTCTAAAGCGAGTGCTTATGGATCACAGCACCTCTCACCTACCTGGTTTTGAATCCCACTCGGGAAATATCCTAGTGTGAGAAAGTTTGTCAGTTTGCTTGCTGAAGGTCGGTGGATTTCTACGGGTACTCCGGTTTCCTCCACCATCCCAGAACTGACCGCCTCGAAATAAGTGAAAAAATCTTGACTGCGGCATAAAACACAATGACTCCACTGCACTTCACTCTTCTGAATCAACATCTAGATCAGGTAATCACTGACTGTCTGAGGTATGTTGTTTATGACCAGGTGAGCTATAATATGACCTTATTTAAGATAATTTTACAAACCCTTTCTTCAGGATCAACGTCTCTATCTAGATCTGGTAATGACTGACTGTCTGGGGTATGTTGTTTATGACCAAGTGAGCTATAATATGACCTTATTTAAGAAAATTTACAAACCCTTTCTTCAGGATCAACGTCTCTATCTACATCAGGTAATGACTGACTGTCTGGGGTATGTTGTTTATGACCAAGTGAGCTATAATATGACCTTATTTAAGAAAATTTACAAACCCTTTCTTCAGGATCAACGTCTCTATCTAGATCAGGTAATGACTGACTGTCTGGGGTATGCTGTTTATGACCGGGTGTTACCATGTCATCTACTGATGCCTGCAACAAAGAAAAAATATTTGATACATTTTTTTTCAATAGGCAATGTTGCTAAAAAGGAAGGGAAATAATATCTAAAATCTCATGGTTGTAACTTACTGTCAAATTTTAAATAAGTAATATTGTTCCGTATTAAAAGATAGAAATACTAATTACAATCTTCATTGTTTATTATTATACAACTTAGACTAATGGTATACTAATTATCTAAAAAAAAAAAAAACAAACTAGAACATATCACTATACATGAGGCAGGTAACATCAAATATAATTTTAAGAAACTCGTCCTGATCTTCATTACTGAGAGTTATTCTATATAACTTGTAACATATCTCTATTTAAAATTAACACATATAATGACTACTGGTATTTTATATGAGATATAAAGAGGAGCGATTGCTAAAACAAAGAAATGTTAACATGTACAATATAAAATCAACATCTTTTCAGGATGTATATGTATTACAATATTTTATAAACCTTCACTTAAGAGAGATAACAATGTCATAAAAAAAAAACATTTCACATGTACAGTGAAACTTGTGAAAATCGGACCGGCTCCGTTCCTTGAAAAAAATCCGGTTTTCACAGGATCTGGTTTATTAATGTTATTCGCTAGAGTTCACTGCCCTTGATAATAAGTAGCAGATCTATTTATGTTATCTCTTTTTGGGATGTGTAGCCATGGATAACACATGTGCATGTGGTTTATTAGAAACAATAAGTTTCAAATACAACGTAAAGTGATAATCTAAAATTTTTTGGGTAGGTTGCTTGTATTTTAATGTTTTATTTATCTCAAATAAACTATCATGAAATGATAGACGTTTGGATCAGACATCATCATTATGATGTATAATTGTCTCATTGAAATAATTAACTTGAAATACGACGTATATCATAAAGTTTTTATGGTAAGTAACGTGTATTTTAAGTTGTTTTTATTTTGATGCAAACATATCGGCAAAAATGCATGTGCGCTTTCCTCTGCTGGAGGATGTAGGTCAACGTAACTAAGACTCGGCCAAAACATTAAATTGCTTGAATTTACTGACGTGGCACATAATCGATGTTTGGTTTATGTCGATAAATAATAACAATTGCCATTCCATTGTTAAGAAACTTGTTTTCCTTATTTTTCCATCATCTGACTGCGCAGGTTGTTTTATCTATACAAAGCGCATTTCAGTTGTTCGATTGAGAGTCGAATAATTTCAGGATTCAAGGTCATCTTAACTGCGACTATTCTATTCAATTCTTTTCTTGACTGAAGTTTTGTGTAACCTCAAAACTTATTAAAATACCAATCTTGACTGAAATTTTGTCGATTTAAGATAGCGGAGAAAGTGTGAATTATCACTGTGATATCGAGTGATACCAGCAAAATGAACCAACAAAGATGTTCCTTTAAAAATTAATGCGTTACAATCGAACACAAGCTAACCTCGATTTCGGTTGACTGATCTCTTTAATCCGATAATTATTGTTTGTGACACCTTTCACACGTGTTAATATATACTAAAGTATTTGATGACGGTAATAATTTGTATTTCTTACAGTTTTGTTTTACTTAAAAGTTAAATGATGTTATTTATGATATCAGAAATTACTTTTACTTTTATTTGTAGTTAATGTTTTTTTAATATCGGGAATAACAGTCATTTTGTTACAAATTTGCAAGTTAAAAAAATTTCAATATAATTCTCGGTTTCGGTTTCAGTTTTTTTCATAATCAGAAAATCGAATCTGGTTTACAAAGGTTAAAATATATAGTTTTTTATGATCCGGATGGTGAAATTCGTCAGGTTTTCAGAATTCACAGGATCCGGTGTATTAAGGTTTCTATCATATAGAATAAAGAAGAGAGTAAATCGGGACAAGCATACACGTCCGGTTTTCACAGGATTCCGGTTTTTTCCAGGGTCCGGTTTTCACAAGTTTCACTGTATTTAAAATTATACAATCTTTAACAAGATACTACAATGGTTATGGCATAAATGAAGTTTTAAACTATCTTTCAGACAATATCATGTATCTGAGATAAGACAATACTAAGTATCATGTACCTGAGATCAGACAATATCATGTACCTGAGATCAGACAATATCATGTACCTGAGATCAGACAATATCATGTACCTGAGATCAGACAATATCGTGTATCTGAGATCAGACAATATCATGTACCTGAGATCAGACAATATCATGTACCTGAGATCAGACAATATCATGTACCTGAGATCAGACAATATCATGTACCTGAGATCAGACAATATCATGTACCTGAGATCAGACAATATCATGTACCTGAGATCAGACAATATCATGTACCTGAGATCAGACAATATCATGTACCTGAGATCAGACAATATTGTGTACCTGAGATCAGACAATATCATGTACCTGAGATCAGACAATATTGTGTACCTGAGATTCTAGTTCATGTATTTTTTCCTGTGCTTCACTTAACTGTGACTTTAATGTCTGAATCTCATCTTCTAAAGGTAATACTACAGACTTCAAAACATCAGCATCTTCTTTGGCCTGTAATAAATAAAGTACATTCAAAATATTTTCCATAACTAAAAACAAAATCTACATATACTATTAGGTATTATATCTGAAATCTGTTTATTAAAAAAATAAATATAGCATTGATTAATAACAAACAAATGAATGAACGACCAAATGAATGAATGGGTGGATGAATAAATGAATGAATGAGTGTATGAATGAATGAATAAATTAATGAATGGGTAGATGAATGAATAAATGAATGGGTAGATGAATAAGTAGATAAAGAAATGAATAAATGAATGAATGGGTAAATAAATAAATGAATGGATGGGTGAGAGAATGAATAAATAAATGAATGGGTGTATAAATGAATGAATGAATGAATGAATGAATGAATGAATGAAATGTATACAATAACTGATGGTTAAAGAGCAATAAAACAATTAAGAATGAATCACAATGAATGAACAATTTTAATGTAAAATGATGATTCAAGTCATAGCAATAAATAAATAGTTTACTTCCACTAAATCTACCATAACAATTAAATACACAAACATATAAAATATATTATTATAATTTTAATAAATCAATTGTTGAAGCAGATTTAGAAAATTATTTCTTTTCATATCACTAAGGCAGTAGTTCTTTTGATTTCTAATTGGAGAGAAAACTGTTCACCCCTAATCTCCACACCCCAGCCATAACCCTCCCTAAAAAGACACATCAAAGGTACTGTATTCCCTTACCCCCACACCCAAGCCAATACCCCATCCTACTGATGACCAATTAAGGGTAATCAGTATTCATCACTACCCCAGATCACAGGACCAAAGGTCTTTGATCACCTGGATTATCATTTTAAATAACAGGTAATTAATCCTAATTATACCACTGTTTAGTAATGATTATCACTGATAGGATATAAAAGACACCACAGTCAGTAGATTCATCATTATCATCTGAATTTACTAAACACACAATTATTACTGTTTAGAGAAATGGATAGTTGTCATTTTATTACTTATGCCACAGACCTGAAGAATCTCCTAGTGAGCCATGATAAAGCAGCTTTACAAGTACAACTATTAGGTATGACTGAATTGTTAATAGTTGAAGAAAATTTTCTCAAAAGTGTGTTTTATTATTTAATGTCATAATAGTTAAGATAATTTTTACGATAAACATAATTTATTGTTTCTAATCTTAATTTTTGCGATAGAATTTAAATTAATTGATTTTATGTAAAACAGATAATTATGCAATTATTTATATTTTAGATTAAGAATGGGACAACAAAAAAAGTGTTATTGATTTCATGGTAACAAAATTAGTTACATATAATTTTTTACTTATCTCTTAAAAATATGGCCTTGAAATTCAATAAAATGGACATTAAACACATTCTATGCAATTTTTCAATGTACATTAAACACATTCTATGCAATTTTTCAATGTAAATTTAAAGCTTTTGTTCTGTCAATTTAGATTTGTAATAAATGTAATATTTCTAATTATTAATCTATTAAATCCATTGAAGAGAAGGAAAAATTTTATAGTAAAAACTACTTTCAGTGTATTGGAATCATAACTATTTAATCAAAGGAACTATTCATTACTGATTTGCTTAATAGCATTTAATTTTTACTTTTAATTTTTGTTTTTGTTTTTTTAGAATGTAAGACTGAACACCTAGATCGTCAGATATTTATATCAACAAGTGAAGGTAGACATGGCTTAGCTTTACAACTACTGACAAAGAAATCCATAGCTGATGGTATCAAGAAAGTGTATCAACAATACAGACAGAGAAAGTTACAGGAAGTACAGAAGTTATCTGCCCTTATTGTCCAGTCTATACAGACAGATGGCAGCACCAACACACAACCAGAAGCCAGTGATGTGACTCCTAGATTCATAGACAATGATGACTTAGCTAAGTTTGCTGTTGATAATTTTTGTCTGAACTCCAGAGGCTGTTAAACATCATCAAAACTCAGAGTAAACAATACAGAAAAATATGTGTACAATAAACAATACAGAAAAATATGTGTACAATAAACAATACAGAAAAATATGTGTACAATAAACAATACAGAAAAATATGTGTACAATAAGTGAAATGTGATTTATCAAACAGAATATACATAATGTTTTATAATTTTATCATATCAGATGTGTGGAATAAAACAAGTGCTATAATTATTATATGATTTATATTATGATTATTATTATAACAGTGCTATTGTAAGGTATATCTTTGTATGTTTATTTTATATGTGTTTTAATGATGTATCCACATTTTGAGATATAATAAATGTCAATGTTAAAATTTTATTTAGAGTTATTTCACTGTACTAAATAATCCTCTTCTTTATCCCCAAATGATTGAAAATGGTTATGGTCAAGATTGAAAATGGTTATGGTCAAAATTGAAAATGGTTATGGTCAAAATTGAAAATGGTTATGGTCAAAAATTGAAAATGGTTATGGTCAAAATTGAAAATGGTTATGGTCAAGATTATTTCACTTTTTTTGTAGAAGGAACAATCTTTCTCACACTCGGAAATGACTCAGTCACTATGAGTGACATACACAGGTTGTGCAGCAAGATTCGTAAGTATTGAGACCTTATGACAGTACATGTATAAATGGTAATAATTTGTGTAAGTAGTAGTTGCATGTGGATAACATTATTCATCATGTATGCTCAATGTTTATAATCATAAAATGCAAACAAGAACTTGAAGTATCTATTTTTTAACTGTGATGAAGACATTATTGGTAAGATGGTTTGTATTATTTGAACACTGTCTTACTACTCAATTATTATCCAAAAGGTCAACAAGTTAACCTTCAATAATGTCAAGGTCAGTAAATGAAAACCATGTTCATCAGACTTCATAAACTGAAGTGATGTTATCTAATTTATAGTATAAGACTTTATGATAAAAAATATTATAAGAATCAAACTGAACCAAATACTCCACTGTTCCAATTCCTGGTGCAGAACAAAATGCAACAAATCACTAATGGCATCCTCGGTTCCTCAGACCACACAGAGTGGACTGTACAATGCAAATCCATAAAACTATCAGATATTAAAAATTTATTAGGTATTTGTTACATATTGAGACTCTAGAACTCAGTATTTTAGTAGGTATTTGTATCATATTTTCAGACTCTAGAACTCAGTATTTCATGTTTCTATCTACTAACCTTTCTCATACTGGCTTCTAGATTTTCATGTTCCACTGACACAGCTGTCCTGGGTGTGTAGGGTGGACTTGGCTGACCACTACCTACTGCCTTAAGTTTGTTAGCCACTGACTGTAAAAATCCTTCTCTATAAATATATATATCACATTAATAAACAGCTGTATTCACAATATTCAACAGCTTTATATTGAAGGCAGTTATAAAAAGGAAAATACTTTATCTTTTTGTAATGTGACAAAATTAATGACACTTGAAAGCGTTTTCCTGTTTAAAGTGGTCATCTAACTGAAGCATAAAATCATTGTTTTACAAGAAATTTTATATGTTTTTGTTTATTCATTTATTTTGTTATAAATCAACTGATAATCTGATAACAATATGACAAAGTTTTATAACAAATGTGTCATGGCTGCTGGCAACAGCTTGAGATTTAGTATTGAAAAAAAAATTAAATAAAAATATGTATAAAATGAAGTCTTTATTCAATTAATTCACATGAGATATGTATGTACATGAATATTAATATTAGTGGTTAATTTAACAACTTTAAACTCATGGCAGATAGATTTATATTTTTTAATCTTATTGTTTCAAGTCATCTTAATGAAATCCTTTTTGTATATCCAAAAGTTTATTATAGTAACTAAGGTCTAAAATCCTTCTAAATCACTGTGAATTATTATAATTCTATCAGTTTATATAAACATTTATATGTTAAATTTTAAAACTGGTGGCAATGTAAATCTCAAAATGACCATGCCCTAATATAACCCATTATAAACCTGTTAAATCATATGAACAACCTATACCACCTCTATCTGACACCATCAACTCAATATTTAATTATTTGACCTTTCAATGCATGGGACTTTGGGGCTGGGTAGTCAGAGGGACAACCACACAGTGGCACACAGTACCACACCTGCATAGACTGAATCCATCTTAAGAGATCTTGGTATAAAAATTTGTAACTCTTCTTGTCAAAAGTTGGTGTTTTTTCTGAATGCTCTGTTTTTTTTTTTTGTTTTTTTTTTTTTTCAATAAATTACTGTCCTAATAAGTGAAGAAATCTTGACCAGGATGTAGTAAAACTCTCCAAACGACATTTCATACATACCTCTCCTGACTTAGTCTACTCCATAACTCTCCACACGACATTGCATACATACCTCTCCTGACTTAGTCTACTTCGTAACTCTCCACACGACATTTCATACATACCTGTCTGACTTAATCTACTCCGTAACTCTCCACACAACATTTAATACATACCTCTCCTGACTTAGTCTACTTCGTAACTCTCCACGACATTTCATACATACCTCTCCTGACTTAGTCTACTTCGTAACTCTCCACACGACATTTCATACATACCTCTCCTGACTTAGTCTACTTCGTAACTCTCCACACGACATTTCATACATACCTCTCTTGACTTAGTCTACTCCATAACTCTCCACACGACATTGCATACATACCTCTCCTGACTTAGTCTACTTCGTAACTCTCCACATGACATTCCATACATACCTCTCGTGACTTAGTCTACTCCGTAACTCTCCACACGACATTTAATACATACCTCTCCTGACTTAGTCTGCTCCGTCACTCTACACACGACATTGCATACATACCTCTCCTGATGTAGTCTACTCCATAACTCTCCACATGACATTTCATACATACCTCTCCTGACTAAGTCTACTCCGTCACTCTCCACACGACATTGCATAAATACCTCTTCTGACTAAGTCTACTCCATAACTCTCCACATGACATTTCATACAAACCTCTCCTGACTTAGTCTACTCTGTCACTCTCCACACAACATTGCATACATATTTCTCCTCACGTAGTCTACTCCGTAACTCTCCACATGACATTTCATACATACCTCTCCTGACTTAGTCTACTTCGTCACTCTCCACATGACATTGCATACATATTTCTCCTCACGTAGTCTACTCCGTAACTCTCCACATGACATTTCATACATACCTCTCCTGACCTAGTCTACTCCATAACTCTCCATATGACATTTCATACATATTTCTCCTGACTTAGTCTACTCCGTAACTCTCCACATGACATTGCATACATACCTCTCCTGACTTAGTCTACTCCATAACTCTCCACACGACATTTCATACATACCTCTCCTGACGTAGTCTACTCCATAACTCTCCACATGACATTTCATACATACCTCTCCTGACTTAGTCTACTCCATAACTCTCCACATGACATTTCATACATACCTCTCCTGACGTAGTCTACTCCATAACTCTCCACATGACATTTCATACATACCTCTCCTGACTTAGTCTACTCCGTAACTCTCCACATGACATTTCATACATACCTCTCCTGACGTAGTCTACTCCATAACTCTCCACACGACATTTCATACATACCTCTCCTGACTTAGACTACTCCGTAACTCTCCACACGACATTTAATACATACCTCTCCTGACTTAGTCTACTCCGTAACTCTCCACGACATTTCATACATACCTCCCCTGACTTAGTCTACTCCATTACTCTCCACATGACATTTCATACATACCTCTCCTGACTTAGTCTACTCCGTAACTCTCCACGACACTTCATACATACCTCTCCTGACTTAGTCTACTCCATTACTCTCCATATGACATTTCATACATACCTCTCCTGACTTAGTCTACTCCTTAACTCTCCACGACATTTCATACATACCTCCCCTGACTTAGTCTACTCCATTACTCTCCATATGACATTTCATACATACCTCTCCTGACTTAGTCTACTCCGTAACTCTCCACGACATTTCATACATACCTCCCCTGACTTAGTCTACTCCATTACTCTCCACATGACATTTCATACATACCTCTCCTGACTTAGTCTACTCCGTAACACTCCACGACATTTCATACACACCTCCCCTGACTTAGTCTACTCCATTTCTCTCCACATGACATTTCATACATACCTCTCCTGACTTAGTCTACTCCGTAACTCTCCACGACATTTCATACATACCTCCCCTGACTTAGTCTACTCCATTACTCTCCACATGACATTTCATACATACCTCTCCTGACTTAGTCTACTCCGTAACTCTCCACGACATTTCATACATACCTCCCCTGACTTAGTCTACTCCATTACTCTCCACATGACATTTCATACATACCTCTCCTGACTTAGTCTACTCCGTAACACTCCACGACATTTCATACATACCTCCCCTGACTTAGTCTACTCCATTACTCTCCACATGACATTTCATACATACCTCTCCTGACTTAGTCTACTCCGTAACTCTCCACGACATTTCATACATACCTCCCCTGACTTAGTCTACTCCATTACTCTCCACATGACATTTCATACATACCTCTCCTGACTTAGTCTACTCCGTAACTCTCCACGACATTTCATACATACCTCCCCTGACTTAGTCTACTCCATTACTCTCCATATGACATTTCATACATACCTCTCCTGACTTAGTCTACTCCGTAACTCTCCACGACATTTCATACATACCTCCCCTGACTTAGTCTACTCCATTACTCTCCACATGACATTTCATACATACCTCTCCTGACTTAGTCTACTCCGTAACTCTCCACGACATTTCATACATACCTCCCCTGACTTAGTCTACTCCATTACTCTCCATATGACATTTCATACATACCTCTCCTGACTTAGTCTACTCCGTAACTCTCCACGACATTTCATACATACCTCCCCTGACTTAGTCTACTCCATTACTCTCCATATGACATTTCATACATACCTCTACTGACTTAGTCTACTCCGTAACTCTCCACGACATTTCATACATACCTCCCCTGACTTAGTCTACTCCATTACTCTCCACATGACATTTCATACATACCTCTCCTGACTTAGTCTACTCCGTAACTCTCCACGACATTTCATACATACCTCCCCTGACTTAGTCTACTCCATTACCCTCCATATGACATTTCATACATACCTCTCCTGATTTAGTCTACTCCGTAACTCTCCACGACATTTCATACATACCTCCCCTGACTTAGTCTACTCCATTACTCTCCACATGACATTTCATACATACCTCTCCTGACTTAGTCTACTCCGTAACTCTCCACGACATTTCATACATACCTCCCCTGACTTAGTCTACTTCATTACTCTCCATATGACATTTCATACATACCTCTCCTGACTTAGTCTACTCCGTAACTCTCCACGACATTTCATACATACCTCTCCTGACTTAGTCTACTTCGTAACTCTCCACGACATTTCATACATACCTCCCCTGACTCAGTCTACTCCATTACTCTCCACATGACATTTCATACATACCTCCCCTGACTTAGTCTACTCCATTACTCTCCACATGACATTTCATACATACCTCTCCTAACTTAGTCTACTCCGTAACTCGCCACGACATTTCATACATACCTCTCCTGACTTAGTCTACTCCGTATCTCTCCACGACATTTCATACATACCTCCCCTGACTTAGTCTACTCCATTACTCTCCACATGACATTTCATACATACCTCCCCTGACTTAGTCTACTCCATTACTCTCCACATGACATTTCATACATACCTCTCCTAACTTAGTCTACTCCGTAACTCTCCACGACATTTCATACATACCTCCCCTGACTTAGTCTATTCCATTACTCTCCATATGACATTTCATACATACCTCTCCTGACTTAGTCTACTCCGTAACTCTCGTACTTCCTCCTCATAACTTTCATTTAACTCTTTTAGTTTGTTCCTTTCATTTTCAAATCTTAACATTGTTGTCCTTGTTGCTTCATCTGCAACTTCTAAAAGAAATATCATAAAAGTATTTATAGAGATTGTACCAAAATTTTGTTACTGATTCTACAAAATCATATTAGTCAATGACAACATTCTATACACACAATGTAAAATTTTCAGAAACCTTAACATAAAATTCACATGTAGCATAAGTTTGTGATAAAAATGTCTGAATTGCTTTGTTTAAGAGCACACTGATGCTAAATGATGGTAATTTGTTTTTTAACAGTGCTAGCTAATTACCATACAATTACTTTGTATGGGGTTCAACAAGTGCTAAATGATATACTGTATATATACACACCATCACTTCATATAGAATGATATAGGTACATGTATGTTATTAATTATTAAATACAGAGTAAATATAGTAACATAGTACTTACCTGACATTATCCTCTGTAGACTTGCAACTTCTTGTTGACAATCTCTTTGTATATTCATTTCATGTTGTACTTACCTGACATTAGCCTCTGTAGTCTTGCCACTTTTTGATGACAATCTCTGAAATTTTCTATTTCATGTTGTACTTACCTGACATTAGCCTCTGTCAGCTTGCCACTTCTTTTTGACAATCTCTTTGTAAATTTTCTATTTCATGTTGTACTTACCTGACATTAGCCTCTGTCCGCTTGCCACTTCTTGTTGACAAACACTTCGTAAATTTTCTATTTCATGTTATACTTACCTGACATTAGCCTCTGTAGACTTGCCACTTGTTGACAATCTCTTTGTAAATTTTCTAGTTCATGTTGTACCCACCTGACATTAGCCTCTGTAGACTTGCCACTTCTTGTTGACAATCTCTTCGTAAATTTTCTATTTCATGTTATACTTACCTGACATTAGCCTCTGTAGACTTGCCACTTGTTGACAATCTCTTTGTAAATTTTCTAGTTCATGTTGTACCCACCTGACATTAGCCTCTGTAGACTTGCCACTTCTTGTTGACAATCTCTTCGTAAATTTTCTATTTCATCTTGTTTACTTGTCTCAGATAGCTCCACGGCAGCCTTGATACCTTGTAGTTCACTATTTAAATTCTCTACTTTCAGTTTTAAATCTTTAACCTCTTCTTTAGCTTTGGTAACAGCTTCCTTCTCTTTCTTTAACTCCTCTGTCAAAGATAAAAACATCAAAGTTTAGTCAAATACTGGTACACACAAATTCTGTCAAGATATGTTATTAAGATAACCTTTCAAAAACACATCATTGGAATTGCTCATGTTATTATCCCTATAGAGAGGTTCAGGTTCAAGTCTACAATAATTTTGCCAATGTTATTTATTTTCTGGTATCAGTGCAGATGTGTTCTGGTGGAGATTTGATGGAAGTTTTAATGTATTTATCAATATCAATAATAACAGAATAGATCAGACCTGAACCATACAAATAAGAAAACAATTTCCAGTTTGATTGGAGATGCTGGTCTTGTTAGTCACTATGAAATCTCCAAGATAAGTCATAGTTTTATAGTCCTAAATAAATAATAAGAATTTAGTAATGTCTAGAAATTCACAAAGTGACTGCTTGTACCCCTGAAAAAATTTAATGATCAACAATGTATACATCAATCTTTATCTACCATCTCTAAAAGTACATGGCATTTAATTATATACTATTTAGAACAACTTAAGAGTAATAATATAATATATTAATAAATAATATTATGATATTTCATAATACACATACATGTACTTGGGATTAAAGGACATCAGTGACCGAGTTGTATCATCCATTAGGTTTGAATCCCTATCCTAGTCAATGTAGCCATTTAAATCATCAAGCAATCAAATCATTAAATGTCATGTCAATTAAAAATTCTATCATTCAATCAATGTAAACCATACTGTTACTTCATTTTAATGCAAAACAAAAAGTAATAAAAATACCTTCTTTCTGTAGATAAATTTCCTTAAACTTTGCTCTTTTTTGACCAAAATCATTTTCATTTTGTTTGATTTCTTCCATCAACTCATTTTCCCGTTTTTCAAGCAAAGCAATTCTTTCTTTCAAGGATATAATATCATCTATTTTAATATAATAAAAACGCGATTTAAAAAAGGAAGCAAAATAAAGAACAAGATAAGAAAACAGTGATAACGGACTTAGCTTATTAAAGTTCGATCTTAATGTAAAAATTATCAAACTTTTACATAACCTCTACTCTGTGATATGTTATCTCTTAGAAATGCATTGACAAATAAAGAACAATGAGGAAAAAAATCTAAAATCCAACCTTTGGTATTCGTTTGTGAATTCAGAAGTCTGGTATTACATAATTTATCTGATTAAGAATGAATATAAAATTAAATGTACATGTATTCTGTAAATGTTATGAAAATACAATTTCTTAGCGAAATTCCTAACAACACTCTAATTATAAATGATAAAGTTAATTACATAACAATGAATTCTTATATAATCAGTGCAACAAAGTTTATAGTGTATAAAGTAATAGTGTGAAACGGGAAGGAAAAAACATGCACACTGAAATCCAGACCTTTAACAACAAAGGTAAGTGCTCTACAAACTGGTCCCCCTTCCCGGCTGCTACATTCCTCTCTTAGTTACCATGACAAAACTAAAATAGATTACCTCAGCTAAGATTTGAATGGCCTTAAGTGCCAGTCCATTATTTCTAAGGCCAATCAAACTGTAACTGGAAAATGCAGGGTTGGACTGTTCTAATTCAATTCTAACCAATGAGGCACCAAAATCCCTACAGATGTTTGCTCATGTCAAGATACTTTCACTAACATCAAGGTGGTCAGCCTGAGATGGTGAGGAAACCAGACTACCCCAGATAAACAAAGTTTGGGGCAGGGGGCTTCGTTACAGTTTACATTATATTTCAGACATGCTAACTATCTTTGCTCTTTAGACTTTTAACCGAAATCCTTCATTCCACTGTTACTTAACGATCAACGATAATATCGCAATTTAGCATAATTAATTAACTTCAAGTTCAAATGCTTTGACTAAATTAGATAGTTTCAAGCCAAAATTAATGCAGGGCGATTTCAATACTAAACCAGTATCAGGATCAGCATCCATGACACTGATGTTGTTGTCATATGATCCGCAATCTAAAGTAGTTTTCTTAGAAAAAAAAATTATATCTGTTGAATGAGCTATTAGGCATACTTGACGTTGCCGATTCCAGCTGACCAAATTCCTCAGCATCTGTCATTTTGAAGCTAATCAGCTACTGCTTCTGTGTATTAAATATGTATCTACATAACCAGTGATATTGTGTTATAACGTCATTGAAAATAATCAATCCAATCCATTCGCCACCTATTTCCGTATTGGAAATCTTTGACATAAGAAGATAAGAAAAGTACTTTTACCTAGCGACGAAAACGCGTCCAATGGGCGATAATCAATACTAGCACCTGTCAATGCGATATGCATATTATAAATTAATTAATTAATATGATGTTAAGACTCACAATAAATATTAATTGAAAGTAATCCATCTGTTCATTTTGTAAAAAAGGTTACTAATTTATTCACTATCTATTTTAAAAATTTATTTTCAAAGATTTCGCCGACTTCATACACCATTAATGTGATTCCTTCTCAGAGCAATATGTGTGATAATTATAACAAATAATATATTTTATTGCAAGTTAGCTCTAATTTAGCAAATATAACAGAGACAAATCTAAGTGAAAGAAAATATTACATGGCGACATTAAAATTATTATTCAAATGATGATGATGATGATGATGATGATTATAATTATTATTATTATTATTGTAAACAATGACGCATTGATTAGACACGATATTTAAAAAGTAAATAGCATGAATCGAAGCTAGCACTTGTCTGATATAGCTACAGATCAACATCCCATTTACTCACCGGGTTTTTCTTGACCGTGAACTCTGAATTTTAGCCAAAAATGATGAAAAGACAAAGACTTCTGAAATTAAAGGTGTTTAACCATAATATATCCTTAGACATCAATAGAATTCACTTTGTTCCACCATGAACCGAACTGTTGAACTGATCAGATACAGTATATATAAAATAACATTTTGTTGGCTGAATGGGGACGTCTAGCACACTAAATCGACACACACACACCGGGACCGGGACATAACCAGCTTACTAAGCCTCTGTAAGCTCTAGACGGATTTACTGTAATTGTAAAACTATACTTACATCATAATGAATTTAACGAAGGCGTACTGTTATATGTGTGTAGGGCTAATTTTATCAAATTTTATCTATTTAGTTCATATAAACTTTTATTTATATAAACACAGATATATGATAATATAGAAAGATTGATAACTTATAAATCAACAAGTTAGAAAGAAAAAAAACTCTGTGGTATTAAATCAATCTTTTGATTAAAAATATCTCACTTTTGGATCAAGACCCATCGGAACTGAAATGGTTGGTTCAAAGAACTTTTCCTAGGAATCCAAAAAGTGACTCCCGGAACTGCATCTTCGTTTCGTTCTTATTGGTGTTCATTTGTTGAATACTACTCTTGTCTAAATGTATGACTTTTTGTAATAATATAGTATACTACTGATTTTACAGATTTTTTAAAGCTAAAACAAAGACCTAGTGTATTTTTAATTGATAGAATTTATTGTAATAACTATAAGATTTTAATTAGATAACCGACCGAAATAAATAGCGTTTAGTTCCTTGATTTTACCTAGAAAACTTAAATGCTTTACAAACACTTGTTTCTGTATTTGTTTAGGAGATCAGACTAACTTTCTCTAGTGTGTCCGTAGTTTGCAAATCTGCGATAGTTGTT
Organism: Tegillarca granosa; assembly: GCA_029721355.1. NCBI lineage: Eukaryota > Metazoa > Mollusca > Bivalvia > Arcoida > Arcidae > Tegillarca > Tegillarca granosa. Next base: position 41,382 of record CM056607.1, on the reverse strand, counting down.
ATTCCTGTCGGTCGTAGAATTGTTTGTTACTGATTAACAAACGTCACATAACATTTTATTTCCTTTAAATCTTAACCAAGGAAACTCTTTGAGTCACGACAGTCAAAATGTTTCCTTTGGTTTTGTTTTTACTCGCAGAAACGCAAATTTTGACTTTTTTATCCAACGAAGCCCATATTGTGACGTGTGATGAAAAATGTTAGTTCGTAAGTTAAAGTTTATTCATGGAGTTTCTGGCGATTAATATCACGAAAATGTTTAAAGAATTAGCTTTTTTTCTCGAAAAAATTACCCTGAGATGTAATTTTATGTTTTTAAAAACAATTGTAAAAAAATGGCTAATTATAATGTTGATTTCTCCGTGTCAAGATCTTAACCACTGATTATACAAATATAATTTGTTGATCGTTCACACACACACACACACACACACACACACACACACACACACACACACACACACACACACACACACTTAATGTCCTTTTTATATCCAATGTCAAAAAAATATTGGAGCCAACATTTAATCTTTACTCCATATCCATTACAATTTACTCAAGCGGCATCCAAAGTTGGGAAGTACTATAACCACACCACTGACAATTTAATTTAGTGCTCATCAGAAGTTGGGATGTACTATAATCACACCACTGGCATTACACTCAAGTGCTCATCAGAAGTTGGGAAGTACTCTAACCACACCACTGGCAATACACTCCAGTGCTCATTAGAAGTTTGGAAGTACTATAACCACACCACTGGCAATATACTCCAGTGTTTATCAGAAGTTGGGATGTACTCAAACCACACCACTGACAATACACTCCAGTGTTTATCAGAAGTTGGAAAGTACTATAACCACACCACTGACAATACACTCAAGTGCTCATCAGAAGTTGGGAAGTATTAAAACCAGACCACTGGCAATACACTCCAGTGCTCATTAGAAGTTGGGATGTACTAAAACCACACCACTGGCAATACACTCCAGTGTGCATCAGAAGTTGGGAAGTACTCTAACCACACCACTGGCAATACACTCTAGTGTCTGTTCAAAGTTTGGAAGTACAATAACCACACCACTGGTAATGTACTTAAATGCTCATCAGAAGTTGGGAAGTACTATAACCTCACCACTGACAATTTACTCCACCGCTCATCAGACATTGGGAAGTACTCTAACCACACCACTGGCCATTTACTCCAGTTCTCATCAGAAGTTTAGAATACTATAAACTCATCACTGGTTATTTAATCCAGTGTCTGTCCAAAGTTTGGCAGTACTATAACCACACCACTAGCTATTTACCCAAGAAGGGAACAACAATAACCCCTCCACCAGCCATTTACTACATTATCTGTACAAAGTTTGGAAATTCTATCACCATACCACTGGCCATTTACTGCAGTATCTGTCCACAATGGGAAAGTATTATAACCACAGCACAAGTCTGTACCACAGTCACATCAATTAACTAGTTGTTGTGTTCTTGGTTGCATTGGCTGTTAATTGAGATAATCTTTTTTAGTAGCAGTCAAAGTTCTAGCACAAATCATTATTTTAAAAACAAATGCAAAGTATGCTTGATATTTATGTTTTGTCATACTATATCTAATCTTCTTTGTCATTATTTTAACATTTAAACTGTACTAAACCTTCAATCATTACACCTCAGGCTCCAGTTTCACAATTATTCACTCAACTGAGTGTACACTCAACTCAAATAAGAGAATATTTCAATGTCAGTTTTTAAGCCATTGCAAAGTTAAAATTAAATATCTTATGTTATACTGAAATTATTTAGTGTAGGTTTGTTGAAGAAAACAAAAGATTACCTCGTTAAACTTAAAATTTTTTAATATTTATGAGAGAAGAATGGGGATATTTAAATTGAGTATACACTCAACTGCATGAATGATTGTGAAACTGAGACTTCAGACTAATGAAATTAAAAGAAAAACAATACTGAAGTAAAACATTTTATTTTTTCATAATAACATATTATAAAACATTTCCTTGGCTTTTTCCAAGTCATAAGATTGTACAATTTTCATGTTATGTGGTTTATTCAGTACACCCCTCCAATCAACAACCATCTGTCCTCTAGTTACTGTTCCACTTAGTTCCACAGTGGCATACACTTCTTGTAACTCTGATGCCACACTCTTATCTACAGCTACAGCCATGGCAGTTAGGTCCCAGGACATAAATTTATTAGTAGGTTTTTGCCAATAAAACAAAGTTTTTTCACTGATATCTCTGTTAAAATGTCCTTTATGCGTATCAACATTTAACCACATATCTAACCAATCCTAGAATAAAAAGATAAATGTAACATCAGCAACTGAAGAACCGTCAAAGGGAGATAAAAAATGTTTCATCAGCATCAAAGGGAGATAAGTAGATTGATATTTCAGCAACTGAAATTCGTCAAAGGGAGATAAGTAGAATGTAACATCAGTAACTAAAGATAACCAAAGGGAGGAAAATAGAGTGTTACATCAGTAACTGAAGATTGTCAAAGGGAGATAAGTAGAGTGTAACATTAGCAGTTAGAGAACAACAAGGGAGATAAGTTGAGTGTTATATCAGAAATAAGACAAAAGAAAAATTTTACACCAGCCTTTGAGAATAAAAAGTAGAAGCATAGTCAGCAATTGAATAATAACAAAGTGTGCTACGTAGAGGTAACAACAGTAGTTGAAAATAAAGGGAGGTAAATAGAATGTAACATAAGCAACTAAAGAACTTAAAGATAGATTAGGAGTAAAACATTAGCAACTGAAGAACTTGAAAGGGAAATAACTGAAGTATTACCTCAGCATCAAAGGGAGATAAGAAAATTAGCTTTTTCAAACAGATTACTTATATAGATATTTAAATTCTATACCTTTTATAATGTAATGACATTTACCACATATCTAACCAATTCTGTGTCTGCAGGTCCACAGTCTCAAGTTTTATAATCAGTGTTATTTTATGTTAAACAAGTAGATATAATTTTCAGCAAAATGTTAGTTTAAATCTTTTAAAGTAATTTACAACCATGACACAGCAGTTTCTTCACAAAAACCAGATGTTTATTCTATTTCAAATGAACCTGAAATGTTCAAACATCCACAAAGTATGTTACAAACCCAAAAAGTGTTATAGTTAATCTTAAATGCAAAAATAATTAGCTATTTTATATTCTTGATTATGGTATTAATAAAATTAAATGAATTGACTTGTTAAAGAAAACACAACCTTGTCTCTGGAGGAGCTGTATTTTTGTTGAGAATAAACAATTGATTTGTTATTTTAAGGATTGTATTTTAAGTTTATATGACTTTCTTGGGGGAAATAAGACATGTCTGATGCCTCTCATTTATAAAAATAAAAACAAAAACATTATTTATTTTTATTTTTTTATAATATAGCAAGATATATAAAACACTTCAGACAAAAAAACTGAATAAAAAGCTTTATTCTTTCATAACAACATATTATAAAACATTTCTTTGGCTTTTTCCAAGTCGTAAGATTGTACAATTTTCATGTTATGTGGTTTATCTAGTACACCCCTCCAATCCACAACCATCTGTCCCCTTGTTACTGTTCCACTTAGTTCCACAGTGACATACACTTCGTGTAACTCTGATGCCACACTCTTGTCTACAGCTACAGCCATAGCCGCTAAGTCACATGAGTTGTATTCATTATAAGGTTTTTCCCAATAAAACAAAGTTTTTTCACTGATATCTCTGTTAAAATGTCCTTTCTGTGTATCAACATTTAACCACATATCTAACCAATCCTACAATGTAATTACACTCTGTAGTAGTTCTAATATCAGCAAGTGTGATTTTTTTTATAGGAAACTTTCTTCCATATCTGATCATATGATTTAGGGTTTTATGTCACATGATATATATAACATGATCTTTGGACTTTGTGTAATGACATAATCAAATATTGTCATCCTGTGTGGAATATGCGGTCATCTTGTGTAAAAATGCCATCTGGACCGTCATTATAAAATATTTTCAATGCCTTGCAGATGTTAAAACTGGGAACTAAGTACAGATAATTTTGTTTACTTTTTATACTGTGAAGACTAAATTAAGTTAAAGCTATTCTGATGGTCATGTTTATAAATTTAAGTTGAGTGCTGAATAACACTTACGGGTAGATTTTGCAAACATGGTGCTGATGTCTATGTAAATCATATTTGGATTCAAACTTTAACATTTAAATTTAAATTTAAAAGCATTTAAACATTTAAATTGAATTATTTTTATGAGTTAACTTTTCAGACATAGAGAAAATTCATCCTCTGGATAAAACATTCAACTCTTTTGGTGAAATTTAGCAATCCTGCATGGTCATGGATACACATGTACTAGTATTGGATTCTTATATTTTTTAACACTGTTGATTTTAAACAGAAAAAGCTTACAAATTGAACAATTCAATAAATGTGTATAAATTAAATTCCTTTCTTGTTTAGAAAAAATTAAATTCATTTACAAAAACAATATTAATGCAACAGCAACATAGAGATGGTATATATATCAACACTTTGGAATATTTTACTGCAACAAAGTTTGTAATTTTACTTCCAATAGTTGGTAAATTTCTCATAGTACATATACTCTGATATCCTCCATCATCCCAGAGCTGGCAGCCTCGATAAAAGTGAAAGAAGTCTTTGAAAGGTGCATAAAACGCAATTAGTTCACTCTTGTTTTCATAGCCGTCTACATTGATTTTTTTTCTAAACAGACAAAATTAGCATTTTATCCAAGACAGATATCTTTACTGAATGAGCATGTAGACTACCTCACAGTGATGCTAGACAGAGATAGTTTTAAATGCTCATTTTATTGGTTTTTAAATGCTGAGTGCAGATATAACACCACATCAAATTATCATGTGAACTAGTAAATGTGGTGTTCATTAAAAATTATATCAATCAGTCAATGTAAATCAACTGATCAGAAACCAATCTGTTTCTTCATTTATAATGTAAAACAAAGAGTAATAAATATACCGTCTTTCTGTAAATCTTTTTTTTAAAAACTTTGCCCTTTTTTGACCGAATCATTTTCAAAAAATCATGTTTTATCAATTAGGTGATTTTTATTTTCCATAACTTTCAACTAACCTAAAACAACTCTGTCATCTAATATAATTATCAAGTTTTGCTATGTTAATTAAAATCCTGATGATATTATACCTTTGTAACTGCTGCTTTGAGACAAATCTCCCAGTCTACTGTAATTATGGGACATTTTAATTCATTAATGGTGACAAATGCTGCCTCAGGGTCAGATATAAAGTTGAATTCTGCTGCTGGTGTTGTGTTCCCCCTCCCTGAAAGTAACAGAGGTCTAAAAAATGAAGTTTTATACTCACACCAAATAAAACATGGTTTAAATGAATGAAAATCAATCAAAATATTTTACTTGTTTTGGACCAATGAATAATTACTCAACATCTGTAATCATTAACAAAACAACATGGCTGATATGATCATAAAAAAATTGAAATAAAGAATTTAAATTTGGAAACAAATTGTCACAACAGCTCTTCCTGGTCAGAAAATTGAGTGACTATATCCAGTTATTTTATTACAAGTGTGCGGAATATAGCCGACTCCCATTAGTTTGTAATTAACAGTCAAGTATAACATGAAAAAAAAATAAATAAATAAATACCAGCTGTGTTTCCACCCATAATAACGACATCTTTAAGGTTGGTGCAAAATCCTGGATCTAGTCTTAGAGCTAGTGCTATGTTAGTAAGAGGAGCTAATGCAACAAGGGTTACTTCCCCTGAAAAATAACAAGCAAATTAATTGAATTCATGTCACCTGCTTTTAAATGAAATAGACTTCTATAATCATAATGATAAATGAGGGGTAATATGGACAGTCCTAGCATAAAATGCAAAGAGGGAAATTGGAACTATGGTATATCGTTTGTTAGTCTCCCTTTTGTTGAAAGCAGGGACAAAAATGGAAAACATTTATTCTATGGTGCTTTTTGGAAACCTTGACTGATGTGTTCAATTTTTACAGTTTTTTGAGCTTAGTGACTAAAAAGTTAAGAACTATCTTACAGATTAACAACTTATCTGATTAAAACTTTAAAAATTCTATATGATTCCAAGATTTTGCAGTATTAATTTTAAACACTGGGATTTTTATATTACAAAAAATCAAATGGAAAAAGTTGCTGTTAGTAACACTGATCAGGTAGGTATCACTGTAGCAACTCAGTAAAGCAAAATTACTACAAATGTAGACTTTTTTATATGTTAGAAATTTAACCATTTTTTATTACAAACCATTGGATTTTGCTAACCATTGTTGTTTTACCATGAGTTACATAGTGTTTTCATCATGAGTTACATAGTGTTTTTTTACCATGAGTTACATAGCTTTTTCACCACTAGTTACACAGTGTTTTCATCATAAGTTACATAGTGTTTTCACCATGAGTTACATAGTGTTTTTACCATGAGTTACACAGTGTTTTCATCATAAGTTACATAGTGTTTTCATCATGAGTTACATAGTGTTTTTTTACCATGAGTTACATAATGTTTTTACCATGAGTTACACAGTGTTTTCATCATAAGTTACATAGTGTTTTCACCATGAGTTACATAGTGTTTTCACCATGAGTTACATAGTGTTTTCACCATGAGTTACACAGTGTTTTCACCATGAGTTACACAGTGTTTTCATCATAAGTTACATAGTGTTTTCACCACGAGTTACATAGCGTTTTCATCATAAGTTACATAGTGTTTTCACCATGAGTTACATAGTGTTTTTACCATGAGTTACACAGTGTTTTCATCATAAGTTACATAGTGTATTCATCATGAGTTACATAGTGTTTTTTTACCATGAGTTACATAGTGTTTTTACCATGAGTTACACAGTGTTTTCATCATAAGTTACATAGTGTTTTCACCATGAGTTACATAGTGTTTTCACCATGAGTTACATAGTGTTTTCACCATGAGTTACACAGTGTTTTCACCATGAGTTACACAGTGTTTTCATCATAAGTTACATAGTGTTTTCACCACGAGTTACATAGCGTTTTCATCATAAGTTACATAGTGTTTTCACCATGAGTTACATAGTGTTTTCACCATGAGTTACATAGTGTTTTTACCATGAGTTACATAGTGTTTTTACCATGAGTTACATAGTGTTTTTACCATGAGTAACATAGTGTTTTTACCATGAGTAACATAGTGTTTTACCATGAGTTACATAGTGTTTTCACCATGAGTTACATAGTGTTTTTTTACCATGAGTTACATGGTGTTTTCACCATGAGTTACAAAGTGTTATTTTACCATGAGTTACATAGTGTTTTCACCATGAGTTAATGTTTTTACAATGAGTTACAGAGTGTTTTACCATGAGTTACATAGTGTTTTAACCATGAGTTACATAGTGTTTTCAACATGAGTTACATAGTGTTTTCACCATGAGTTACATAGTGTTTTTACCATGAGTTACATAGTGTTTTTACCATGAGTTACATGGTGTTTTTACCATGAGTTAGTGTTTTTACCATGAGTAACATAGTGTTTTTACCATGAGTTAGTGTTTTTAACATGAGTAACATAGTGTTTTACCATGAGTTACATAGTGTTTTCACCATGAGTTACATAGTGTTTTTTTACCATGAGTTACATGGTGTTTTCACCATGAGTTACATAGTGTTTTTTTACCATGAGTTACATGGTGTTTTCACCATGAGTGACATAGTGTTATTTTACCATGAGTTACATAGTGTTTTCACCATGAGTTAATGTTTTTACCATGAGTTACATAGTGTTTTCACCATGAGCAACATAGTGTTTTTACCATGAGTTACATAGTGTTTTCACCATGAGTTACATAGTGTTTTCACCATGATGATGAGTTACATAATGTTTTCACCATGAGTTACATAATGTTTTCACCATGAGTTAATGTTTTTACCATGAGTTACATAGTGTTTTCACCATGAGCAACATAGTGTTTTTACCATGAGTTACACAGTGTTTTCACCATGAGTTACATAGTGTTTTCACCATGATGATGAGTTACATAATGTTTTCACCATGAGTTACATAGTGTTTTTTTTACCATGAGTTACATAGTGTTTTCACCATGAGTTACATAGTGTTTTCACCATAAGTTACATAGTGTTTTTTTACCATGAGTTACATGGTGTTTTCACCATGAGTGACATAGTGTTATTTTACCATGAGTTACATAGTGTTTTCACCATGAGTTAATGTTTTTACCATGAGTTACATAGTGTTTTCACCATGAGCAACATAGTGTTTTTACCATGAGTTACATAGTGTTTTCACCATGAGTTACATAGTGTTTTCACCATGATGATGAGTTACATAATGTTTTCACCATGAGTTACATAATGTTTTCACCATGAGTTAATGTTTTTACCATGAGTTACATAGTGTTTTCACCATGAGCAACATAGTGTTTTTACCATGAGTTACACAGTGTTTTCACCATGAGTTACATAGTGTTTTCACCATGATGATGAGTTACATAATGTTTTCACCATGAGTTACATAGTGTTTTTTTTTACCATGAGTTACATAGTGTTTTCACCATGAGTTACATAGTGTTTTCACCATAAGTTACATAGTGTTTTCACCATGAGTAACATGGTGTTTTTACCATGAGTTACACAGTGTTTTCACCATGAGTTACATAGTGTTTTCACCATGATGATGAGTTACATAATGTTTTCACCACGAGTTACATAGCGTTTTCATCATAAGTTACATAGTGTTTTCACCATGAGTTACATAGTGTTTTTACCATGAGTTACACAGTGTTTTCATCATAAGTTACATAGTGTATTCATCATGAGTTACATAGTGTTTTTTTACCATGAGTTACATAGTGTTTTTACCATGAGTTACACAGTGTTTTCATCATAAGTTACATAGTGTTTTCACCATGAGTTACATAGTGTTTTCACCATGAGTTACATAGTGTTTTCACCATGAGTTACACAGTGTTTTCACCATGAGTTACACAGTGTTTTCATCATAAGTTACATAGTGTTTTCACCACGAGTTACATAGCGTTTTCATCATAAGTTACATAGTGTTTTCACCATGAGTTACATAGTGTTTTCACCATGAGTTACATAGTGTTTTTACCATGAGTTACATAGTGTTTTTACCATGAGTTACATAGTGTTTTTACCATGAGTTACATAGTGTTTTTACCATGAGTAACATAGTGTTTTTACCATGAGTAACATAGTGTTTTACCATGAGTTACATAGTGTTTTCACCATGAGTTACATAGTGTTTTTTTACCATGAGTTACATGGTGTTTTCACCATGAGTTACAAACTGTTATTTTACCATGAGTTACATAGTGTTTTCACCATGAGTTAATGTTTTTACAATGAGTTACAGAGTGTTTTACCATGAGTTACATAGTGTTTTAACCATGAGTTACATAGTGTTTTCAACATGAGTTACATAGTGTTTTCACCATGAGTTACATAGTGTTTTTACAATGAGTTACATAGTGTTTTTACCATGAGTTACATGGTGTTTTTACCATGAGTTAGTGTTTTTACCATGAGTAACATAGTGTTTTTACCATGAGTTAGTGTTTTTAACATGAGTAACATAGTGTTTTACCATGAGTTACATAGTGTTTTCACCATGAGTTACATAGTGTTTTTTACCATGAGTTACATGGTGTTTTCACCATGAGTTACATAGTGTTTTCACCATGAGTTAATGTTTTTACCATGAGTTACATAGTGTTTTACCATGAGTTACATAGTGTTTTTACCAAGAGTTACATAGTGTTTTTTTACCATGAGTTACATGGTGTTTTCACCATGAGTGACATAGTGTTATTTTACCATGAGTTACATAGTGTTTTCACCATGAGTTAATGTTTTTACCATGAGTTACATAGTGTTTTCACCATGAGCAACATAGTGTTTTTACCATGAGTTACATAGTGTTTTCACCATGAGTTACATAGTGTTTTCACCATGATGATGAGTTACATAATGTTTTCACCATGAGTTACATAATGTTTTCACCATGAGTTAATGTTTTTACCATGAGTTACATAGTGTTTTCACCATGAGCAACATAGTGTTTTTACCATGAGTTACACAGTGTTTTCACCATGAGTTACATAGTGTTTTCACCATGATGATGAGTTACATAATGTTTTCACCATGAGTTACATAGTGTTTTTTTTTACCATGAGTTACATAGTGTTTTCACCATGAGTTAAATAGTGTTTTCACCATGAGTTAGTGTTTTCACCATGAGTTACATAGTGTTTTCACCATAAGTTACATAGTGTTTTCACCATGAGTAACATGGTGTTTTTACCATGAGTTACACAGTGTTTTCACCATGAGTTACATAGTGTTTTCACCATGATGATGAGTTACATAATGTTTTCACCATGAGTTACATAGTGTTTTCACCATGAGTTACATAGTGTTTTCACCATGAGTTACATAGTGTTTTTTTTACCATGAGTTACATAGTGTTTTCACCATGAGTTACATAGTGTTTTCACCATGAGTTACATACTGTTTTTATCATCAGTTACATAGTGTTTTCATCGTGAGTTACATACTGTTTTTACCATGAGTTACATAGTGTTTTCACCATGAGTTACATAATGTTTTCACCATGAGTTACATAATGTTTTCACCATGAGTTACATAGTGTTTTCACCATGAGTTACATAGTGTTTTTTTTACCATGAGTTACATAGTGTTTTCACCATGAGTTACATAGTGTTTTCACCATGAGTTAGTGTTTTCACCATGAGTTACATAGTGTTTTTACCATAAGTTACATAGTGTTTTCACCATGAGTAACATGGTGTTTTTACCATGAGTTACATAGTGTTTTCACCATGAGTTACATAGTGTTTTCACCATGATGATGAGTTACATAATGTTTTCACCATGAGTTACATAGTGTTTCACCATGAGTTACATAGTGTTTTCACCATGAGTTACATAGTGTTTTTTTTACCATGAGTTACATAGTGTTTTCACCATGAGTTACATAGTGTTTTCACCATGAGTTACATAGTGTTTTAACCATTAGTAACATAGCGTTTTCATCATGAGTTACATAGCGTTTTCACCATAAGTTACAAAGTGTTTTCACCATGAGTTACATAGAGTTTTCACCATGAGTTACATAGAGTTTTCACCATGAGTTACATAGTGTTTTCACCATGAGTTAGATAGTGTTTTCATTATGAGTTACATAGCGTTTTCATCATGAGTTACATAGTGTTTTCATTGTGAGTTACATAGTGTTTTTACCATGAGTTACATTGTGTTTTCACCATGAGTTACATAGTGTTTTTACCATGAGTTACATAGTGTTTTTACCATGAGTTACATAGTGTTTTCACCATGAGTTACATAGTGTTTTTTTACCATGAGTTACATGGTGTTTTCACCATGAGTTACATAGTGTTTTTTTACCATGGGTTACATAGTGTTTTCACCATGAGTTACAGTGTTTTTACCATGAGTTACATACTGTTTTCATCATGAGTTACATAGTGTTTTCATCATGAGTTTCATAGTGTTTTTACCATGAGAAACATAGTGTTTTTACCATGAGTTACATAATGTTTTCACCATGAGTTACATAGTGTTTTTTTACCATGAGTTACATAGTGTTTTCACCATGAGTTACATAGTGTTTTTACCATGAGTTACATAGTGTTTTTACCATGAGTTACATAATGTTTTCACCATGAGTTACATAGTGTTTTTACCATGAGTTACATAATGTTTTCACCATGAGTTACATAATGTTTTTTTACCATGAGTTGCATAGTGTTTTCACCATGAGTTACATAGTGTTTTTTTACCATGAGTTAAATAGTGTTTTCATCATGAGTTACATAGTGTTTTTTTACCACGAGTTACATGGTGTTTTCACCATGAGTTACAGTGTTTTTACCATGAGTTACATACTGTTTTCATCATGAGTTACAAAGTGTTTTCATCATGAGTTTGATAGTGTTTTTACCATGAGTTACATAGTGTTTTCACCATTAGTAACATAGCGTTTTCATCATGAGTTACATAGTGTTTTTACCATGAGTTACATAGTGTTTTTACCATGAGTTACACAGTGTTTTTACCATGAGTTACATAGTGTTTTTACCATGAGTTACATAGTGTTTTTACCATGAGTTACATAGTGTTTTTACCATGAGTTACATAGTAATTTTACCATGAGTTACATAGTGTTTTTACCATGAGTTACATAGTATTTTTACCATGAGTTACATAGCTTTTTCACCACTAGTTACACAGTGTTTTCATCATGAGTTACATAGTGTTTTTACCATGAGTTACATAGTGTTTTTACCATGAGTTACACAGTGTTTTCATCATGATGATGAGTTACATAGTGTTTTTACCATGAGTAACATAGTGTTTTCATCGTGAGTTACATAGTGTTTTTACCATGAGTTACATAGTGTTTTTACCATGAGTTACATAGTGTTTTTACCATGAGTTACATAGTGTTTTCACCATGAGTTAGTGTTTTCACCATGAGTTATATAGTGTTTTCACCATAAGTTACATAGTGTTTTCACCATGAGTAACATGGTGTTTTTACCATGAGTTACATAGTGTTTTCACCATGAGTTACATAGTGTTTTCACCATGATGATGAGTTACATAATGTTTTCACCATGAGTTACATAGTGTTTTCACCATGAGTAACATGGTGTTTTCACCATGAGTTACATAGTGTTTTCACCATGAGTTACATAGTGTTTTTTTTACCATGTGTTACATAGTGTTTTCACCATAAGTTACATAGTGTTTTCACCATGAGTAACATGGTGTTTTCACCATGAGTTACATAGTGTTTTCACCATGAGTTACATAGTGTTTTTTTTACCATGAGTTACATAGTGTTTTCACCATGAGTTACATAGTGTTTTCACCATGAGTTACATACTGTTTTTATCATGAGTTACAAAGTGTTTTCATCGTGAGTTACATACTGTTTTTACCATGAGTTACATAGTGTTTTCACCATGAGTTACATAGTGTTTTTACCATGAGTTACATAGTGTTTTCACCATGAGTTACATAGTGTTTTTACCATGAGTTACATAGTGTTTTTTTTACCATGAGTTACATAGTGTTTTCACCATGAGTTACATAGTGTTTTTACCATGAGTTACATAGTGTTTTTACCATGAGTTACATAGTGTTTTTACCATGAGTTACATAGTGTTTTTACCATGAGTTACATAGTATTTTTTCCATGAGTTACATAGCTTTTTCACCACTAGTTACACAGTGTTTTCATCATGAGTCACATAGTGTTTTTACCATGAGTTACATAGTGTTTTTACCATGAGTTACACAGTGTTTTCATCATGATGATGAGTTACATAGTGTTTTCACCATGAGTAACATAGTGTTTTCATCGTGAGTTACATAATGTTTTTACCATGAGTTACATAGTGTTTTTACCATGAGTTACATAGTGTTTTTACCATGAGTTACATAGTGTTTTCACCATGAGTTAGTGTTTTCACCATGAGTTACATAGTGTTTTCATCATAAGTTACATAGTGTTTTCACCATGAGTAACATGGTGTTTTTACCATGAGTTACATAGTGTTTTCACCATCAGTTACATAGTGTTTTCACCATGATGATGAGTTACATAATGTTTTCACCATGAGTTACATAGTGTTTTCACCATGAGTTACATAGTGTTTTTTTTACCATGAGTTACATAGTGTTTTCACCATGAGTTACATAGTGTTTTCACCATGAGTTACATACTGTTTTTATCATGAGTTACATAGTGTTTTCATCGTGAGTTACATACTGTTTTTACCATGAGTTACATAGTGTTTTCACCATGAGTTACATAATGTTTTCACCATGAGTTACATAATGTTTTCACCATGAGTTACATAGTGTTTTCACCATGAGTTACATAGTGTTTTTTTTACCATGAGTTACATAGTGTTTTCACCATGAGTTACATAGTGTTTTCACCATGAGTTAGTGTTTTCACCATGAGTTACATAGTGTTTTCACCATAAGTTACATAGTGTTTTCACCATGAGTAACATGGTGTTTTTACCATGAGTAACATAGTGTTTTCACCATGAGTTACATAGTGTTTTCACCGTGATGATGAGTTACATAATGTTTTCACCATGAGTTACATAGTGTTTTCACCATGAGTTACATAGTGTTTTTTTACCATGGGTTACATAGTGTTTTCACCATGAGTTACAGTGTTTTTACCATGAGTTACATACTGTTTTCATCATGAGTTACATAGTGTTTTCATCATGAGTTTCATAGTGTTTTTACCATGAGAAACATAGTGTTTTTACCATGAGTTACATAATGTTTTCACCATGAGTTACATAGTGTTTTTTTACCATGAGTTACATAGTGTTTTCACCATGAGTTACATAGTGTTTTTACCATGAGTTACATAGTGTTTTTACCATGAGTTACATAATGTTTTCACCATGAGTTACATAGTGTTTTTACCATGAGTTACATAATGATTTCACCATGAGTTACATAGTGTTTTTTTACCATGAGTTGCATAGTGTTTTCACCATGAGTTACATAGTGTTTTTTTACCATGAGTTAAATAGTGTTTTCATCATGAGTTACATAGTGTTTTTTTACCACGAGTTACATGGTGTTTTCACCATGAGTTACAGTGTTTTTACCATGAGTTACATACTGTTTTCATCATGAGTTACAAAGTGTTTTCATCATGAGTTTGATAGTGTTTTTACCATGAGTTACATAGTGTTTTCACCATTAGTAACATAGCGTTTTCATCATGACTTACATAGTGTTTTTAACATGAGTTACATAGTGTTTTTACCATGAGTTACACAGTGTTTTTACCATGAGTTACATAGTGTTTTTACCATGAGTTACATAGTGTTTTTACCATGAGTTACATAGTGTTTTTACCATGAGTTACATAGTGTTTTTACCATGAGTTACATAGTATTTTTACCATGAGTTACATAGCTTTTTCACCACTAGTTACACAGTGTTTTCATCATGTGTTACATAGTGTTTTTACCATGAGTTACATAGTGTTTTTACCATGAGTTACACAGTGTTTTCATCATGATGATGAGTTACATAGTGTTTTCACCATGAGTAACATAGTGTTTTCATCGTGAGTTACATAGTGTTTTTACCATGAGTTACATAGTGTTTTTACCATGAGTTACATAGTGTTTTTACCATGAGTTACATAGTGTTTTCACCATGAGTTAGTGTTTTCACCATGAGTTACATAGTGTTTTCACCATAAGTTACATAGTGTTTTCACCATGAGTAACATGGTGTTTTTACCATGAGTTACATAGTGTTTTCACCATGAGTTACATAGTGTTTTCACCATGATGATGAGTTACATAATGTTTTCACCATGAGTTACATAGTGTTTTCACCATGAGTTACATAGTGTTTTCACCATGAGTTACATAGTGTTTTCACCATGAGTTACATAGTGTTTTTTTTACCATGTGTTACATAGTGTTTTCACCATGAGTTACATAGTGTTTTCACCATGAGTTACATACTGTTTTTATCATGAGTTACATAGTGTTTTCATCGTGAGTTACATACTGTTTTTACCATGAGTTACATAGTGTTTTCACCATGAGTTACATAATGTTTTCACCATGAGTTACATAATGTTTTCACCATGAGTTACATAGTGTTTTCACCATCAGTTACATAGTGTTTTCACCATGATGATGAGTTACATAATGTTTTCACCATGAGTTACATAGTGTTTTCACCATGAGTTACATAGTGTTTTCACCATGAGTTACATAGTGTTTTTTTTACCATGAGTAACATAGTGTTTTCACCATGAGTTACATAGTGTTTTCACCATCAGTTAGTGTTTTCACCATGAGTTACATAGTGTTTTCACCATAAGTTACATAGTGTTTTCACCATGAGTTACATAGTGTTTTTCCCCATGAGTTACATAGTGTTTTCACCATGATGATGAGTTACATAATGTTTTCACCATGAGTTACATAGTGTTTCACCATGAGTTACATAGTGTTTTCACCATGAGTTACATAGTGTTTTTTTTACCATGAGTTACATAGTGTTTTTTTTACCATGAGTTACATAGTGTTTTCACCATGAGTTACATAGTGTTTTTACCATGAGTTACATAGTGTTTTTACCATGAGTTACATAATGTTTTCACCATGAGTTACATAGTGTTTTTACCATGAGTTACATAATGTTTTCACCATGAGTTACATAGTGTTTTTTTACCATGAGTTGCATAGTGTTTTTACCATGAGTTACATAGTGTTTTTTTTTACCATGAGTTAAATAGTGTTTTCATCATGAGTTACATAGTGTTTTTTTACCACGAGTTACATGGTGTTTTCACCATGAGTTACAGTGTTTTTTACCATGAGTTACATACTGTTTTCATCATGAGTTACAAAGTGTTTTCATCATGAGTTTGATAGTGTTTTTACCATGAGTTACATAGTGTTTTCACCATTATTAACATAGCGTTTTCATCATGAGTTACATACAGTTTTCACCATAAGTTACAGTGTTCTCACCATAAGTTACAAAGAGTTTTCACCATAAGTTACATAGTGTTTTCACCATGAGTTACATAGTGTTTTCATCGTGAGTTACATAGTGTTTTTACCATGAGTTACATAGTGTTTTTACCATGAGTTACATAGTGTTTTCACCATGAGTTACATAGTGTTTTTACCATGAGTTACATAGTATTTTTACCATGAGTTACATAGCTTTTTCACCACTAGTTACACAGTGTTTTCATCATGAATTACATAGTGTTTTTACCATGAGTTACATAGTGTTTTTACCATGAGTTACACAGTGTTTTCATCATGATGATGAGTTACATAGTGTTTTCACCATGAGTAACATAGTGTTTCATCGTGAGTTACATAGTGTTTTTACCATGAGTTACATAGTGTTTTTACCATGAGTTACATAGTGTTTTCACCATGAGTTACATAGTGTTTTCACCATGAGTTACATAGTGTTTTTTTTACCATGAGTTACATAGTGTTTTTACCATGAGTTACATAGTGTTTTTACCATGAGTTACATAGTATTTTTTACCATGAGTTACATAGCTTTTTCACCACTAGTTACACAGTGTTTTCATCATGAGTTACATAGTGTTTTTACCATGAGTTACATAGTGTTTTTACCATGAGTTACACAGTGTTTTCATCATGATGATGAGTTACATAGTGTTTTCACCATGAGTAACATAGTGTTTTCATCGTGAGTTACATAGTGTTTTTACCATGAGTTATATAGTGTTTTTACCATGAGTTACATAGTGTTTTCACTCATGAGTTACATAGTGTTTTCACCATGAGTTACATAGTGTTTTTTACCATGAGTTACATAGTGTTTTCACCATGAGTTACATAGTGTTTTTACCATGAGTTACATAGTGTTTCACCATGAGTTACATAGTGTTTTTACCATGAGTTACATAATGTTTTCACCATGAGTTACATAGTGTTTTTTTACCATGAGTTGCATAGTGTTTTCACCATGAGTTACATAGTGTTTTTTTACCATGAGTTAAATAGTGTTTTCATCATGAGTTACAGTGTTTTTTTACCACGAGTTACATGGTGTTTTCACCATGAGTTACAGTGTTTTTACCATGAGTTACATACTGTTTTCATCATGAGTTACAAAGTGTTTTCATCATGAGTTTGATAGTGTTTTTACCATGAGTTACATAGTGTTTTCACCATTATCAACATAGCGTTTTCATCATGAGTTACATACAGTTTTCACCATAAGTTACAGTGTTCTCACCATAATTTACATAGAGTTTTCACCATAAGTTACATAGTGTTTTCACCATGAGTTACATAGTGTTTTCATTGTGAGTTACATAGTGTTTTTACCATGAGTTACATAGTGTTTTTACCATGAGTTACATAGTGTTTTTACCATGAGTTACATAGTGTTTTTACCATGAGTTACATAGTATTTTTACCATGAGTTACATAGCTTTTTCACTACTAGTTACACAGTGTTTTCATCATGAGTTACATAGTGTTTTTACCATGAGTTACATAGTGTTTTTACCATGAGTTACACAGTGTTTTCATCATCATGATGAGTTACATAGTGTTTTCACCATGAGTAACATAGTGTCTTCATCGTGAGTTACATAGTGTTTTTACCATGAGTTACATAGTGTTTTTACCATGAGTTACATAGTGTTTTTACCATGAGTTACATAGTGTTTTCACCATGAGTTAGTGTTTTCACCATGAGTTACATAGTGTTTTCACCATCAGTTACATAGAGTTTTCACCATGAGTAACATAGTGTCTTCATCGTGAGTTACATAGTGTTTTTACCATGAGTTACATAGTGTTTTTTACCATGAGTTACATAGTGTTTTCACCATGAGTTTCATAGTGTTTTCACCATGATGATGAGTTACATAATGTTTTCACCATGAGTTACATAGTGTTTTCACCATGAGTTACATAGTGTTTTCACCATGAGTTACATAGTGTTTTTTTTACCATGAGTTACATAGTGTTTTCACCATAAGTTACATAGTGTTTTCACCATGAGTTACATACTGTTTTTATCATGAGTTACATAGTGTTTTCATCGTGAGTTACATACTGTTTTTACCATGAGTTACATAGTGTTTTCACCATGAGTTACATAATGTTTTCACCATGAGTTACATAATGTTTTCACCATGAGTTACATAGTGTTTTCACCATGAGTTACATAGTGTTTTTTTTACCATGAGTTACATAGTGTTTTCACCATGAGTTACATAGTGTTTTCACCATGAGTTAGTGTTTTCACCATGAGTTACATAGTGTTTTCACCATAAGTTACATAGTGTTTTCACCATGAGTAACATGGTTTTTTACCATGAGTTACATAGTGTTTTCACCATGAGTTACATATTGTTTTCACCATGATGATGAGTTACATAATGTTTTCACCATGAGTTACATAGTGTTTTTTTTACCATGAGTTACATAGTGTTTTCACCATGAGTTACATAGTGTTTTCACCATGAGTTACATACTGTTTTTATCATGAGTTACATAGTGTTTTCATCGTGAGTTACATACTGTTTTTACCATGAGTTACATAGTGTTTTCACCATGAGTTACATAATGTTTTCACCATGAGTTACATAATGTTTTCACCATGAGTTACATAGTGTTTTCACCATGAGTTACATAGTGTTTTTTTTACCATGAGTTACATAGTGTTTTCACCATGAGTTACATAGTGTTTTCACCATGAGTTAGTGTTTTCACCATGAGTTACATAGTGTTTTCACCATAAGTTACATAGTGTTTTCACCATGAGTAACATGGTGTTTTTACCATGAGTAACATAGTGTTTTCACCATGAGTTACATAGTGTTTTCACCCTGATGATGAGTTACATAATGTTTTCACCATGAGTTACATAGTGTTTCACCATGAGTTACATAGTGTTTTCACCATGAGTTACATAGTGTTTTTTTACCATGGGTTACATAGTGTTTTCACCATGAGTTACAGTGTTTTTTACCATGAGTTACATACTGTTTTCATCATGAGTTACATAGTGTTTTCATCATGAGTTTCATAGTGTTTTTACCATGAGAAACATAGTGTTTTTACCATGAGTTACATAATGTTTTCACCATGAGTTACATAGTGATTTTTTTACCATGAGTTACATAGTGTTTTCACCATGAGTTACATAGTGTTTTTACCATGAGTTACATAGTGTTTTTACCATGAGTTACATAATGTTTTCACCATGAGTTACATAGTGTTTTTACCATGAGTTACATAATGTTTTCACCATGAGTTACATAGTGTTTTTTTACCATGAGTTGCATAGTGTTTTCACCATGAGTTACATAGTGTTTTTTTACCATGAGTTAAATAGTGTTTTCATCATGAGTTACATAGTGTTTTTTTACCACGAGTTACATGGTGTTTTCACCATGAGTTACAGTGTTTTTACCATGAGTTACATACTGTTTTCATCATGAGTTACAAAGTGTTTTCATCATGAGTTTGATAGTGTTTTTTACCATGAGTTACATAGTGTTTTCACCATTAGTAACATAGCGTTTTCATCATGAGTTACATAGTGTTTTTAACATGAGTTACATAGTGTTTTTACCATGAGTTACACAGTGTTTTTACCATGAGTTACATAGTGTTTTTACCATGAGTTACATAGTGTTTTTACCATGAGTTACATAGTGTTTTTACCATGAGTTACATAGTGTTTTTACCATGAGTTACATAGTGTTTTTACCATGAGTTACATAGTATTTTTACCATGAGTTACATAGCTTTTTCACCACTAGTTACAGTGTTTTCATCATGAGTTACATAGTGTTTTTACCATGAGTTACATAGTGTTTTTACCATGAGTTACACAGTGTTTTCATCATGATGATGAGTTACATAGTGTTTTCACCATGAGTAACATAGTGTTTTCATCGTGAGTTACATAGTGTTTTTACCATGAGTTACATAGTGTTTTTACCATGAGTTACATAGTGTTTTTACCATGAGTTACATAGTGTTTTCACCATGAGTTAGTGTTTTCACCATGAGTTACATAGTGTTTTCACCATAAGTTACATAGTGTTTTCACCATGAGTAACATGGTGTTTTTACCATGAGTTACATAGTGTTTTCACCATGAGTTACATAGTGTTTTCACCATGATGATGAGTTACATAATGTTTTCACCATGAGTTACATAGTGTTTTCACCATGAGTTACATAGTGTTTTCACCATGAGTTACATAGTGTTTTCACCATGAGTTACATAGTGTTTTTTTTTACCATGAGTTACATAGTGTTTTCACCATGAGTTACATAGTGTTTTCACCATGAGTTACATACTGTTTTTATCATGAGTTACATAGTGTTTTCATCGTGAGTTACATACTGTTTTTACCATGAGTTACATAGTGTTTTCACCATGAGTTACATAATGTTTTCACCATGAGTTACATAATGTTTTCACCATGAGTTACATAGTGTTTTCACCATCAGTTACATAGTGTTTTCACCATGATGATGAGTTACATAATGTTTTCACCATGAGTTACATAGTGTTTTCACCATGAGTTACATAGTGTTTTCACCATGAGTTACATAGTGTTTTTTTTACCATGAGTTACATAGTGTTTTCACCATGAGTTACATAGTGTTTTCACCATCAGTTAGTGTTTTCACCATGAGTTACATAGTGTTTTCACCATAAGTTACATAGTGTTTTCACCATGAGTAACATGGTGTTTTTACCATGAGTTACATAGTGTTTTCCCCATGAGTTACATAGTGTTTTCACCATGATGATGAGTTACATAATGTTTTCACCATGAGTTACATAGTGTTTCACCATGAGTTACATAGTGTTTTCACCATGAGTTACATAGTGTATTTTTTACCATGAGTTACATAGTGTTTTTACCATGAGTTACATAGTGTTTTTACCATGAGTTACATAATGTTTTCACCATGAGTTACATAGTGTTTTTACCATGAGTTACATAATGTTTTCACCATGAGTTACATAGTGTTTTTTTACCATGAGTTGCATAGTGTTTTTACCATGAGTTACATAGTGTTTTTTTACCATGAGTTAAATAGTGTTTTCATCATGAGTTACATAGTGTTTTTTTACCACGAGTTACATGGTGTTTTCACCACGAGTTACAGTGTTTTTACCATGAGTTACATACTGTTTTCATCATGAGTTACAAAGTGTTTTCATCATGAGTTTGATAGTGTTTTCACCATGAGTTACATAGTGTTTTCACCATTATTAACATAGCGTTTTCATCATGAGTTACATACAGTTTTCACCATAAGTTACAGTGTTCTCACCATAAGTTACAAAGAGTTTTCACCATAAGTTACATAGTGTTTTCACCATGAGTTACATAGTGTTTTCATCGTGAGTTACATAGTGTTTTTACCATGAGTTACATAGTGTTTTTACCATGAGTTACATAGTGTTTTTACCATGAGTTACATAGTGTTTTTACCATGAGTTACATAGTATTTTTACCATGAGTTACATAGCTTTTTCACCACTAGTTACACAGTGTTTTCATCATGAGTTACATAGTGTTTTTACCATGAGTTACATAGTGTTTTTACCATGAGTTACACAGTGTTTTCATCATGATGATGAGTTACATAGTGTTTTCACCATGAGTAACATAGTGTTTTCATCATGAGTTACATAGTGTTTTTACCATGAGTTACATAGTGTTTTTACCATGAGTTACATAGTGTTTTCACCATGAGTTACATAGTGTTTTCACCATGAGTTACATAGTGTTTTTTTACCATGAGTTACATAGTGTTTTTACCATGAGTTACATAGTGTTTTTACCATGAGTTACATAGTATTTTTACCATGAGTTACATAGCTTTTTCACCACTAGTTACACAGTGTTTTCATCATGAGTTACATAGTGTTTTTACCATGAGTTACATAGTGTTTTTACCATGAGTTACACAGTGTTTTCATCATGATGATGAGTTACATAGTGTTTTCACCATGAGTAACATAGTGTTTTCATCGTGAGTTACATAGTGTTTTTACCATGAGTTACATAGTGTTTTCACCATGAGTTACATAGTGTTTTCACCATGAGTTACATAGTGTTTTTTTTACCATGAGTTACATAGTGTTTTCACCATGAGTTACATAGTGTTTTTACCATGAGTTACATAGTGTTTCACCATGAGTTACATAGTGTTTTTACCATGAATTACATAATGTTTTCACCATGAGTTACATAGTGTTTTTTTACCATGAGTTGCATAGTGTTTTCACCATGAGTTACATAGTGTTTTTTTACCATGAGTTAAATAGTGTTTTCATCATGAGTTACATAGTGTTTTTTTACCACGAGTTACATGGTGTTTTCACCATGAGTTACAGTGTTTTTACCATGAGTTACATACTGTTTTCATCATGAGTTACAAAGTGTTTTCATCATGAGTTTGATAGTGTTTTTACCATGAGTTACATAGTGTTTTCACCATTATCAACATAGCGTTTTCATCATGAGTTACATACAGTTTTCACCATAAGTTACAGTGTTCTCACCATAATTTACATAGAGTTTTCACCATAAGTTACATAGTGTTTTCACCATGAGTTACATAGTGTTTTTACCATGAGTTACATAGTGTTTTTACCATGAGTTACATAGTGTTTTTACCATGAGTTACATAGTGTTTTTACCATGAGTTACATAGTATTTTTACCATGAGTTACATAGCTTTTTCACCACTAGTTACACAGTGTTTTCATCATGAGTTACATAGTGTTTTTACCATGAGTTACATAGTGTTTTTACCATGAGTTACACAGTGTTTTCATCATCATGATGAGTTACATAGTGTTTTCACCATGAGTAACATAGTGTCTTCATCGTGAGTTACATAGTGTTTTTACCATGAGTTACATAGTGTTTTTACCATGAGTTACATAGTGTTTTTACCATGAGTTACATAGTGTTTTCACCATGAGTTAGTGTTTTCACCATGAGTTACATAGTGTTTTCACCATCAGTTACATAGTGTTTTCACCATGAGTAACATAGTGTCTTCATCGTGAGTTACATAGTGTTTTTACCATGAGTTACATAGTGTTTTTTACCATGAGTTACATAGTGTTTTCACCATGAGTTACATAGTGTTTTCACCATGATGATGAGTTACATAATGTTTTCACCATGAGTTACATAGTGTTTTCACCATGAGTTACATAGTGTTTTCACCATGAGTTACATAGTGTTTTTTTTACCATGAGTTACATAGTGTTTTCACCATAAGTTACATAGTGTTTTCACCATGAGTTACATACTGTTTTTATCATGAGTTACATAGTGTTTTCATCGTGAGTTACATAGTGTTTTTACCATGAGTTACATAGTGTTTTCACCATGAGTTACATAATGTTTTCACCATGAGTTACATAATGTTTTCACCATGAGTTACATAGTGTTTTCACCATGAGTTACATAGTGTTTTTTTTACCATGAGTTACATAGTGTTTTCACCATGAGTTACATAGTGTTTTCACCATGAGTTAGTGTTTTCACCATGAGTTACATAGTGTTTTCACCATAAGTTACATAGTGTTTTCACCATGAGTAACATGGTTTTTTACCATGAGTTACATAGTGTTTTCACCATGAGTTACATATTGTTTTCACCATGATGATGAGTTACATAATGTTTTCACCATGAGTTACAAAGTGTTTCACCATGAGTTACATAGTGTTTTCACCATGAGTTACATAGTGTTTTTTTTACCATGAGTTACATAGTGTTTTCACCATGAGTTACATAGTGTTTTCACCATGAGTTACATACTGTTTTCATCATGAGTTACATAGTGTTTTCATCGTGAGTTACATACTGTTTTTACCATGAGTTACATAGTGTTTTCACCATGAGTTACATAGTGTTTTTACCATGAGTTACATAGTGTTTTTACCATGAGTTACATAGTGTTTTCACCATGAGTTACATAGTGTTTTTACCATGAGTAACATGGTGTTTTCACCATGAGTTACATAGTTTTTTTTTTACCATGGGTTACATAGTGTTTTCTCCATGAGTTACAGTGTTTTTACCATGAGTTACATACTGTTTTCATCATGAGTTACATAGTGTTTTCATCATGAGTTTCATAGTGTTTTTACCATGAGTTACATAGTGTTTTAACCATTAGTAACATAGCGTTTTCATCATGAGTTACATAGCGTTTTCACCATAAGTTACAAAGTGTTTTCACCATGAGTTACATAGAGTTTTCACCATGAGTTACATAGAGTTTTCACCATGAGTTACATAGTGTTTTTACCATGAGTTACATAGTGTTTTCATTATGAGTTACATAGCGTTTTCATCATGAGTTACATAGTGTTTTCATTGTGAGTTACATAGTGTTTTTACCATGAGTTACATAGTGTTTTCACCATGAGTTACATAGTGTTTTTACCATGAGTTACATAGTGTTTTTACCATGAGTTACATAGTGTTTTCACCATGAGTTACATAGTGTTTTTTTACCATGAGTTACATGGTGTTTTCACCATGAGTTACATAGTGTTTTTTTACCATGGGTTACATAGTGTTTTCACCATGAGTTACAGTGTTTTTACCATGAGTTACATACTGTTTTCATCATGAGTTACATAGTGTTTTCATCATGAGTTTCATAGTGTTTTTACCATGAGAAACATAGTGTTTTTACCATGAGTTACATAATGTTTTCACCATGAGTTACATAGTGTTTTTTTACCATGAGTTACATAGTGTTTTCACCATGAGTTACATAGTGTTTTACCATGAGTTACATAGTGTTTTTACCATGAGTTACATAATGTTTTCACCATGAGTTACATAGTGTTTTTACCATGAGTTACATAATGTTTTCACCATGAGTTACATAGTGTTTTTTTACCATGAGTTGCATAGTGTTTTCACCATGAGTTACATAGTGTTTTTTTACCATGAGTTAAATAGTGTTTTCATCATGAGTTACATAGTGTTTTTTTACCACGAGTTACATGGTGTTTTCACCATGAGTTACAGTGTTTTTACCATGAGTTACATACTGTTTTCATCATGAGTTACAAAGTGTTTTCATCATGAGTTTGATAGTGTTTTTACCATGAGTTACATAGTGTTTTCACCATTAGTAACATAGCGTTTTTCATCATGAGTTACATACAGTTTTCACCATAAGTTACAGTGTTCTCACCATAAGTTACATAGAGTTTTCACCATAAGTTACATAGTGTTTTCACCATGAGTTACATAGTGTTTTCATCGTGAGTTACATAGTGTTTTTACCATGAGTTACATAGTGTTTTTACCATGAGTTACATAGTGTTTTTACCATGAGTTACATAGTGTTTTTACCATGAGTTACATAGTATTTTTACCATGAGTTACATAGCTTTTTCACCACTAGTTACACAGTGTTTTCATCATGAGTTACATAGTGTTTTTACCATGAGTTACATAGTGTTTTTACCATGAGTTACACAGTGTTTTCATCATGATGATGAGTTACATAGTGTTTTCACCATGAGTAACATAGTGTTTTCATCGTGAGTTACATAGTGTTTTTACCATGAGTTACATAGTGTTTTTACCATGAGTTACATAGTGTTTTTACCATGAGTTACATAGCATTTTTACCATGAGTTACATAGCTTTTTCACCATGAGTTACACAGTGTTTTCATCATGAATTACATAGTGTTTTCACCATGAGTTACATAGTGTTTTTACCATGAGTTACATAGTGTTTTTACCATGAGTTACATAGTGTTTTTACCATGAGTTACATAGTGTTTTTACCATGTGTTACATAGTGTTTTTACCATGAGTTACATAGTGTTTTTACCATGAGTTACATAGTGTTTTTACCATGAGTTACATAGTGTTTTTTACATGAGTTACATAGTTTTTTTACCTTGAGTTACATTGTTTTTTTACCATGAGTTACATAGTGTTTTCATCATGAG
The DNA here is from genome assembly GCA_029721355.1 of Tegillarca granosa. Lineage (NCBI taxonomy): Eukaryota > Metazoa > Mollusca > Bivalvia > Arcoida > Arcidae > Tegillarca > Tegillarca granosa. The sequence goes on along the minus strand of CM056607.1, from coordinate 14,673 downwards.
TTACATAATGTTTTTACCATAGTTACATAGTGTTTTCATTGTGAGTTACATAGTGTTTTTACCATGAGTTACATAGTGTTTTCATCATGAGTTACATAGTATTTTCACCATGAGTTACATAGTGTTTTCATCATGAGTTACATAGTGTTTTCACCATGAGTTACATAATGTTTTTACCATGAGTTACATTGTGTTTTTACCGTGAGTTACATAGTGTTTTCATCATGAGTTACATAGTGTTTTCACCATGAGTTACATAGTTTTGTTTTCCATGAGTTACATAGTGTTTTCATCATGATTTACATAGTGTTGTTTTACCATGAGTTACATAGTGTTTTCACCATGAGTTACATAGTGTTTTCACCATGAGTTACATAGTATTTTCACCATGAGTTACATAGTGTTTTCACCACCTTTATTATAGTTGAACTTTTTTCTTATAGTAAACATTAGAATCATAATGGAAAACATTTATTCTATGGTGCCTTTTGGAAACTTTGACTGATGTGTTCCATTTTTACAGTTTTGTGAGCTTAAACTAAAAAGTTAAGAACTATCTTACAGATTAACAACTTATCTGATTAAAACTTTAAAAATTCTATATGAATCCAAGATTTTGCATTTTTAATTATAAACACTGGGAATTTTATACTACTGGCATATACCTGGATACTGGTCAGCTAAACGTACAAGTGCCTGAACAGCATGTTCTGTTTGTATCATATCAATATCCACAGGAAGTGGATTAGGTGCATCACCCATTCCATCATGTCCATGGAACTTAACTCCAGCATAACGATCTGGTATGTTACCTAGCATAGTTTTACCTGAACCTTTAAAAACAGGCACCTGTATAAAAAAGTAAATAATATTTGGTTAACTAAATTATTATTTAAAAAATGTATTCAGGGTCTTTTCTTATGTAGTAACTCATTTGGAGAGCTTTGATGTATTAGTGTGCAGGGTCCAGGGTTAGAGTCATGGTCTTTTCTTATGTAGTCACTCATTTGGAGAGCTTTGACATATAAGTGTGCAGGGTCCAGGGTTAGAGTCATGGTCTTTTCTTATGTAGTCACTCATTTGGAGAGCTTTGATGTATTAGTGTGCAGGGTCCAGGGTTAGAGTCATGGTCTTTTCTTATGTAGTCACTCATTTGGAGAGCTTTGATGTATTAGTGTGCAGGGTCCAGGGTTAGAGTCATGGTCTTTTCTTATGTAGTCACTCATTTGGAGAGCTTTGATGTATTAGTGTGCAGGGTCCAGGGTTAGAGTCATGGTCTTTTCTTATGTAGTAACTCATTTGGAGAGCTTTGATGTATTAGTGTGCAGGGTCCAGGGTTAGAGTCATGGTCTTTTCTTATGTAGTCACTCATTTGGAGAGCTTTGATGTATTAGTGTGCAGGGTCCAGGGTTAGAGTCATGGTCTTTTCTTATGTATTAACTCATTTGGAGAGCTTTGATGTATTAGTGTGCAGGGTCCAGGGTTAGAGTCATGGTCTGACCCTACAATTCTGTGTTTTCTGTTACATTTATATTAATACTGTAGTTAGGGTATTTACTGATATGTTGGTTAGCACTTATGACAATAGAGTGGATGTTAGTGGATTTATACAGTGGTCAATCTGTGAATGTGGATAGAATCTAATAAGTCATAAATGAGGCTAAAGTGTCTTCATTTAAATAATGATGTCATTGGTCAAATTTGTTTAACAACTGCTACTATGGTCCAATAGTATTTAAAATGTCACGGAAAACACAATAAACTTATAACAATTGGAAACATAAGATTATTCAAAGATTCTTATTGATTACTAACAAACTTTAAACACTTACATCTAGTCTATCACAAGCCTTTAACACTCGGAGAACATTTAAACAGACCTGATCCACACGGACATTCCCCGTCACACATGTAATACCAATGACATCTATATCTGGATGGCTCAATGCCAACATTATAGCCTGTGCATCATCATTCCCAGCATCACAATCAATTATCATCTTCCTCTTCATGCCTGACATCTTCATCTAGTTTTTTTCTTCACTTAAAAGAAAACATCAAAATCATGTAAAAAGGATAAAATGGTTTATAAACTACAAAATGTAATAAACTCCTATCACAAAATTATTCACTCAATATACAATTAATTTGTTTCTAAATGCGAAGTTTCAGTTGGTTCAATGACTTAAATATAGGTGGGTATACAAATTACAAATACATATTATTTATTGGTTTATTCATTCTAGTTTGTGACTTGAATAGTTTTAATGTTAAAGTAGTTGCACCAGGTAATACTGATGTCCATACAAGACAATTTTTTATTACCGTTGACCAAACCATTGGTTGTCGTTTCTCCAACAAAGTAAAGAATAGAGACCATACAGTTTCTCAGGTATTTAATATAAATACAAATACATGTACATGTATATCAATATCAACCACAATGTATGAAAATTAACCAATGTACTTGAGTAAGTACTACAAATTTAAAAGTAAAGAATTGTCAGGGGTTTAATAACTTAGACCACAATACTTTATAACTATGCTGGCACTGTCAGGACAAAAATGTAATTCATTAAACTAAAAGAAAGAAATGAATTAATGAAATAATAAACAAAATGAAATGAAATAAAAAAAATAAAATAAAATAAAATAAAATAAAATAAAATAAAAAAAAATAAAATAAAATAAAATAAAATAAAATAAAATAAATAAATAAATAAATAAAATAAAATAAAATAAAATAAAATAAAATAAAATAAAATAAAATAAAATAAAACAAAACAAAATAATTTTAATTTAACAATAAAAGCAACATTTAAAATAATTTTAATTTAACAATAACAGCAACATTTAAAACATTTGATCAGAATGAGTTCAAGACTGACCAGACAGGTAAATGCTTTTGAATAAATCATTACAGTAAATGTATACTGTTATATTCATAATCACACATAAATGATTATCAGACTTACAAAATGATCAGGAGTTGTCTCTCTTTGTCAGCTTTCTACAAGTCACGCCAGCGGCATCAGTTTGACACACTTTTTTACCAGTTCTGTATTTATTAATACTAAAGTTATTAATGCTAATTATTAATTCCCCAAAATCAGCTGTTTCGAGCATCTCATAATATTTAGTTACTGATTAAATTCGAATGCAGAATCATTTTCAATGTTTATATATCGATATACATGCAATCCCGATATGGGAAGACAAGATCGGAAGAACCACAATAAATCTAATGTACAAAAATGGAAACAAAAAAAAAAAAAAAAAAAAAAAAAAAAATCCCGAATTAAAAAAAATTAACCGTTTCATGTGTTTAGAACTTCATTCATTCATTCATTCAAGATCGGAAGAACCACAATAAATCTAATGTACAAAAATGGAAACGAAAAAAAATCCCGAATTAATAAAAATTAACCGTTTCATGCGTTTAGAACTTCATTCATTCATTCATTCATTCATTCATTCATTTATTTATTTATTTATTTATTTATTTATTTATTTATTTACTTACTGTCGTGTCTTCCTAAAAGTTAAGAAAATCTATGTTATGCATTAGCTATGACTGCGCTAGGAAGATAGGCCTATTAATTAAAAATAAAAAAACACTCATTGTTAGATATACCAGTACCGTTCAGATCTGTTGTGTTTGATCGAGATTTGATTTTTAAGCCCTACAGTCAAATTCTATTTAGTGGACGGACATAGCTACACTCCACTCGTGCTAAATTGCCGTGGTTAGCCTTACTTGATGTTATCCGAGCCCAAGGGTTGGATATCATAGTCAACACCATGGTATCGCCTTACGTTTTAGAATAATTCGTCTTTAGAAGTGTTAGTGTTGAGAACAGTACATGATATCTAGAACGTTTGAAAATAATTTGCCAAAGGATAAGTATAGCTAGCAGTACTTGGTATCTAACGTTTGGGGATAATTCGCCTAAGGATAAGAATATTAATTTAAGCAGCCATTATCCTAATGTTCAATCGGAGATTGACCGGAATTTCACAAAATAGCTCATGGTCCGAGTGTCATAATTAATAAACCTCTTTCATTTTCGCTGTTAGGGTGCCTCCCTTTCTTCCGTGAACGGCGAACAGGTTTGCATATTTTTCTACAGTACAAAAGTATTCAATCTGAGTCTAAAAACAGAGTATTTGTTGAGTAAACCTCTAAATAATATTTCTAAGAAGTTAATTCTGTTTTACAATCAGCTCGTCTTTGTAAGAAGCATTTGTTGAAAATTGAATGGTTATGTCAAAGACCAAATCACGCCGATCATTCTACGGATTTTAGCTCACCTAAGCTGAAAGCTCCGATGAGCTATTGCTATCCATCTTCGTCTGTCGTGCGTCGTCCGTCATGCGTAAACTTTTTACATTTTAATCTTCTCCTCCAAAACCACTTGGCCAAATTTAATGAAACTTGCTAACCATCATGCCTGGGTGAAGCCCTTTCAGATTTGCACAAATGAAGGAGTTATGTCCCCTTGGGACCCAATAAGGGGGGAAATAGTAAAAAACTTTAAAAATCTTCTCCTCTGAATCTACAAGAGATATACCTTAGTTATTTCATTTATAACATTCTTAGGTCATCTATTTTCAGATTTGCACAAAAAATAGCCATGGGGCTCAAATGGGGAAATTGTAAGGCACTGAGTGAGGAAATTGCTAAAAATTATATATTTGTCACTATATCTTGAAAACTATTAACTTTTTGTATAGGCATGTATATAATATATTGTAGTTATTCTCATGACAATCATTTTGATATATGGATCAAGGTATTATGTTGAAAGGTCAAGGTCACAGCTACAGAAGAAGACTTAAATTGCTAATTATCTCGAAAACTACTAATTTTTGTATAGGTATGTATAATAGAATATTGTTGGTATTGTGACAGCGATCACTTTGATATATGGTTCAAGGTCATATGTTGAAAGTTCAAGGTCATAGCTGCAGAAGAAGATTTAAAATGCTTATTATCTTGAAAACTATTAACTTTTTGTATAGGCATGTATATTAGAATATTGTAGCTATTGACATGGCGATCATTTTGATATATGATTCAAGGTCATATGCTGAAAGGTCAAGGTCACAGCTGCAGAAGAAGACTTAAACTGCTAATTATCTTGAAAACTATTAACTTTTTGTATAGGCATGTATATTAGAATATTGTAGGTAATGACATGATGATCATTTTGATATATTATTCAAGGTTATATGTTCAAAGGTCAAGGTCATATCAACATAGGAATATTAAAATTATTAATTATCTTGAAAGCTATTAATTTCATGCATAGGCATGTATATTAGAATATTGTAGATATTGACATGACAATCATATATGGTTTGAGGTCATATATGTTCAAAGTTTAAGGACATAACTGCATAATTATACTGAAATTGATTAATGATTTTGAAATTATTCATTTCACTACAGTTACTTCATGCATATTATTAGCTATTGCTATCCATCTTCGTCTGTCGTGCGTCGTACGTCATGTGTAAACTTTTTACATTTTAATCTTCTCCTCCAAAACCACTGGGCCAAATTTAATGAAACTTGCTAACCATCATGCCTGGGTGAAGCCCTTTCAGATTTGCACAAATGAAGGAGTTATGTCCCCTTGGGGCCCCATAAGGGGGGAAATAGTGAAAAACTTTAAAAATCTTCTCCTCTGAATCTACAAGAGATATACCTTAGTTATTTCATTTATAACATTCTTAGGTCATCTATTTTCAGATTTGCACAAATGATAGCCATGGGGCTCAAAATGGGGAAATTGTAAGGCACTGAGTGAGGAAATTGCTAAAAATTATATATTTGTCACTATATCTTGAAAACTATTAACTTTTTGTATAGGCATGTATATAATATATTGTAGTTATTGTCATGACAATCATTTTGATATATGGATCAAGGTATTATGTTGAAAGGTCAAGGTCACAGCTGCAGAAGAAGACTTAAATTGCTAATTATCTCGAAAACTACTAATTTTTGTATAGGTATGTATAATAGAATATTGTTGGTATTGTGACAGCGATCACTTTGATATATGGTTCAAGGTCATATGTTGAAAGTTCAAGGTCATAGCTGCAGAAGAAGATTTAAAATGTTTATTATCTTGAAAACTATTAACTTTTTGTATAGGCATGTATATTAGAATATTGTAGCTATTGACATGGCGATCATTTTGATATATGATTCAAGGTCATATGCTGAAAGGTCAAGGTCACAGCTGCAGAAGAAGACTTAAACTGCTAATTATCTTGAAAACTATTAACTTTTTGTATAGGCATGTATATTAGAATATTGTAGGTAATGACATGATGATCATTTTGATATATTATTCAAGGTTATATGTTCAAAGGTCAAGGTCATATCAACATAGGAATATTAAAATTATTAATTATCTTGAAAGCTATTAATTTCATGCATAGGCATGTATATTAGAATATTGTAGATATTGACATGACAATCATATATGGTTTGAGGTCATATATGTTCAAAGTTTAAGGACATAACTGCATAATTATACTGAAATTGATTAATGATTTTGAAATTATTCATTTCACTACAGTTACTTCATGCATATTATTAGCTATTGCTATCCATCTTCGTCTGTCGTGCGTCGTCCGTCATGCGTAAACTTTTTACATTTTAATCTTCTCCTCCAAAACCACTGGGCCAAATTTAATGAAACTTGCTAACCATCATGCCTGGGTGAAGCCCTTTCAGATTTGCACAAATGAAGGAGTTATGTCCCCTTGGGGCCCCATAAGGGGGGAAATAGTGAAAAACTTTAAAAATCTTCTCCTCTGAATCTACAAGAGATATACCTTAGTTATTTCATTTATAACATTCTTAGGTCATCTATTTTCAGATTTGCACAAATAATAGCCATGGGGCTCAAAATGGGGAAATTGTAAGGCACTGAGTGAGGAAATTGCTAAAAAATATATATTTGTCACTATATCTTGAAAACTATTAACTTTTTGTATAGGCATGTGGTATATGGTTCAAGGTCATATGTTGAAAGGTCAAGGTCACAGCTGCAAAAGAAGACTTAAATTGCTAATTATCTTGAAAACTACTAATTTTTTGTATAGGTATGTATAATAGAATATTGTCGGTATTGTGACAGCGATCACTTTGATATATGGTTCAAGGTCATATGTTGAAAGTTCAAGGTCATAGCTGCAGAAGAAGATTTAAAATGCTTATTATCTTGAAAACTATTAACTTTTTGTATAGGCTTGTATATTAGAATATTGTAGGTATTGACATGCCAATCATATATGGTTTGAGGTCATATATGTTCCAAGGTCAAGGACATAGCTGCATAAGTATACTGAAATTGATTCATGATTTGGAAATTATTCATTGCACTACAGGGACATAGCTGCAAAGTATACTGAAATTGATTAATGATTTGGAAATTATTCATTGCACTACAGTTACTTCATGCATATTATATAAGCTACTTATAAATGAAATGTGAGTGGATATATTTCTGATTTGTGGGAGTTCTTAACTTGAGAAAACTTTTAAAGTTTTTCTACTTAATATATTGTCTATTGCACTTTGCAAACAGTATTGGACAATATCTTCAGGTGAGCGTTAAGGCCCATGGGCCTCTTGTATAAGCTACTTATAAATGAAATGCAAGTTGATATATTTTTGATTAAGTTTTGTGGGAGTTCTTAACTTGAGAAAACTTTTAAAGTTTCTGTACTTAATATATTGTCTATTGCACTTTGCAAACAATATTGGACATATCTTCAGGTGAGAGTTAAGGCCCATGGGCCTCTTGTTAAATAAATAAATTGGATATTAAATTGCCGTATCGTGTTACAGTTTTTGTGTAGCTCAGTCTGAGTAGCTCAGTTGGTAGAGTTTTCGCCTATATTGCAACAGATCCCGGGTTTGATCCCGTTATGACCTCTCATTTTCCTCCTTCCACATACAGAAGTTTCAATGATAGTTTATTTCCTTTTTTGCTAAGAACTTGTTGTGAATATTTCATTGAACTTTTTGATGTTCTAAAGTTTGATAAGGTTTTGTCCAGGAAAGTGTTAGACCTATCACTGGCACACATTTACTTACAAGCCCATTTACACATAAAAACAGAATGCCAGTCATGCCTATCATTTTTGTACAACATCAGCTCACAGAGGCCTGGGGTTGTGCTTGAGTGTTTATTTAAGTAGCTAAGACATGGCGTGGCTATCATATACAAATGTTTTGGAATATTAACATCTCTACTAACATGTTCACACACTTACAATAGAACATAAAAATCCACAACTAATTAATGAGATTTTAATTACAAAGTATTTGTAGTAGTAGATAGGGATCGCTGTGTTTATATAAATCCTACATAAATAAATAAGTTTTTGTTCTCTTCACTTTATCGGTATAAAATGAGTTTAATTTTCGAGATCTATGTGTGGTCATGTGTTAAGACTGTAACATTATGTTGTTTAGTACTGAAGATAAATTAGATTTAGTAATTAAATGTTTGAGAACATTCTGTAATTTTATAAAGAAGGAAGTATACCAACACAGTAGCCCTAGAGATTAATGATGGTAGAATGTCATTAACATTGCCAGTTTTTATTTCCTTGAAGTATTCACCATACATATTTTGTGAATGTTTTGGGTTATAATTGTTTCTAGCCTGCTCTTGGCAAAATTTTACTTAAAATAAATTTCAATGTTTTGTAAATGTAAAGGATTCAATGAAAATTCTCCATGGATGTGCCTATTATAATGTCTGATATGAGTAGAAAGAGAGTAAAGGTCTAGAAAATACTCTCTCTCTCTCTCTCTCTCTCTCTCTCTCTCTCTCTCTCTCTCTCTCTCTCTCTCTCTCTCACACACACACACATAAAAAACATGAACATTTATTAAACATTACATTCATATAATTATATGTACATTTGTTATATGTAAATTTGAATTTTTTTTCTTTTTCCAAAAATTGAAATAAATAAACTTTTGTTACCTTGGCTTATTAAAAAGGTTCCTTATTAATATTTTATTTCATAAGAGCTTTAGTCAATATCATTACATTCAGTTTTATGTGAAATGGCTCGATTCTGTCATAGTTTTTGGTAATCAAACTAAGGGTGGAAATTAATTTCCTTCTTTATTATCCTATGATGTTTGATCATAAAAATTCTGCTAGCAGAAACAAAAGAGATAAATTGAAATAAATTAGACAGTTTGATTTCATTCATATTGAACTGTACAGTAATACCAGTACCAATAGATACAGACCTTATTTTCACCTGTGTGACCCATTGTTACCCCTGAAGAGCCTCAATCCTAATTCATTTCTTTGCACATTTATAATCAACAGATGTGCAGTTTTGGACCAGATGTGTGTATGTACCGGTAGTAGATTTTTTACCTTTGTTATATATGTTGTTTTTGTTTAGTACAGTAGGTTAATGTAGCTAAGTACCTGTGCTTTGGAATAATGAATGGTATATAACTGTATGTAACACACAGGTATGTAATCTGTAATTATCATTAATTATATTTATGTTTTATTTTGAACTTATTGATTTAATTTATATTTTTTCTTGTATAAATTTAGAATTTTTTTTAGAAATATCAAAATGGTCTACTAGTCACTGTAAACTTTGATTAGTGCATTTTTACATTCACATGTTGACTTTTCCCAAAAATGTAAACAAAAATAAAAAACAAATTAGTTAAAAAAGTTTAATCACAAATAGGGTTTCAATATGCCTTTAAATAATTAGTTTTGATAGTTTTTTCATGTGAACCCCAGCTTTAAGTCGTTAAATATCAACGTAAAAAAATAAATCAGTAGAAAAAATAGGAAATCTGTAGAAAGGTAATATCTTTAATATTAAGTCACATATAAAAACATATTTGTTTATGCTTTTACAACTACCAATACAAAAAAATCTGTCAAATATTGGCTGGTTGGTCTGCAAGAAAATACAGTTCTGGTATATCATTTTATTACATTGATAAATGTTTAGAATCATTTCAATTAAAAAAAAAACTTATCATATGCCTAGCTTATGGCAGAGTTATTTCCTGGACTTAAACAATATGGACAGAAATGTTAATAACTGTCATTTGTAATATTTTGGAACTGTTTGATATAGGTGTAGGAGGCATTTACCTTTCCAGAGCACCCGGCCTCGCTTCCGTGGTGGAAGTTCACATGTTAAACTTATTTTGCCAGTTTTCAAAGTTTTAACTTTGTTTTGAGGATTTATATTTGATCATTGACTTGTATCTTAATGTTTGATTAATTTGATGAAAAAGTACCTGATACTGACACGAGACATGGATATTTTGGAAATTGATCAAAATGAGTTTTTTATTATTTTTTTCTATTGCACTGTTTCTCTTCTGCTTGGCTAAAAGATGAAATGCTTTTAGCAGATAAATTGAAAGCAATTTAATAATTTAGTAACTTGTTCAAAATTGACAAAAGATAATTGGTGTAGCCTCTGGTTTAAAATTCCTCAATGATGTTTAAAATTTTCGCAATTTACCGTATCTACCTGATGAAAATTACCATATCATTTGTATAATTGCAGCAATTTTAATTACAATAAAACTTATATCTTGTCCTTAAACTTCTACAAAGATCTGACGGTACATACATGTTAAATTGCAGTTGTCAAAGTGTGTGTGTGTGTGTGTGTGTGTGTGTGTGTGTGTGTGTGTGTTTGTGTGTGTGCATCATGAAACATGAAAATCATCTTGGTCCCTTGTTCTGTGTTCTAATGACTGTTCTGTAGCTTCCGTTTTAACTTTTTTGTGTTGATATACATCATTGTGAAATTAAATCAGTATTGAATGTGTAGTATTAAAAGAATTTTCCAATTTTCAAAATTTTATGTTTTTGGTTTAGTCAAAATTTGACAGATTAGTCGAGAAAAGCTTGAAACCTATAAAATTAATGAAAAGAACATTCTAACTTTGCTTTTTTCTCATTTATTCTGAAGTGGTTACTGTTAAAAAGGGTCCATAAGTTGACAGTCATGGTTGACAATCGTGGTTGATGGTCGTGATTGACAATCATGGCACAGTTGGTTGATAATACAAGTCTTGTTTTTGTTGAAGCCACACTTTAAGTATTTGATATATATAGTGTGTAGACTATGAGATTAAACATTTATTTATTTGGGTGTAACTGTGTTAGAAGTTTTACTTTGGGTGTTTGTAATCTTAATGTTGTAAATTAAGTGTGATGTAAGTAAAGCCAGAAGATACAGACCATTAGAATGTAACACTCTAGCTGACATACAGAAGTAGAAATAGACGGAAGTATGTCACCAAAACGAGATAAAAAGGATCAAAATTAGACCTGAATGTGATGGATTTGTAAACATTCCTTTGTTATAATTATCAGAGAAAATAAAACAGAAACCTAAAATTTTAAATTTAAGAAACATTTTTGTTGTTTTACATAAACAATATCATGTCCAGTTTTCACTATTTTTTACTTCCTTCAGATAAAATAGGAATGATTAATTTCAAAATTAAAAAAGAGAGAAAAGTTTTTGTTCAAGAAAAGTATGCTGATTGTTGCTTGTTACTGTATCTAAAACTGGATGGTCCATGTTTGTATTTAAACATGTTGAAACTACTACATGTGCTTTTAACAAAGTTGTCTCCCTTAGAGAAATATTGATTTATTGATAACAACAATGTATTCTGTAAAATTTGATTAGTTACTTGTTGTTACATAGTTATCTCCCTTAGATATTGGTAAAGTTTTTTCCCAAATCTTTGTTCTTTTTCCCCCAATCCTTTAGAGGCCTCTTTATTTACTAATCTAGGATGTAAATAAATTCTCCAATTAAATCAGTATGATTTGGATGCAGATCTTTGAATCAGTCTGTAGTAAATTAACTAATTACCACTATAGCAAATTTAACAGATCTAACATATAAGATTCTACAATTAAAAGAGATCAGAAATAGAATATAAATTTTTGAAGAAGACTTTTTGTGTGTGATGTGCGTCATAAAGAACAAAAAAAGTTGTGTTAATAAATAAAAATAATTTTTTTTGTATGGATTATCAAAAAGTTTCATTAAGACACAAAAGTGTAGATTTCTGGAACTAATTTTCTGTTATTGTAATTAAGGTGCTCCTGTGTAATTAACTGAAGGATTTACATGTGTATACAATTTGATTTTTATCAAGATTCCACAAGTAGTGAATTATATATAAACCCTAAAGATAGCTGATCTACGTCTTATATATAACACGAAACATACAGATTTGTTTAAGATGAAATCTTTATTAATGAATTTAGATTGGATCATTTTATAATTATTTTGTTTTTAAGACGTAAAACCGGTACTTATCTTGTCACTGATATATTGATAAAGTGAAATTAAAAATTACATTTATTGATAAGTAATTCACCCATAAGTTATATATGACAGTAGGAATGAGTACTAATGATACTATGTTATTAGTATAAACAAAACTGAGGGCTAACAATGTCTGTAGTAAATTACATTTGTAATGACCGACTAACGACCCAGCTAGATGTCTTTGTTGTTGACATCTAACAATGTCTGTTATTGATGCTTGTAAAAGATATTGATGTGTATTTTTAGCACATCACAGCTCTGTGAGGTAAGATTATTTAAAAATGTTATTATTTTGTCGTAATGTAGATTATTTCATTTATTCCAACACTTGTATTAATTTTGGTAATTACTGTTTTTACTGTCATGTGTTAAAATAATTATACAAATGTTTTATAGAAATTGATCAAAATCAATTTATGTTGGATTAAGGTAATTGTTAGAAAAAAATGTTTTTTGTAGCATCTCATTGGAAAAAGGAAAATTAACTGGAATGTAAAAAATTGTTTTTACTTCATCATTTAATGTTGTATAGTTGTCTACAGTTGCTTCTTAGCAATCATCTCTGGAACCCTTCTGGAGTAGATCCTACTATGAGAAAGTTTGTCTTTCCTTAAGGAAGCCGAGTAGTTTCTTTTAGAAGTTGAGTAGTTTTCTTTAGGCAATCCAGTTTCCTGCAGCATCTTAGAACCGGCTGGCTTCATATATGTAAAAGAATTATGACTCGATTGGTTTGAAACACCATTACTCCACTGTTTTACTTGACTTTCCTGTCTTGTTTTTTTCTTAAGACTCTTTGGTTTTCCTTCATTTCTATATAAAATACATTATTTTTATTATATGTTTATCCAACAGTATGTTTACTTTTTAATTGGGGCCTTATGTGCCAGCAGGCACAAAGAGGTTAGGCGAGGTATGGTGAAGTTTACGTTTTAATTTGAACACTAATTTATTTTTCACTGCTATGTAGAAATAATAAATTAAAGCATATGTGGTAGATAGAGCTTAATAGGTGGCCTGGTAGCTCAGTCAGTAGAGGGTCCTGCTTGATTTTGGAAAGTCTCGGATTTGAGCCCCAGTTTGGCCACTGTAGTTTCCCCCATAACACATAAACTCCTCAAAATTTCATAAAACAAAATATTTTTGAATTTATGGCAATTTTTTTTGTAACCTGAGTTGTCACTGAAATTATTACTTAACTGCATATCTGTCCATAAAACATAAATAATTTGATCATAAAATTGATATCCAAGATGATGTTAACCTGACAGGGTTGGGGTGGAAAGGGGTTATGGAAATTTGTATAAACCATACTCGGTACAAGATGAGCTAAATGATTATTTTTGAAGTGTTTAAGAATTCCAGTTCTCTTTAATAGGATTCTTATATAAATATTTTATGAATGTAGATGGTACTTGAGTACAGTACGCCGGAGATGTATAAAACCTGATTGACTAATTAATGTAAAAATGTTACAGAGACAGAGGGGTAACTTTACAGCTTTTTTAGCCTGATGTATTACTGACAATCATCAATGGCATTTGTTATGACTTTACAACATAAACATTTTTTGAAGAAATAAGTCTTTTTTATTTGATTTTCAACATAATATGCTATAATGTTAATAAGACAGATAATCCTTATAATTTTGCTGGTCCATTAAAATGTGGAAGAAGGAACAAATATATTAATATACATGTACTGAACACCCAAATTCATAACCTTTAAAAGTATATTTTGGTATACCTTGGAGACCCTAAACTTTTAGAGAAAGCATAAAGAAGACCTTTTGTTTATAAATGTGGCCCATGTATTATATACAGGGTATATGATATAAAATATGATATAAAAAAGGATGATTACTGGTTATTTCTATCAGGTGTAAATGTTAACATTGGAAAAAGTGTATGACATTCCCTGAAGTGTCATACAATTGTTGATTTACTCAGTGTTGTATATACATATATATATATATATATATATACATACATATATATATATATATAGTTTTAAACTTGCATAAGTATTGGGACGTTCGTGATTTTCATACTCGAAATATTGGGTCTTCATCTAACTATTGGGTCATTTTCCATTAATTGGGACATGACCCAATAATAATGTTGGGTCTCCAAAAGTCTTGTGTTCAATTTGAAATTTCTTTCAAATAAACTTAAAATAACGTCTCGTCTAAAACCGAATTATTGGGACCCGAAAATCGGCTATGTATACGACACCGTTAGCTCATCATAGTTAGACCTTTCCAGAGATGTATAAATGTAT
>CM056606.1:41542368-41656170 GCA_029721355.1 Tegillarca granosa | reverse complement strand
TTTTTCTGATATTTACTGTTCTATGTCATACCTTAACCACACTTTTCTGATATTTAATGTTCTATGTCATACCTTAACCCACACTTTTTCTGATATTTAATGTTTTATGTCATACCTTACTCACACTTATTCTGATATACTGTTCTGTCATACCTTAACTCACACTTTTTCTGATATTTACTGTTCTATGTCATACCTTAACCCACACTTTTTCTGATATTAATGTTTTATGTCATACCTTAACTCACACTTTTTCTGATATTTACTGTTCTATGTCATACCTTAACTCACACTTTTTCTGATATTTACTGTTCTATGTCATACCTAAACCCACACTTTTTCTGATATTTAATGTTCTATGTCATACCTTAACTCACACTTTTTCTGATATTTACTGTTCTATGTCATACCTTAACCCACACTTTTTCTGATATTTAATGTCATATGTCATACCTTAGCCCCACTTTTTCTGATATTTACTGTTCTAAATCATACCTTAACTCACACTTTTTCTGATATTTACTGTTCTATGTCATAGCTTAACCCACACTTTTTCTGATATTTACTGTTCTAAATCATACCTAACTCACACTTTTCTGATATTTACTGTTCTATGTCATACCTTAACTCACACTTTTTCTGATATTTACTGTTCTATGTCATACCTTAACTCACACTTTTCTGATATTTACTGTTCATGTCATACCTTTAACCCAACACTTTTTTCTGAATTATACTGTTCTGTCCATACCTTAACTCACACTTTTTCTGATATTTACTGTTCTATGTCATAGCTTAACCCACACTTTTTCTGATATTACTGTTCTAAATCATACCTAAACTCACACTATTTCTGATATTTACTGTTCCATGTCATACCTTAACTCACACTTTTTCTGATATTTACTGTTCTATGTCATACCTTAACTCACACTTTTTCTGATATTTACTGTTCTATGTCATACCTTAACTCACACTTTTTCTGATATATACTGTTCTGTCATACCTTAACTCACACTTTTTCTGATATTTACTGTTCTATGTCATACCTTAACCCACACTTTTTCTGATATTTAATGTCATATGTCATACCTTAGCCCACACTTTTTCTGATATTTACTGTTCTAAATCATACCTTAACTCACACTTTTTCTGATATTTACTGTTCTATATCATAGCTTAACCCACACTTTTTCTGATATTTACTGTTCTAAATCATACCTAAGCTCACACTATTTCTGATATTTACTGTTCTATGTCATACCTTAACTCACACTTTTTCTGATATTTACTGTTCTATGTCATACCTTAACTCACACTTTTTCTGATATTTACTGTTCTATGTCATACCTTAACTCACACTTTTCTGATATATACTGTTCTGTCATACCTTAACTCACACTTTTTCTGATATTTACTGTTCTATGTCATACCTTAACTCACACTTTTTCTGATATATACTGTTCCGTCATACCTTAACTCACACTTTTTCTGATATTTACTGTTCTATGTCATACCTTAACCCACACTTTTTCTGATATTTACTGTTCTAAATCATACCTTAACTCACACTTTTTCTAAAATTTACTGTTCTATGTCATACCTTAACCCACACTTTTTCTGATATTTACTGTTCTATGTCATACCTTAACTCACACTTTTTCTGATATTTACTGTTCTATGTCATACCTTAACTCACACTTTTTCTGATATATATACTGTTCTGTCATACCTTAACTCACACTTTTTCTGATATTTACTGTTCTATGTCATACCTTAACCCACACTTTTTCTGATATTTACTGTTCTAAATCATACCTTAACTCACACTTTTTCTGATATTTACTTTTCTATGTCATACCTTAACCCACACTTTTCTGATATTTACTGTTCTATGTCATACCTTAACTCACTTTTTCTGATATTTACTGTTCTATGTCATACCTTAACCCACACTTTTTCTGATATTTAATGTTCTATGTCATACCTTAACTCACACTTTTTCTGATATTTACTGTTCTGACATACCTAAACTCACACTTTTTCTGATATTTACTGTTCTATGTCATACCTTAACCCACACTTTTTCTGATATTTAATGTCATATGTCATACCTTAGCCCACACTTTTTCTGATATTTACTGTTCTAAATCATACCTTAACTCACACTTTTTCTGATATTTACTGTTCTATATCATAGCTTAACCCACACTTTTTCTGATATTTACTGTTCTAAATCATACCTAAGCTCACACTATTTCTGATATTTACTGTTCTATGTCATACCTTAACTCACACTTTTTCTGATATTTACTGTTCTATGTCATACCTTAACTCACACTTTTTCTGATATTAACTGTTCTAAATCATACCTAAACTCACACTATTTCTGATATTTACTGTTCTATGTCATACCTTAACTCACACTTTTCTGATATTTACTGTTCTATGTCATACCTTAACTCACACTTTTTCTGATATTTACTGTTCTATGTCATACCTTAACTCACACTTTTTCTGATATATACTGTTCTGTCATACCTTAACTCACACTTTTTCTGATATTTACTGTTCTATGTCATACCTTAACCCACACTTTTTCTGATATTTAATGTCATATGTCATACCTTAGCCCACACTTTTTCTGATATTTACTGTTCTAAATCATACCTTAACTCACACTTTTTCTGATATTTACTGTTCTATATCATAGCTTAACCCACACTTTTTCTGATATTTACTGTTCTAAATCATACCTAAGCTCACACTATTTCTGATATTTACTGTTCTATTTCATACCTTAACTCACACTTTTTCTGATATTTACTGTTCTATGTCATACCTTAACTCACACTTTTTCTGATATTTACTGTTCTATGTCATACCTTAACTCACACTTTTTCTGATATATACTGTTCTGTCATACCTTAACTCACACTTTTTCTGATATTTACTGTTCTATGTCATACCTTAACTCACACTTTTTCTGATATATACTGTTCCGTCATACCTTAACTCACACTTTTTCTGATATTTACTGTTCTATGTCATACCTTAACCCACACTTTTTCTGATATTTACTGTTCTAAATCATACCTTAACTCACACTTTTTCTAAAATTTACTGTTCTATGTCATACCTTAACCCACACTTTTTCTGATATTTACTGTTCTATGTCATACCTTAACTCACACTTTTTCTGATATTTACTGTTCTATGTCATACCTTAACTCACACTTTTTTCTGATATATATACTGTTCTGTCATACCTTAACTCACACTTTTTCTGATATTTACTGTTCTATGTCATACCTTAACCCACACTTTTTCTGATATTTACTGTTCTAAATCATACCTTAACTCACACTTTTTCTGATATTTACTTTTCTATGTCATACCTTAACCCACACTTTTCTGATATTTACTGTTCTATGTCATACCTTAACTCACACTTTTTCTGATATTTACTGTTCTATGTCATACCTTAACCCACACTTTTTCTGATATTTAATGTTCTATGTCATACCTTAACTCACACTTTTTCTGATATTTACTGTTCTGACATACCTAAACTCACACTTTTTCTGATATTTACTGTTCTATGTCATACCTTAACCCACACTTTTTCTGATATTTAATGTCATATGTCATACCTTAGCCCACACTTTTTCTGATATTTACTGTTCTAAATCATACCTTAACTCACACTTTTTCTGATATTTACTTTTCTATGTCATACCTTAACCCACACTTTTCTGATATTTACTGTTCTATGTCATACCTTAACTCACACTTTTTCTGATATTTACTGTTCTATGTCATACCTTAACCCACACTTTTTCTGATATTTAATGTTCTATGTCATACCTTAACTCACACTTTTTCTGATATTTACTGTTCTGACATACCTAAACTCACACTTTTTCTGATATTTACTGTTCTATGTCATACCTTAACCCACACTTTTTCTGATATTTAATGTCATATGTCATACCTTAGCCCACACTTTTTCTGATATTTACTGTTCTAAATCATACCTTAACTCACACTTTTTCTGATATTTACTGTTCTATATCATAGCTTAACCCACACTTTTTCTGATATTTACTGTTCTAAATCATACCTAAGCTCACACTATTTCTGATATTTACTGTTCTATGTCATACCTTAACTCACACTTTTTCTGATATTTACTGTTCTATGTCATACCTTAACTCACACTTTTTCTGATATTTACTGTTCTATGTCATACCTTAACTCACACTTTTTCTGATATATACTGTTCTGTCATACCTTAACTCACACTTTTTCTGATATTTACTGTTCTATGTCATACCTTAACTCACACTTTTTCTGATATATACTGTTCCGTCATACCTTAACTCACACTTTTTCTGATATTTACTGTTCTATGTCATACCTTAACCCACACTTTTTCTGATATTTACTGTTCTAAATCATACCTTAACTCATACTTTTTCTAAAATTTACTGTTCTATGTCATACCTTAACCCACACTTTTTCTGATATTTACTGTTCTATGTCATACCTTAACTCACACTTTTTCTGATATTTACTGTTCTATGTCATACCTTAACTCACACTTTTTCTGATATATATACTGTTCTGTCATACCTTAACTCACACTTTTTCTGATATTTACTGTTCTATGTCATACCTTAACCCACACTTTTTCTGATATTTACTGTTCTAAATCATACCTTAACTCACACTTTTTCTGATATTTACTTTTCTATGTCATACCTTAACCCACACTTTTCTGATATTTACTGTTCTATGTCATACCTTAACTCACACTTTTTCTGATATTTACTGTTCTATGTCATACCTTAACCCACACTTTTTCTGATATTTAATGTTCTATGTCATACCTTAACTAACACTTTTTCTGATATTTACTGTTCTGACATACCTAAACTCACACTTTTTCTGATATTTACTGTTCTATGTCATACCTTAACCCACACTTTTTCTGATATTTACTGTTCTATGTCATACCTTAACTCACACTTATTCTGATATTTACTGTTCTGTCATACCTTAACTCACACTTTTTCTGATATTTACTGTTCTATGTCATACCTTAACTCACACTTTTTCTGATATTTACTGTTCTATGTCATACCTTAACTCACACTTTTTCTGATATATACTGTTCTGTCATACCTTAACTCACACTTTTTCTGATATTTACTGTTCTATGTCATACCTTAACCCACACTTTTTCTGATATTTACTGTTCTAAATCATACCTTAACTCACACTTTTTCTGATATTTACTGTTCTATGTCATACCTTAACCCACACTTTTTCTGATATTTAATGTTCTATGTCATACCTTAACTCACACTTTTTCTGATATTTACTGTTCTATGTCATACCTTAACCCACACTTTTTCTGATATTTACTTTTCTATGTCATACCTTAACTCACACTTATTCTGATATTTACTGTTCTGTCATACCTTAACTCACACTTTTTCTGATATTTACTGTTCTATGTCATACCTTAACCCACACTTTTTCTGATATTTACTGTTCTAAATCATACCTTAACTCACACTTTTTCTGATATTTACTGTTCTATGTCATACCTTAACCCACACTTTTTCTGATATTTAATGTTCTATGTCATACCTTAACTCACACTTTTTCTAAAATTTACTGTTCTATGTCATACCTTAACTCACACTTTTTCTGATATTTACTGTTCTATGTCATACCTTAACTCACACTTTTTCTGATATTTACTGTTCTGACATACCTAAACTCACACTTTTTCTGATATTTACTGTTCTATGTCATACCTTAACCCACACTTTTTCTGATATTTAATGTCATATGTCATACCTTAGCCCAAACTTTTTCTGATATTTACTGTTCTAAATCATACCTTAACTCACACTTTTTCTGATATTTACTGTTCTATGTCATAGCTTAACCCACACTTTTTCTGATATTTACTGTTCTAAATCATACCTTAACTTACACTTTTTCTGATATTTACTGTTCTATGTCATACCTTAACCCACACTTTTTCTGATATTTAATGTTCTATGTCATACCTTAACTCACACTTTTTCTGATATTTACTGTTCTGACATACCTAAACTCACACTTTTTCTGATATTTACTGTTCTATGTCATACCTTAACCCACACTTTTTCTGATATTTAATGTCATATGTCATACCTTAGCCCACACTATTTCTGATATTTACTGTTCTATGTCATACCTTAACTCACACTTTTTCTGATATTTACTGTTCTATGTCATACCTTAACTCACACTTTTTCTGATATTTACTGTTCTATGTCATACCTTAACTCACACTTTTTCTGATATTTACTGTTCTATGTCATACCTTAACTCACACTTTTTCTGATATTTACTGTTCTATGTCATACCTTAACTCACACTTTTTCTGATATATACTGTTCTGTCATACCTTAACTCACACTTTTTCTGATATTTACTGTTCTATGTCATACCTTAACCCACACTTTTTCTGATATTTACTGTTCTAAATCATACCTTAACTCACACTTTTTCTGATATTTACTGTTCTATGTCATACCTTAACCCACACTTTTTCTGATATTTAATGTTCTATGTCATACCTTTACTCACACTTTTTCTGATATTTACTGTTCTATGTCATACCTTAACCCACACTTTTTCTGATATTTAATGTTCTATGTCATACCTTAACTCACACTTTTTCTGATATTTACTGTTCTGACATACCTAAACTCACACTTTTCTGATATTTACTGTTCTATGTCATACCTTAACCCCCACTTTTTCTAATATTTACTGTTCTATGTCATACCTTAACTCACACTTTTTCTGATATATACTGTTCTGTCATACCTTAACTCACACTTTTTCTGATATTTACTGTTCTATGTCATACCTTAACCCACACTTTTTCTGATATTTACTGTTCTAAATCATACCTTAACTCACACTTTTTCTGATATTTACTGTTCTATGTCATACCTTAACCCACACTTTTTCTGATATTTACTGTTCTATGTCATACCTTAACTCACACTTTTTCTGATATTTACTGTTCTGACATACCTAAACTCACACTTTTTCTGATATTTACTGTTCTATGTCATACCTTAACTCACACTTTTTCTGATATTTAATGTCATATGTCATACCTTAGCCCACACTTTTTCTGATATTTAATGTTCTATGTCATACCTTAACCCACACTTTTTCTGATATTTACTGTTCTAAATCATACCTTACCTCACACATTTTCTGATATTTACTGTTCTATGTCATACCTTAACCCACACTTTCGGATATTTAATGTTCTATGTCATACCTTAACTCACACTTTTTCTGATATTCATTGCTCTCTAAGTTTTCTGTAAGGCGTCGTTTTTCTTCGTTTAATATTTTCAGAGATACGTTCAGATTCTGTATTTCAGTTTCCTGTAATTTTAGTTGATCTTTCTACAAAATTCAACAAAAATGTCCTAATGTCTTAATGAATCAAATTTCACAATTTTTAACAAGAATTTCATGGAATTAAATGTCTTGCCTGGTCAGTTTTTGATCGATTAGAAAATACATTTTTAAGATTCAGACTAACTGTAACATTATTTATTGGTGTTAAAAATAATGTTGGTTTAGAACAAAATGATTTCAAAAATAAAATTGTATAAAATATCTTTCTTTTCCCATAACAATGGATAGCTGAACTATAATTTTTATTGTACATAACACGAAAACTTGAATCACATCTTTTAGAAAAAAGTATTCATGTTTGTTTGATTTAAAAAAAAATTTTTCCTCAATTTTTTATCCAAAATCTTGGATCTGCCCTTAAACTGAAAAAATAAACTCTTATACAAGGTAAATAACACAGAAACTAATATAGCTTTTTCTGAAAAGACATTTTCTCAAAATTTGTATGTTTTTATTTAAAATGTAAGATTTATCCCAAAATTGAAACAAATGGTCAACAGGTATTGTATATAATCTAGAAACTAATCAAACAACAATTGAAATGTAATTCATCAAGATTTAGATGTACTTTCAAAATTTTCTCAAAATGTGTCCTTTTTATAAAAGAAATCAACAAATGTCATTTTTTGGGAACATGCTAAATTCAAAATTTAAAGATAAAAAGGTCTGTAGGAACATTTTCTCAAAATTCTCTTTTTCTGTAAAAATTGCAATTTTTTTCCGAAAAAGAGTTAAAACATCAGCTTGCATACTAATGTAATCATAATTAAACTGCAAGATTGAACTGTGTTGCAAATTTCATTGAAATAACAGTATTAGTTTGAGAGAAATGAACTTTAACATAAACTTCCACATTTTCTCAAACTTCCTTTTTTTCTGTAAAAAAGCAAGTTTTTACCCCAAAAATAGTTGAAACATCAGCTTATAATATACTCATGTAATCATAATTTAACTGTATGATGAAACTGTGTTGCAAATTTCAATGCAACAACAGTATTAGTTTAAGAGATATGGACTTCAACATAAACTGTCACATTTTGACACGCCACCCCACTGACACCGGAAAAGTAACACTTAAGTCTCGTCTTATGGCAATGCCAGACTCAACAAAATTGTTGCAGAGTTGAAAATCAAAGGTAGTCTGTCGGCATGAAATTGTAAATTCTGTGTAATGTTGGTCAATTTTAAACAGGACGGATAGCAGTCTGTCAACATGAGAATGGCCAATGTTGTGTAGTTCAATTCATCTGGATATAGTCTGTTTCAAAGAAAAAATGTAAACATAAAACATGACTTTTACCAAAGCACATTATTATTACTACCATACCATAGCACTATTCTGTTCTTCTTGAGCCTGTGCATTTACTATTTTTCTAAGCAGTCTTCGGTTGCGCTTTGAGTGAAGTTCTCTCTTGTGTCTCTCATACAACAGCTGATTTTGAATCATAAGGATCTGGCCTTTCAGAATGTTTGTTTCATCAGCAGGAGGCGTTCCTAAAATTATAATAACAGAAAAGCTTAGTGAAATCACATATACTGTTATTCTGTAAATCATCATAAATCTGTAAATCAGGTATTTGGTTTATACAGGGTTCAGTTTAGACAGATTTTTGGTTTACTCAGGGTCAGTTTGGACAGGGTTTTAGAATACAAAGGGTCAGTTTGGACAGGGTTTTAGAATACAAAGGGTCAGTTTGGACAGGGTTTTAGAATACAAAGGGTCAGTTTAGAAAGATTTTTGGATTACACAGTGTCAGTTTGGACAGGGTTTTAGAATACAAAGGGTCAGTTTGGACAGGGTTTTAGAATACAAAGGGTCAGTTTGGACAGGGTTTTAGAATACAAAGGGTCAGTTTGGACAGGGTTTTAGAATACAAAGGGTCAGTTAAGAAAGATTTTTGGATTACACAGTGTCAGTTTGGACAGGGTTTTAGAATACAAAGGGTCAGTTTGGACAGGGTTTTAGAATACAAAGGGTCAGTTTGGACAGGGTTTTAGAAAACAAAGGGTCAGTTTGGACAGGGTTTTAGAATACAAAGGGTCAGTTTAGAAAGATTTTTTGGATTACACAGTGTCAGTTTGGACAGGGTTTTAGAATAGAAAGGGTCAGTTTAGAAAGATTTTTTGGATTACACAGTGTCAGTTTGGACAGGGTTTTAGAATACAAAGGGTCAGTTTAGACAGGGTTTTAGAATACAAAGGGTCAGTTTAGAAAGATTTTTGGATTACACAGTGTCAGTTTGGACAGGGTTTTAGAATACAAAGGGTCAGTTTGGACAGGGTTTTAGAATACAAAGGGTCAGTTTGGACAGGGTTTTAGAATACAAAGGGTCAGTTTAGAAAGATTTTTTGGATTACACAGTGTCAGTTTGGACAGGGTTTTAGAATACAAAGGGTCAGTTTAGAAAGATTTTTTGGATTACACAGTGTCAGTTTGGACAGGGTTTTAGAATACAAAGGGTCAGTTTAGACAGGGTTTTAGAATACAAAGGGTCAGTTTAGAAAGATTTTTGGATTACACAGTGTCAGTTTGGACAGGGTTTTAGAATACAAAGGGTCAGTTTGGACAGGGTTTTAGAATACAAAGGGTCAGTTTTGACAGGGTTTTAGAATACAAAGGGTCAGTTTAGAAAGTTTTTTGGATTACACAGTGTCAGTTTGGACAGGGTTTTAGAATACAAAGGGTCAGTTTAGTAAGATTTTTGGATTACACAGTGTCAGTTTGGACAGGGTTTTAGAATACAAAGGGTCA
Source organism: Tegillarca granosa (assembly GCA_029721355.1). NCBI lineage: Eukaryota > Metazoa > Mollusca > Bivalvia > Arcoida > Arcidae > Tegillarca > Tegillarca granosa. Next base: position 41,645,909 of record CM056606.1, on the reverse strand, counting down.
GTTTGGACAGGGTTTTAGAATACAAAGGGTCAGTTTAGTAAGATTTTTGGATTACACAGTGTCAGTTTGGACAGGGTTTTAGAATACAAAGGGTCAGTTTGGACAGGGTTTTAGAATACAAGGGTCAGTTTGGACAGGATTGTAGAATACAAAGGGTCAGTTTAGTACGATTTTTGGATTACACGGTAAATTACAAATCAAAGCACCGGAGATGCCGTACGAACAGAGAGCATGGAAACGCAAGAGGCTTTGAAAGTGAGTGTAGGTAGTATTACAATCTGCCTTATCCCATTCCATTCCTATGCGAGCAAGGTTGTAAAACACCATATGGAAGGGGAGTAAGAATTCATGACTGGAAAAGTGTCCATTATATTTTTTGTATTAGTGATGGCAAATTACCACATTCAGAAGAGTCTGTGCTGAAGCAAGGTCCTTTCACATTCCAAGCATTTCTCCAAGAAAAGACAAAAACGTTCATACAAAACATTTTTAATTAATTACACAAACAGAAAGATGTTTTTATGGTGTCATCAATCGTTATATTTCTCAATAACGACAAAACGGTTCCGGGACATTTCGGCCCATAAAAAAACGGACCATGACAATATCGGCCTATAGCCAAATCGGCCTATAACAAAATCGGCCCATGAAATAAATGCCTTTATCAAAGATTGCTACTCATTTCGTTTTTTTGCATTGTTGTGCATAAACATGTGTTAGTATTATTATGCTTTGAAACATGTAAATTTCAGTAAGTTTATTCAAAGCAATACAAGAATTAACTCAAATTATCATTTCTAATCAAGTCTACCACTAATCTATTAAAACTCAAATACAGTAATGGATTATAATATATATGTCTCATTTTTTTTAAAATGAATAATTTAAAGACAGGAAGGTGTACCTATACTTTGTTTTAATCTTAAAAATTTTTAAAAAATAGATAATCTTAATTATAATCTTAATTTAATATTTGTATTATTATGATGCTTTAATTACATGTAGTGTGTAAAGAAAAATAACCATAAGAATGAATTGAAAAGAAAGATCCTTTTCTTGTAAATATAATTTGTCTTTAAAAATCCTGATACTTGAGTGTTTTTACATAATTGTAGATTCATACAAGTTACATTCAAACTGTCTTTATTCTATGCTATCTGCACGAACTAGTTTAGATCGATCAGAATCGACGAGTCTTACAGTCATGAGTAACTCTGACTAAAACATTTGTGAACGGAGTGTGTGCATCATTTGTAGGTTGATCTAATATGAAATATAAAATAATAATTTCTTTTAAAAATAAAATTAAAACCAAGGCATAAGTCATGACAAGGTTGTCCAAATTTGGGTGTATTAAATATTTTGAATATATTTTATTATGGGCCGATATTGTTATAGGCCGAAATGTCCCGTAGCGCGACAAAACAACTACAAATGATGGTTGCAAAAAACTGTTTATGCCGCGAATCAAGGACCATTGCGAATTTAGGACCGACAACGATATACAAAATACAGGCCACCTACCGAGGATTTACCCTAAAGCTTTCCATGTAAACTTCTAGAGTACATCTTGCACAATCGACAGGAACTCGTGAAATCTCTCAGCAATAGCTTTTTCCGGTCAATTTCACAATGCTGCTCTCAAAATCGTGTATATCATTTTTACGCTACGTCGACAAAATTAAAATGTAAACATGTCTACATCAGATATAGGTCAAATTTTGTTGGGGCTTCGAGGAGGGGATGGGAAGGGAAACGAATGAAAACAAATACATTCCTATAAACATGACATTTGCTATCATGCATGTAAGACATAATTTCTTTACAGCACTTTCCGCAACCTATACTTTTACTTACACGCTCAAACTTCGAGTAATGTTAAAAAAATATTGCTTTATTTACTGTGGTTCACTCTTCTCGCCAAAACGCATGCTACCAAGAAATGACACGTCATGTAATTCATCCAATCAAAAGAGACCGTTTAAATTATTCGAAAATGTTGCGAAAATAGGTCTTTGTTTACATAAACTGTTCATGTATTCTTCCGCTGCGCTGCATTGTATCCTTTCCACCAAAAGTTTCTCCACAGAATCCATGTATAAATTTTATTTTCAATACCACATACATTCATCATTGTGCGGTTACCCTCAGCACGTACTTATCACCCGCAAACTACCGTACTATATTCCACATATATTGCCCAAGGATTTGACATAGCGGTGACATAGCCCGTCCGATTTAAAAAAAATTGAATTTCTTCACTGACATTAGGAAAAATGTTTCGTTTAACATTTCCCTGTTTTGGGTTTACTTGCCCCCATCTATGAACATCTCTATCACCCTGTATCCCTATCCCATTTTAAAGATATCTACGATTTCCTTGCCAAATGCTTGCGACGTATGTGACAATACATCACAGAGATTCCTCTCTGTTCGTAAAAAATTAAGCTACTAAACCAGCCGGTATGAATGTTTACAAAAACACCTGAAATGATTTATTAATGTAATTTATACACACCATGAACTCTTATTTCATTTTCATCCTACAATTTGCAAAACTTTTTAGGGTACAAATGTTGCATTTAATTTTTAAATATAAATAATTTATACCTCCAAAATGAGTCCAACTGATAGAGTCTTTACTGGTCATAGGTATTTTTGATAACTCCTTTGCATGCAGCTCCTCACCAGACTGAATGTGCTTATCTAAAAGTTCTGGTGGTGAAAAAGTACTAAACACAGGTACACCAGGTCCTAAAATAAAGAAAGGTATAACAGTTAGTGAATAAACTACTATAAATAAATCAAAGTACTGACAGTACTAAATGTAGGAACTCTAGGTTCTAAAATAAAGAAGGATAACAGTTAGTGAATTAACTATTATAAATTAATCAAAGCACTGACAGTACTAAATGTGAAAACTCTAGGTTCTAAAATAAAGACAATTATAACAGTTAGTGAATCAACTACTAAAAATAAATCAAAGTACTGACAGTGCTAAACGTAGAAACTCTAGGTTCTCAATTAAAGAAAGGTATAACAGTTAGTGAATAAACTACTGGAACTTAATCAAAGCACTGACAGTGCTAAATGTAGGAACTCTAGGTCCTAACATAAAGAAAGGTATAACAGTAAGTGAATCAATTGATATAACTAAATCAAAGCACTGACAGTGCTAAATGTAATGTGCTTGTGTAATTTACAAATGTGATTTAAAACTTATTACAGATGTTACATGTTGACAGTTACTGAAACCACAGTATGACATACATATACCCATAATTTACAAAGGAGATTAAAAACTTATTATACATTCACATGTTGAAAGTTACTACAACGACTGTATGACATACACATAATTTACAAAGGTGATTTAATAACAAAAATAACAAACCTGTCTTATGTTCTGTCCCCTGTTTATCTGACTGGATTTCATTTCTACATTTTTGGCATACATGACTAAATGTAGGCAACATTAAAGTTTTGAGCAAATTAAAGACTTTAATACTCTCAGACTGTTCCTGTTTATCTATAGTTGAGCTGACAGAAGGATTTACAAAAGAAGACTGAACAACAACACTTGTTTGATTTTTCAACACATCTGTATCACAACCAACAGTTTTGGTTTTTGAAGCAAAGTTATATAATGGAGTTTCCTCCTTTGTCAATGAAACCACCACATTTTCAGTTTCTGGTTCTTCTTCTTCCAGATTTTCTTCAGTAGGTTGAAAAGTTCCTTTAAATGTTGATGATATAGATCGAGACAATGGTTCATGATCTTCTCCTTCAAAATCTGGTGACACTAGTTTGGGTAGCTGAGGACATGACCGTGACCTTAATCTGTGTGTAAACTTTTTTTCTCCTAATAATTCCTCTACATTATTAGATAAGCTATTAAATCGAATTCGATTAACACTTTTCATGAACTGTGCTACTGACTCAGCTGTTACCTCGGGATCATGATCTACCTGTGTGATCTCCGACACTTCATCATCAACCATATCTGAAAAAACAAAATTAAGTGTTTACAGTAAACTAGTTTAATATCAGGGCTTTTTATACAGGAATATCTCTGTCTGTATATCTCCTTGTGTACAAGCTTAACAAAAAAAAATGTGATTTATAAAATTTGACATCATAGCACATGTTTTGCTTTTCTTTAATTTTCTGTGTGTAAGATCATGAAACAATGATACAGGCTTTTTTTTTAAGTTAGAGAAAGAGATCTTTCTTACCAGTTACTTGTGAATCTAGACCTTCTACTAACTGTGGGAGTGTATCAATTGGGAATGAACCAACGACTTCAGTTGCCCGATTACAACCAGCATCCTTCTCCATTTCAACAAACCCCTCTTCTTCTTGGTTTTTCTCTCCCTCTTGAATAATGTCCACACCTTCAGTTGCTGTTTTGGAATGTGTCTCAGATTTGTTTTCTGTAATGGAATCAAAACAAAGTTCCCGAGCTGCTGACTGTCGGACAGGGAGTGACTTCATGGTACCAATAGGTGGCAGTGCAGTAAATTCTGTCTTAAGAGGAGAGGGTGGAACACTAGATGGATTACTAACTGTTGGTATAACTAAACCTGGAAGACTTTTACCACCAGCAGTTGGACGTTTTACATCTTTCTGAGATGATCCCTTGCTACTCGTTTTATTCTAAACAAAAAACAAACATATGAACTTAATATAAAGTTTAATTTTTAATATACATTTATGTTTTTAATATACAGTTATATTTTGTAAACAAAGTCAATGTATCCTATGAAGATACACCTTTATGATTTGTGTAAGACATCCTAATAAACTGTCAATATCTGGTTTTGTAAATTTTTTAAACAAAAAATTGATTACCTAGATAACTGTAAGTCAAAGTTTAAATATAATTTCTAATAAACAATTTATCTAAAATTTAGATACAGAAATGTTTAAATGTACCACTACAGTAGCTCAGTTGGTAGAATGCTCATATTGTATGTGGGAGATCAGGGTTTGAACCCCAGCCGGGTCTGACCAAAACTTGAAAATTGGTAGTGATTGTTCTTTTGCCAAGAAATTGGCAGTTAGAACTAAAAGTCATGGGGTCCTTCAGAGGAGACATTAAAAACCGATGCCAAATGTCATAGCAGGCATGGCACTCTAAACAACCCTTACTGCAAATTGCCCTAAGCTCAATCATATATGCCTAGAGTAAACTTTGAACTGGATAAACATCAGAGTACTGGCAAAGAAGCTGGGAGTAAACTTTGAGCTGGATAAACATCAGAGTACTGGCAAAGAAGCTGGGAGTAAACCTTGAGTTGGATAAACATCAGAGTAATGGCAAAGAAGCTGGGAGTAAACCTTGAGTTGGATAAACATCAGAGTACTGGCAAAGGAACTGAGGGTAAACCATAAGCTGGATAAACATCAGAGTACTGGCAAAGAAGCTGGGATTAAGCCTTGAGCTGGATAAACATCTGAGTAATGGCAAAGAAGCTGGGAAAAAACCTAAAGTTCGATAAACATCAGAGTACTGGTACAGAAGCTGGGAGTAAATCTTGACCTGGATAAACATCAGAGTACTGGCATAGAAGCTGGGAGTAAACCTTGATTTTCATAAACATCAGAGTACTGGCAAAGAAGCTGGGAGTAAACCTTGATTTTGATAAACATCAGAGTACTGGCAAGGAAGCTGAGAGAAAACCTTGAGTTCGATAAACATCAGAGTACTGGCAAAGAAGCTGGGAGTAAATCTTGACCTGGATAAACATCAGAGTACTGGCAAAGAAGCTGGGAGTAAACCTTGAGTTGGATAAACATCAGAGTACTGGCAAAGAAGCTGGGAGAAAACCTTGAGTTCCATAAACATCAGAGTACTGGCACAGAAGCTGGGAGTAAACCTTGAGTTCGATAAATATCAGAGTACTGGCACAGAAGCTGGGAGTAAACCTTGATTTTGATAAACATCAGAGTACTGGCAAAGAAGCTGGGAGAAAACCTTGAGTTAGATAAACATCAGAGTACTGGCACAGAAGCTGGGAGTAAACCTTGAGCTGGATAAACATCGGAGTGCTGGAAAAGAAGCTGGGAGTAAACCTTGAGTTGGATAAACATCTGAGTAATGGCAAAGAAGCTGGGAGTAAACCTTGAGTTGGATAAACATCAGAGTACTGGCAAAAAAGCTGGGAGTAAATCTTGAGCTGGATAAACATCTGAGTAATGGCAAAGAAGCTGGGAGTAAACCTTGAGCTGGATAAACATCTGAGTAATGGCAAAGAAGCTGGGAGTAAACCTTGAGCTTGATAAACATCAGAGTAATGGTAAAGAAGCTGGGAGTAAACCTTGAGCTGGATAAACATCAGAGTACTGGCAAAGGAACTGAGGGTAAATCTTGAGTTGGATAAACATCAGAGTACTGGCAAAAAAGCTGGGAGTAAATCTTGAGCTGGATAACCATCAGAGTACTGGCAAAGAAGCTGGGAGTAAACCTTGAGCTGGATAAACATTTAAGTACTGGCAATGGAACTGAGGGTAAACCTTGAGCTGGATAAACATCAGAGTATTGGCAAAGAAGCTGGGAGTAAACCTTGATTTTGATAAACATCAGAGTACTGGCAAAAAACCCGGGAGTAAACCTCGAGCTGGATAAACATCAGAGTACTGGCAAAGAAGCTGGGAGTAATCCTTGAGCTGGATAAACATCAGAGTACTGGCAAAGAAGCTGGGAGAAAACCTTGAGTTGGATAAACATCAGAGTACTGGCAAAAAAGCTGGGAGTAAATCTTGAGCTTGATAACATCAGAGTACTGGCAAAGAAGCTGGGAGTAAACCTTGAGCTGGATAAACATCAGAGTACTGGCAAAGAAGCTGGGAGTAAACCTTGAGTTTGATAAACATCAGAGTACTGGCAAAGAAGCTGGGAGTAAACCTTGAGTTGGATAAACATTTGAGTACTGGCAATGGAACTGAGGGTAAACCTTGAGCTGGATAAACATCAGAGTATTGGCAAAGAAGCTGGAAGTAAACCTTGAGTTGGATAAACATCAGAGTACTGGCAAAAAACCCGGGAGTAAACTTCGAGCTGGATAAACATCAGAGTACTGGCAAAGAAGCTGGGAGTAATCCTTGAGCTGGATAAACATCAGAGTACTAGTAAAGAAGCTGGGAGTAAACCTTGAGCTGGATAAACATCTGAGTAATGGCAAAGAAGCTGGGAGTAAACCTTGAGTTGGATAAACATCAGAGTACTGGCAAAGGAACTGAGGGTAAACCATGAGCTGGATAAACATCAGAGTACTGGCAAAGAAGCTGGGAGTAAACCTTGAGCTGGATACACATCTGAGTAATGGCAAAGAAGCTGGGAGTAAACCTTGAGTTGGATAAACATCAGAGTACTGGCAAAGGAACTGAGGGTAAACCATGAGCTGGATAAACATCAGAGTACTGGCAAAGAAGCTGGGAGTAAATCTTGACCTGGATAAACATCTGAGTAATGGCAAAGAAGCTGGGAGTAAACCTTGAGCTGGATAAACATCTGAGTAATGGCAAAGAAGCTGGGAGTAAACCTTGAGTTGGATAAACATCAGAGTACTGGCAAAGGAACTGAGGGTAAACCATGAGCTGGATAAACATCAGAGTACTGGCAAAGAAGCTGGGAGTAAATCTTGACCTGGATAAACATCTGAGTAATGGCAAAGAAGCTGGGAGTAAACCTTGAGCTGGATAAACATCAGAGTACTGGCAATGGAACTGAGGGTAAACCATGAGCTGGATAACCATCAGAGTACTGGCAAAAAAGCTGGGAGTAAACCTTGAGCTGGATAAACATTAGAGTACTGGCAATGGAACTGAGGGTAAACCTTGAGCTGGATAAACATCTGAGTAATGGCAAAGAAGCTGGGAGTAAACCTTGAGTTGGTTAAACATCAGAGTACTGGCAAAGGAACTGAGGGTAAACCATGAGCTGGATAAACATCAGAGTACTGGCAAAGAAGCTGGGAGTAAATCTTGACCTGGATAAACATCTGAGTAATGGCAAAGAAGCTGGGAGTAAACCTTGAGCTGGATAAACATCTGAGTAATGGCAAAGGAACTGAGGGTAAATCTTGAGTTGGATAACCATCAGAGTACTGGCAAAAAAGCTGGGAGTAAATCTTGAGCTGGATAACCATCAGAGTACTGGCAAAGAAGCTGGGAGTAAACCTTGAGCTGGATAAACATTTGAGTACTGGCAATGGAACTGAGGGTAAACCTTGAGCTGGATAAACATCAGAGTATTGGCAAAGAAGCTGGGAGTAAACCTTGATTTTGATAAACATCAGAGTACTGGCAAAAAACCCGGGAGTAAACCTCGAGCTGGATAAACATCAGAGTACTGGCAAAGAAGCTGGGAGTAATCCTTGAGCTGGATAAACATCAGAGTACTGGCAAAGAAGCTGGGAGAAAACCTTGAGTTGGATAAACATCAGAGTACTGGCAAAAAAGCTGGGAGTAAATCTTGAGCTGGATAACATCAGAGTACTGGCAAAGGAACTGAGGGTAAACCATGAGCTGGATAAACATCAGAGTACTGGCAAAGAAGCTGGGAGTAAATCTTGACCTGGATAAACATCTGAGTAATGGCAAAGAAGCTGGGAGTAAACCTTGAGCTGGATAAACATCTGAGTAATGGCAAAGGAACTGAGGGTAAATCTTGAGTTGGATAAACATCAGAGTACTGGCAAAAAAGCTGGGAGTAAATCTTGAGCTGGATAACCATCAGAGTACTGGCAAAGAAGCTGGGAGTAAACCTTGAGCTGGATAAACATTTGAGTACTTGCAATGGAACTGAGGGTAAACCTTGAGCTGGATAAACATCAGAGTATTGGCAAAGAAGCTGGGAGTAAACCTTGATTTTGATAAACATCAGAGTACTGGCAAAAAACCCGGGAGTAAACCTTGAGCTGGATAAACATCAGAGTACTGGCAAAGAAGCTGGGAGTAATCCTTGAGCTGGATAAACATCAGAGTACTGGCAAAGAAGCTGGGAGAAAACCTTGAGTTGGATAAACATCAGAGTACTGGCAAAAAAGCTGGGAGTAAATCTTGAGCTGGATAACATCAGAGTACTGGCAAAGAAGCTGGGAGTAAACCTTGAGCTGGATAAACATCAGAGTACTGGCAAAGAAGCTGGGAGTAAACCTTGAGTTTGATAAACATCAGAGTACTGGCAAAGAAGCTGGGAGTAAACCTTGAGTTGGATAAACATTTGAGTACTGGCAATGGAACTGAGGGTAAACCTTGAGCTGGATAAACATCAGAGTATTGGCAAAGAAGCTGGGAGTAAACCTTGATTTTGATAAACATCAGAGTACTGGCAAAAAAACCAGGAGTAAACCTCGAGCTAGATAAACATCAGAGTACTGGCAAAGAAGCTGGGAGTAAACCTTGAGCTGGATAAACATCAGAGTACTGGCAAAGAAGCTGGGAGTAAACCTTGAGTTGGATAAACATCAGAGTACTGGCAAAAAAGCTGGGAGTAAATCTTGAGCTGGATAAACATCAGAGTACTGGCAATGAAGCTGGGAGTAAACCTTGAGTTGGATAAACATCAGAGTACTGGCAAAGAAGCTGGGAGTAAACCTTGAGTTCGATAAACATCTGAGTACTGGCAAAGAAGCTGGGAGTAAACCTTGAGTTGAATAAACATCAGAGTACTGGCAAAGAAGCTGGGAGTAAACCTTGAGTTGGATAAACATCAGAGTACTGGCAAAGAAGCTGGGAGAAAACCTTGAGTTGGATAAACATCAGAGTACTGGCAAAAAAGCTGGGAGTAAATCTTGAGCTGGATAACATCAGAGTACTGGCAAAGAAGCTGGGAGTAAACCTTGAGCTGGATAAACATCAGAGTACTGGCAAAGAAGCTGGGAGTAAACCTTGAGTTTGATAAACATCAGAGTACTGGCAAAGAAGCTGGGAGTAAACCTTGAGTTGGATAAACATTTGAGTACTGGCAATGGAACTGAAGGTAAACCTTGAGCTGGATAAACATCAGAGTATTGGCAAAGAAGCTGGGAGTAAACCTTGATTTTGATAAACATCAGAGTACTGGCAAAAAAACCAGGAGTAAACCTCGAGCTAGATAAACATCAGAGTACTGGCAAAGAAGCTGGGAGTAAACCTTGAGCTGGATAAACATCAGAGTACTGGCAAAGAAGCTGGGAGTAAATCTTGAGTTGGATAAACATCAGAGTACTGGCAAAAAAGCTGGGAGTAAATCTTGAGCTGGATAAACATCAGAGTACTGGCAATGAAGCTGGGAGTAAACCTTGAGTTGGATAAACATCAGAGTACTGGCAAAGAAGCTGGGAGTAAACCTTGAGTTCGATAAACATCTGAGTACTGGCAAAGAAGCTGGGAGTAAACCTTGAGTTGGATAAACATCAGAGTACTGGCAAAGAAGCTGGGAGTAAACCTTGAGTTGGATAAACATCAGAGTACTGGCACAGAAGCTGGGAGTAAACCTTGAGTTGGATAAACATCAGAGTACTGGCAAAGAAGCTGGGAGTAAACCTTGAGTTGGATAAACATCAGAGTACTGGCACAGAAGCTGGGAGTAAACCTTGAGTTGGATAAACATCAGAGTACTGGCAAAGAAGCTGGAAGTAAACCTTGAGTTGGATAAACATCAGAGTACTGAAAAAGAAGCTGAGAGTAAAACCTTGAGCTTGATAAACATCTGAGTAATGGCAAAGAAGCTGGGGGTAAACCTTGAGCTGGATAAACATCAGAGTACTAGTAAAGAAGCTGGGAGTAAACCTTGAGTTGGATAAACATCAGAGTACTGGCAAAGGAACTGAGGGTAAACCATGAGCTGGATAAACATCACAGTACTGGCAAAGAAGCTGGGAGTAAACCTTGATTTTGATAAACATTAGAGTACTGGCAGAGAAGCTGGGAGTAAACCTTGAGCTGGATAAACATCTGAGTAATGGCAAAGAAGCTGGGAGTAAACCTTGAGTTGGATAAACATCAGAGTACTGGCAAAGGAACTGAGGGTAAACCATGAGCTGGATAAACATCAGAGTACTGGCAAAGAAGCTGGGAGTAAATCTTGACCTGGATAAACATCTGAGTAATGGCAAAGAAGCTGGGAGTAAACCTTGAGCTGGATAAACATCTGAGTAATGGCAAAGAAGCTGGGAGTAAACCTTGAGTTGGATAAACATCAGAGTACTGGCAAAGGAACTGAGGGTAAACCATGAGCTGGATAAACATCAGAGTACTGGCAAAGAAGCTGGGAGTAAATCTTGACCTGGATAAACATCTGAGTAATGGCAAAGAAGCTGGGAGTAAACCTTGAGTTGGATAAACATCAGAGTACTGGCAATGGAACTGAGGGTAAACCATGAGCTGGATAACCATCAGAGTACTGGCAAAAAAGCTGGGAGTAAACCTTGAGCTGGATAAACATTAGAGTACTGGCAATGGAACTGAGGGTAAACCTTGAGCTGGATAAACATCTGAGTAATGGCAAAGAAGCTGGGAGTAAACCTTGAGTTGGATAAACATCAGAGTACTGGCAAAGGAACTGAGGGTAAACCATGAGCTGGATAAACATCAGAGTACTGGCAAAGAAGCTGGGAGTAAATCTTGACCTGGATAAACATCTGAGTAATGGCAAAGAAGCTGGGAGTAAACCTTGAGCTGGATAAACATCTGAGTAATGGCAAAGGAACTGAGGGTAAATCTTGAGTTGGATAACCATCAGAGTACTGGCAAAAAAGCTGGGAGTAAATCTTGAGCTGGATAACCATCAGAGTACTGGCAATGAAGCTGGGAGTAAACCTTGAGCTGGATAAACATTTGAGTACTGGCAATGGAACTGAGGGTAAACCTTGAGCTGGATAAACATCAGAGTATTGGCAAAGAAGCTGGGAGTAAACCTTGATTTTGATAAACATCAGAGTACTGGCAAAAAACCCGGGAGTAAACCTCGAGCTGGATAAACATCAGAGTACTGGCAAAGAAGCTGGGAGTAATCCTTGAGCTGGATAAACATCAGAGTACTGGCAAAGAAGCTGGGAGAAAACCTTGAGTTGGATAAACATCAGAGTACTGGCAAAAAAGCTGGGAGTAAATCTTGAGCTGGATAACATCAGAGTACTGGCAAAGAAGCTGGGAGTAAACCTTGAGCTGGATAAACATCAGAGTACTGGCAAAGAAGCTCGGAGTAAACCTTGAGTTTGATAAACATCAGAGTACTGGCAAAGAAGCTGGGAGTAAACCTTGAGTTGGATAAACATTTGAGTACTGGCAATGGAACTGAGGGTAAACCTTGAGCTGGATAAACATCAGAGTATTGGCAAAGAAGCTGGGAGTAAACCTTGATTTTGATAAACATCAGAGTACTGGCAAAAAAACCAGGAGTAAACCTCGAGCTAGATAAACATCAGAGTACTGGCAAAGAAGCTGGGAGTAAACCTTGAGCTGGATAAACATCAGAGTACTGGCAAAGAAGCTGGGAGTAAACCTTGAGTTGGATAAACATCAGAGTACTGGCAAAAAAGCTGGGAGTAAATCTTGAGCTGGATAAACATCAGAGTACTGGCAATGAAGCTGGGAGTAAACCTTGAGTTGGATAAACATCAGAGTACTGGCAAAGAAGCTGGGAGTAAACCTTGAGTTCGATAAACATCTGAGTACTGGCAAAGAAGCTGGGAGTAAACCTTGAGTTGGATAAACATCAGAGTACTGGCAAAGAAGCTGGGAGTAAACCTTGAGTTGGATAAACATCAGAGTACTGGCACAGAAGCTGGGAGTAAACCTTGAGTTGGATAAACATCAGAGTACTGGCAAAGAAGCTGGAAGTAAACCTTGAGTTGGATAAACATCAGAGTACTGAAAAAGAAGCTGAGAGTAAAACCTTGAGCTTGATAAACATCTGAGTAATGGCAAAGAAGCTGGGGGTAAACCTTGAGCTGGATAAACATCAGAGTACTAGTAAAGAAGCTGGGAGTAAACCTTGAGTTGGATAAACATCAGAGTACTGGCAAAGGAACTGAGGGTAAACCATGAGCTGGATAAACATCACAGTACTGGCAAAGAAGCTGGGAGTAAACCTTGATTTTGATAAACATTAGAGTACTGGCAAAGAAGCTGGGAGTAAACCTTGAGCTGGATAAACATCTGAGTAATGGCAAAGAAGCTGGGAGTAAACCTTGAGTTGGATAAACATCAGAGTACTGGCAAAGGAACTGAGGGTAAACCATGAGCTGGATAAACATCAGAGTACTGGCAAAGAAGCTGGGAGTAAATCTTGACCTGGATAAACATCTGAGTAATGGCAAAGAAGCTGGGAGTAAACCTTGAGCTGGATAAACATCTGAGTAATGGCAAAGAAGCTGGGAGTAAACCTTGAGTTGGATAAACATCAGAGTACTGGCAAAGGAACTGAGGGTAAACCATGAGCTGGATAAACATCAGAGTACTGGCAAAGAAGCTGGGAGTAAATCTTGACCTGGATAAACATCTGAGTAATGGCAAAGAAGCTGGGAGTAAACCTTGAGCTGGATAAACATCAGAGTACTGGCAATGGAACTGAGGGTAAACCATGAGCTGGATAACCATCAGAGTACTGGCAAAAAAGCTGGGAGTAAACCTTGAGCTGGATAAACATTAGAGTACTGGCAATGGAACTGAGGGTAAACCTTGAGCTGGATAAACATCAGAGTATTGGCAAATAAGCTGGGAGTTAACCTTGATTTTGATAAACATCAGAGTACTGGCAAAAAACCCAGGAGTAAACCTCGAGCTGGATAAACATCAGAGTAATGGCAAAGAAGCTGGGAGTAAACCTGGAGCTGGATAAACATCAGAGTACTGGCAAAGAAGCTGGGAGTAAACCTTGAGTTGGATAAACATCAGAGTACTGGCAAAAAAGCTGGGAATAAATCTTGAGCTGGATAAACATCAGAGTATTCGCAAAGAAGCTGGGAGTGAACCTTGAGCTGGATAAACATCAGAGTACTGGCAAAGAAGCTGGGAGTAACCTTTGAGTTCGATAAACATCAGAGTACTGGCAAAGAAACTGGGAGTAAACCTTGAGTTGGATAAACATCAGAGTACTGGCAAAGAAGCTGGGAGTAAATGTTAAGCTTGATAAACATCAGAGTACTGGCAAAGAAGCTGGGAGTAACCCTTGAGTTCGATAAACATCAGAGTACTGGCAAAGAAGCTGGGAGTAAACCTTGAGTTGGATAAACATCAGAGTACTGGCAAAGAAGCTGGGAGTAAATCTTAAGCTTGATAAACATCAGAGTACTGGCAAAGAAGCTGGGAGTAAACCTTGAGTTGGATAAACATCAGAGTACTGGAAAAGAAGCTGAGAGTAAATCTTGAGCTGGATAGACATCAGATTACTGGAAAATAACTGGGAGTAATTCTTGTGCTGGATTCACATCTGAGTACTGGAAAATAAATTTGCAGTAAACCTTGAGCTGGATAAACATCAGGGTACTAGAAAATAAGCTGGGAGTAAACCTTGAGTTGGATTAACATCAGAGTACTGGCAAATGAGCTGGAAGTACACTTTGAGCTGGACAAACATCCCATCAAATGGATAGCAGTGATTTCTTGGTATGTTTATGGTGCTGACCCCTAATGGCTTGGGCATACTTAACTTGAAATACAAGAATAAGATTTGAACAATGAAATTTTTACTTAACAATGATTCTCTTCAATGTAATTTAGATCATGGTAGTTTACCTTATCCAAATCATCAGTTACAGGGGGTGTGGCCCTGGGTGTTCCAGCAGGTGGAGTCATCAGTGGTGTATTTCCATAGGTTCCTACAACATTTACATAGACACATAAATTGTAACTTACTTCAATAAGTAACTCCTTATGATCAAAAAAAGTTAAAATAGTGGTGAAAGTAACAAGAGGCCCATGTCCTTAATGCTCACCTGAGGATATGTCCAAAACTGTTTGCAAAGTGCAATTGACAATATATCAATTATAGAAATTTTACAAGTTTTCTCAAGTTTTGAGCTGCCACAATAATCAATCAGAAAAATCTAGTCACATTTCATTTAAAATAGCTAAAATGTATATACAGTCAAACCTGTCTATAGTGGTCAGCTGTCGGACCAGGCGAAAATTTTAGAGGTAGAAAATAAATTGAATTTGAAAAAAATATTTTAAATAAATTTTATTATAAGTGAAAAAAATAAGAAAAATGAAAAATGAGAGAGAGAGAGAGAGAGAGAGAGAGAGAGAGAGAGAGAGAGAGAGAGAGAGAGAGAGAGAAAGAGAGAGATCATTCTATATATTTCGCTGCCAAATTAAAATAAAAACTTCAATTTGATCGACTCATAAATTGCCGAATTTCGGATATTATTAACACATGTTTATTTTCTTATCTAATGACCTCTACCCTGTTTTCAAAGTTAATGCTTTTCTCTTCGGCGCTGAAACGATGAAAGTTATAAAATCTACCATTGTTAGTCTTATTTTAAGACTTTACTACTCCAATGTGACTCCCACGTGTCATGGATAATTACCAGGAATTAACTAGCGGTAATGTTTATTGTGGAGAATTTGACTTATACTCCTTTGTCGGTACCGTTGACAAGCCGTCCACCATTGTTGTGATTAAATTAATCAACGGATTAAACCTGTCACCGAGAAGCCATGCCTTGGCTTAGATATCTCACATGTAAACATTTCTTCATGACAGGAAGTGAAATAACACGTTTCCAAGGGAAATAACTCGACTTCCAGTTTTACGTTGCTGGCAGTTATAGACAGAAATTGAGTTTAAACGGGACAAAAAATAGTGGCCGCTAACCACATTAGACAGGTGACCGCTATGGAAAGGTGTTTTATATAATAAAATGACACGGGACCGGCGAAAACTGGCCGCTAAATGGAGGTAACCGTTACGGACAGGTGACCGTTAACACAGGTTAGACTGTAGTAACTATAGTGCCAGGAATAATTTCCAATTCATTAAACCATTTCATTGCACTTATGCAACTATGACCTTGACCTTTGCACCTATGACCTTTAGCCATATATCAAAATGATCGCCATATCAATACCTACAATATTCTAATATAATGCCTATACAAAAAGTCAATAGTTTTCAAGATAATTAACAGTTTAAGTTTTCTAGTGCAGAATTTAAATGAAATGAAAAATGTTCAAATAGATTTAAAAATTAAGATATTAATAAGAAGTCAATTTTTACTGCAAATTAATCATATTATATTTAAAAAAATCAAAATTCACCAATAAGATAAAGATTTTAAACTTATCTTTTGACCTTACTAAAATTGTTAACAATATAACATCATATAATCATATTAACAATATAAAGTACAGATTTCATCAATTTTTTTTTGTTATAAAATATATCTGTAATTAAACTATAAAGACAAGATTGAAATTTACAATGGCATTGATTTGCAAAATCTAACTTCAATAAATCTAGCATGAAGTACATGTAATTATTCAGTCATCAATATTCTTGCTTTAAATTAATTTCATTCAGTGGCCAAATACACATATTAAAATTGTAATAACTTTGATGTCTTATACCTGAGAAAGACTGTTGAAAGTTTGCAGAGGTTTCTAAAAAGCTGGTGGCAGGTGTGTTTCTCTGTGAAGGGGGTGGTGTTGACAATCCTATCACCATGGATGGACTACACAAAGTGCTCATGTCAATAGCTGAAATATTGTTGAATGGACTCAGGTCGTTTTGTGGCAATGACTGGTTAAATGTTTTGTTGTCTGAAATGTCAATTAAAAAATTATAAATCATACATACAATGTATAACAGGATCATAATATCAGAGTTTGTCTCCCGACAATATCTATACCCACATAAGATTTCACCTAAATATGGCATTACAGAAAGCAATTTAATGAGGAAACTGTCCTCAGGGTAAATATGTGTTGCAAAAACTCTAGAACATTGCAATGTGATCATGACAATGACCAGAAAGGTTGTTATGACATTTCTACCGTGACAAAGAATATGTGAAGTCCCAAAGACTGAATTTGTAAAGTTTAAGCCATAACTTACCTTTAGAAGGGGTTTCAGGATGATGTGTTACACTTTTGTCTTTATCCATAATGGACCTATATAGTGTATAGTGAGGTGATAAAACAGGACAATGAGTATCTTCCCATGATCCTTCTACAGGATCTAGTGACATACGACAACATTCTATCAAAATATCTTGTGTTTCCATCTGCTTCCACCTGAAACCAAACCAACATGTAACATGTATACGTTACAATGGTCAACATAACAATGTTAACAACTTATATAGATATACTTTATGAAGTGTTGTTTGTGCGTCCAATCAAAGCTTTACTGCAGTTGGATATCACATGATCAATACTTATTATGTATAATAATAAGAAAAAATGTTTACATGGCAAATTTCTAAAATGCTAGTAATGTCATTTTTTAGAAAAATGTAAAATATACTAATTATTTGGTGCATTTGTACAAATAACCAATAAATGCATAAATAATGGATATTTAAGACAGTCACTTATATTGTATCAATGGGTTTTTATCAATTTGAATTTTTCTTAAAGTCTAAAGCATTCTCAGTGCCTATTACTGCTCTGGTTTGAATTTAGTGTATTAGATAGCATGATCAAGGTTTTGTGGCTTTCTACGGGTACTTCATTTCTTTCACCATCCAAAAACTGACCACAAAACCATTAATTTTTCTTGAGAAATGTAAATAAATAATTAGCCTTCAGATATCAGATATTGTTGTTTAAATCACACTTTGTACATAGAAGCTAAAAGTCTAACATTAAAGAATCACAAAAACTTAAGACTGCTCTCACCTTTTAGATGATATTTCATAATCCTTATTACTGGTTATCAACTGGGGATGAAGTCTTGCTCTTTCTAACATTGGCTGTAAAACATGTATATATATATATATATATATATATATATATATATATATATATATATACAGTTGAATCTCGTTATCTCGAACACGGATATCTCGAACTTTCGGATAAGTCGAACTTTTAGAAAAAGTCCGGACAGAATTGTTCTTTATTTAACTAAAATAACTCCGGTTATCTCGAACTCGGATATCTCGAATTTCCGGATATATCGAACAATTTTGTCGTCCCCATGAATGAAAATCCTAGAAAAATAACATTCGTTAACTCGAACAAAAATTTTAAGAAAATATTTTTTGGTAGATTTAATTAATTTTAAAAATCTATTGACTGTCGGCACTGTTGATTTAAAACCAATACATTCATTATTATTAAACTGCACTGACCTTCTGATTTCTTTAATCCGTTAATTATTATCGTTGCATAAACAAATAAACCAAGAAGATTAACGGGTGTTTAAATTACTGCCAAGCTTAACATAGTGGTTGTGTGATGTGAACATCAATCAAAACAACCGGAAGCTTGGGGTGATTAAAGTACACAAAGCGAAACCGGAATGCGGAACAAAATGGACTCGCTGTTTGTCGGTAAAATACAATAGCGTAATCAGTTATTGACAGATGTTAAAAAGAAAATCTTATACAACAAAATGCATAAATCTATTATTTACCAATGCGTTTTAACATGCTATGTACTTCTCAGCGGTATACAGATTTACTTATGAATAAAATTGTACTTGAATACTATCTCACAATACTTGAAAATGAACAATGTCGACACTATTTTGTAACTGACTTGCTTATCACGTATTAAAAGAGATACAGAGGCATCGGTAAATACTGAGAATTTTGTCGACATAAGCATTACAGAATACCGGAAGTGACCTCCGATAGGTCTGTACGAGTTACTTCCCTTTTATGTCGGTTTTTTTCACATCGTTTATCTCGAACTTCGGATAAGTCGAACTTTTTGCATTTCCCCGCGGAGTTCGAGATAACAAGATTCAACTGTATATATATATATATATATATATATATATATATATATATATATATATATATATATATATATATATATATTATATATACATGTATATACAAAACCTGTATCACAGACAATAATATTGCATGTAAAATATTTATAATCCAGAGCAAAATAAAGTCTTTATGAAAGGTTTATTTTTAAAGTCACCAAAAGTGTAGATATTAGAAGCTAGATTTACTAATTATATGCTGTTAATACAAACTCAAAAAAGTACTTACACACCTAGATTATCAAATAACAAACAAAACCTTATCACTTGTTCATCCAGACTTTTTAAAATGGAATCTGAAACTGATAAACACCAAAGGCATATTCAGCAGTATATTAAGTGCTTTCTACTTCACTTGCACGAACAATTTTTGTCTATTGAACGGACATGAGCAATAATATAAAATCATCATAATCATCAAGATTCTTTATCAATAATCTCCCTTAGATTCAGACATGGACAACTGACTTGGGAAACAATGTTAAAATGTAAATTAAATCAGGCATCGTAACAGGAGTTTGACTTATTCTATCATTCAAATCCTTTCTAGAAAGATACCATACACTTGCACTGAAATATAAATTGATATGTATGTTGGTTTCAGAATTTATTAAAACAATTCTAATAAATTTTGTCTGCAAAATGCCATATTGAATCCAACAGCCTCTATATCGTTTTTTATGCATGTGAGTTAAACACTGTACCTAACAATATAACACAGACCTTTACAAATTCTTCATATACACCCATATTTTCTTTCTTGCAATAATAATTTTTGAGGTATGTCAGAAAGTTTGCAGGATACATTCCATAAAGTCGATGAAAGAGAGAATAAAGAGCCACCTGGAGGTAGAGTAAGAAAACGACTGGAACATTTCCTGTTCATAAAGAAAAAATACATAAATTATTAAACATGCTATGTCACTTACCCGTGGCTAAAACAGATATGACCACTTTAAATAAAATCAAAATTTTAGAGTGGATTGAAAGGGGGGAAGGGGCTGGAGTTATTTTTTCATGAATTTATTAACCATTTTTAAAACTGTGGGTTTTAAATACATGTACACGTATATTGTTTTAGCTTCAAATTTCTTTGTACACTTTACTATGAAATTTAAAATTAGCTACACAAATAGCTAATAGTAAAGTAAATCTTTTTGCAGTATTGTGTAAATAGTTAGTGAAATGTGGATTGATTGAAGTAAATTATGTACTTGTTTCTAGTGATAAAACTGCAGGATTTAATTTTGGTTTAAAGAAAGATATATTTAAAAAAAAAAAATCAAAAATCAAAATTAATAGAAAAACTGATCTGAAATCAAGAAATCTTACCTGGTTGTTTAGAATTAAATCCTAGTAATCTACTAAATATCTCAAAGATGTCAGCTAGATGTTGATTCATTAATGACGGTACAGAAGGCAGCAGCACAGTGATCACCAGAACAGCTGTAGCTAATACTGGTATGTCGGTTTCTGTCTACAATGTATGTTTAGTATAATTTACATCAGATTAATTTGATTTAATAAAATTTCTGTTCAATTAAACAGAACATTTGTATAACCCTTACATCAGATGTCATCAGCTTTAGTTAAAAATTACAAAATATTTATCTTACCCGGAAATGTGTGTAATTATAACATGTAACAGTAATTTATCTTATGATTCCAAGTGACATGCATAACCTAGTGTTCAGGGATGTGGATACACAATTCTAAGGTTGTTGGTTAGAGTCTTAGTCAGGCCCTGTGTTTAAGGTTGTAAATTATTTCATTATTATTATTATTATTATTACATTAGCAGTACGTAATGTAATAAATTTATTATTTGTGTGAGTTCAATACTGTCCAAATCAATTGGGTAAGTAGGGCAACAGAAAATCTAGCAATCAAAATGTTTTATAGAGTTACCTTTAAACATTTTATGATGGCACTAAACACGGGCTGTGTAACAATTTTATGTATCCATATTGGCTGTTTACATACAATATATAGTATTAACTTGACAGCATACAGTCTGTGTTCCACACTTCTGACTCCATCATTTAGTTTGTCTACAAGAAACTAAAAAGACAAGAACAACTTAATATTTTTTTATTTTGCTGTTAAAATGTTTAATGTATGGCAGACTAACTTATGCTGCAAACTTATGATTTAGAAGTTGTAGTTTCATGCATCAGTTAGATGAGAAAACATGTTATTGAGCGACAGTTACCTCAGTAAGTCAAGTGAAATCTGAGGTTTTATCTTCTAAAGACTTGTCAAGCATAAAAATATTTTGACCAACATCGAAAATCAGTAGTTAGATATATTTTTTGGTTTTTTTGGACATTTTCAATATAACAACTGTTTACTGTTACAGAAATTTAACCAGCCAAATCAGGTGTTGGTCTTATAAAAGTAAACTGTAAGTTTTACGTCTGAAACATTACTGTCAGACACACAAATCTGATGGCTATCAGTGCAAACAAATCTGATGGCTATTGGTGCAAACAATTCAGATGGCTATTGGTGTAAGTTTTACAGTTTAAAACATCACTGTCAGACACACAAATCTGATGGCTATCAGTGCAAACAAATCTGATGGCTATTAGTGCAAACAAACCAGATGGCTATTGGTGTAAGTTTTGAGGTTAAAACATCACTGTCAGACACAAAAATCTGATGGCTATCCGTGCAAACAAATCTGATGGCTATCGGTGCAAACAAACTTGATGGCCATAGGTGCAAACAAATTTGATGGCTATCGGTGCAAACAAATTTGATGGCTATTGGTGTAAGTTTACGGTTAAAACATCACTGTCAGACACACAAATCTGATGGCTATCAGTGCAAACAAATCTGATGGTTATCAGTGCAAACAAACCAGATGGCTATCAGTGCAAACAAATCAGATGGCTATTGGTGTAAGTTTTACGGTTAAAACATCACTGTCAGACACAAAAATCTGATGGCTATCAGTGCAAACAAATCTGATGGCTATCAGTGCAAACAAATCTGATGGTTATCAGTGCAAACAATTCTGATGGCTATCAGTGCAAACAAATCAGATGGCTATTGGTGTAAGTTTTACGGTTAAAACATCACTGTCAGACACAAAAATCTGATGGCTATCAGTGCAAACAAATCGGATGGCTATAGGTGCAAACAAATCTGATGGCTATCGGTGCAAACAAATTTGATGGCTATTGGTGTAAGTTTTACAGTTAAAACATCACTGTCATACACACAAATCTAATGGCTATAGGTGCAAACAAATCTGATGGCTATTGGTGTAAGTTTTACGGTTAAAACATCACTGTCAGACACACAAATCTGATGGCTATTGGTGCAAACAAATCTGATGGCTATAGGCACAAACAAATCTGATGGCTACCGGTGCAAACAAATCAGATGGCTATTGGTGTAAGTTTTACAGTTAAACATCACTGTCAGACACACAAATCTGATGGCTATCTGTGCAAACAAATCTGATGGTTATCAGTGCAAACAAACCAGATGGCTATCAGTGCAAACAAATCAGATGGCTATTGGTGTAAGTTTTATGGTTAAAACATCACTGTCAGACACAAAAATCTGATGGCTATCAGTGCAAACAAATCTGATGGCTATCAGTGCAAACAAATCTGATGGTTATCAGTGCAAACAATTCTGATGGCTATCAGTGCAAACAAATCAGATGGCTATTGGTGTAAGTTTTACGGTTAAAACATCACTGTCAGACACAAAAATCTGATGGCTATCAGTGCAAACAAATCGGATGGCTATAGGTGCAAACAAATCTGATGGCTATCGGTGCAAACAAATTTGATGGCTATTGGTGTAAGTTTTACAGTTAAAACATCACTGTCATACACACAAATCTAATGGCTATAGGTGCAAACAAATCTGATGGCTATTGGTGTAAGTTTTACGGTTAAAACATCACTGTCAGACACACAAATCTGATGGCTATTGGTGCAAACAAATCTGATGGCTATAGGCACAAACAAATCTGATGGCTATCAGTGCAAACAAATCAGATGGCTATTGGTGTAAGTTTTACAGTTAAACATCACTGTCAGACACACAAATCTGATGGTTATCATTGCAAACAAATCTGATGGCTATCGGTGCAAACAAATCTGATGGCTATTGGTGCAAGTTTCACGGTTAAAACATCACTGTCAGACACACAAATCTGATGGCTATTGGTGCAAACAAATCTGATGGCTATAGGTACAAACAAATCTGATGGCTATCAGTGCAAACAAATCTGATGGCTATTGGTGCAAGTTTCACGGTTAAAACATCACTGTCATACACACAAATCTGATGGCTATTGGTGCAAACAAATCTGATGGCTATAGGTACAAACAAATCTGATGGCTATCAGTGCAAACAAATCTGATGGCTATTGGTGTAAGTTTTATGGTTAAAACATCACTGTCAGACACACAAATCTGATGGCTATCTGTAATCATATTTCAGACCAAGTATTTGTATACACACGTGTACTCCTGTACATATGGTTAACTTACATTACAATACAGTTATAAAGATTGAATATTCAGCATTTTTGTTTATCATTTAGTATATACCACATCAATTAAAAATTCATAACTGAGAAAGGAGAGTATCACATCACAGTAAACAAGTGTATTGTACTATTTCTATGCAAATTAATACCAGTAATCTTAAAATCAAAATACATCACCAATGTTTTTTTTAATACATCTTAAAACATTTTAAAAAACTAAAAATTTCTGATGGTCAGGCTAAAAATTTCTAAAGCTTTGATATATCAGTTGTTTTTTTTTCATAAATGAAATAAAATTTTGATAATACCTTATAGTGAGGTTCTCTTACTTCTGTTAAAATATCAGCTGCTGTATCAGAATGAGAGATGTAATAATAATCCACCAAACTGTGTACTAACCATGGTTCTTTGGCTGTAAAAAACAAATTGTGATGTCAGAACAACAGAGTAGATAACAGAGGTGTTTACCCCTTTTAAAACTTTCAGTAATCATGATGATTTTTTTCAGTAATTTTGGCCATTTTTCAGTAATCTCAAATTTTGAACATAAAATTCGACACAGACCTAATATCATACATGAAACATCTAGGTAGATTTAACTCTGTGATCAATTCGCAGGTTTAAACTTCTGCTCTGGTCACAGCCCTCTTGTAAGACATTTCTGGTGTATTGTTTTTCAAAAAAACTGACATCGACCAGTGTTTTCTCCAGAGTGCGTTTCTTGTGTTTTGATGCAATTTTTTTATTAATGGCGCAACCTGGTTTTGCTGTTGCATTATTTTCGACACAACCATTTTTATATAGATTGAAATCTGCTACTGTAAATTGTAAAAGGTGACGGGACTGAAAACGAAAGTACTGAGGGGAAATTCCGTATTGTTGTACCACATGACTATCATACCATATTACAGGAAGCTCTTACTATAGGAACCTGTCTATATTCTTAATCTTTAAAATGTTTGTATTGAACAATTAATTTATATAGTCATTATAAGTGCTCTTTGCACTGGGCATAAAAGAAAAAGTGGGAACAATCTCGTTTGACAACGTACTTAAACGATTGTGTCAAAGTCCTACATGGAGCTCTGAACATGACCAGGCGGCATCTGGTAGTAACTTACTTGCTGACGACTCACAGTCAACTTAAAAAAGCTAATGTAAATCAAGATTTTAATAAAATTTTCCTTTGATGATTTATGAAAATAAAGTCATATGTAAAACAGGCATATCAATATCGGAAGGGATGGATAATTATAATGAACGATAATGGTCTGTTGACTTGGGTTGATCGTAGAACATTTAGTAATTCCTGTTTTGGGATACTGTCTCGATTTTACTGTTTTAAATATTACAGATATAAATAGCATTTGAAATAAAACATTTAAACATAGACAAAGAGATTAATACAGATCCTCTAATTAAAACAAAATATTACCTTTATTGTAAAATATCAAAAAAGTAATTTTTATTCCAAAAATTTCATGACCCCTTCACTTTGAAAAATGACCCCCTCTTTTCATGTAAGCGGGTCATCAATGACCCCCTGTTTTCATAAGCTGGAGAAAACACTGCATGGTCGGACCTGTTAGAATTCTGCAACTGCAAAAGGTCCTTGTGGAATTTCGATTCAATATGCCTCGAACAGTCATTTTTCCCAAAATGTCCATATGAAAAGTCCGATGAACAAATTGTGCACTGTACATAGTTGTCCCCATGTTGAGATCTTGTGAAAAAAGGCCAAAATTCGTGATAGCTATTTTTGAATCTTTGTAAGATCTGTTTTCTTTTGGTTGGCGTCTCACCCTGATCACGCTCAACATCAGAAGCGTCATCTTCTGCTTTTCTTTTAGCAGACATCTTTCGGACTCATGTAAAGGTAAGTCCAGAGAGAATCCGAATAACAGTAATCATAATCACACTGGCGTTTGGATACACCAAAAATATTACTTATGCAAAGCGATTCAATAACCTAGGGAGAAAATAATTTTTGGCACAATACCGGAAAAGCGTAATTTTGGAAGGTGAATCCATAATTCGTATTTTAGGACTCAAATAGGGGATAAATACCGAAAATCCGAGAGGGTAAACACCTCTGAATAACCATACAAAAATTAATAGAGGGTCAGTAGTGACACTCATGTAACAAAATGTGATGTCAGAACAACAATGTAGATAACCATCCAAAAATTAATATAGAATGTCAGTAGTGACACTCATGTAACAAAATGTGATGTCAGAACAACAGTGAAGATAACCATCCAAAAATTAATAGAGGGTCAGTAGTGACACTCATGTAACAAGTAAAACATTAAGGATATAAGCATACAAGTTTTATGTTCCTTATTCAGAGGAATAATGAGATTGTAATGTGATTTTTCCTTGGTTTTATTCAAAATGTAAAAATAACTCTATTTTGACACAATGGAATTTAGAAACTAGATGGCTTAATTCTAACCTTCTTCTTGACTTTAAGTTTCTCTAATAATCTTTGATAATGCTAGCTTATTATTTCTTTTCAACAGACTGTTAAACTTGATGCATATCCCTAAGTTTAAAATCAAAATCCCAGTCAAACACATTTAGTTCTCCATTATTATCTTTTTTTCACTGAACTTACTTGATGATAAATTATCCTGAATTAAATGTTGTATGTCTTGTACAGTGTCAATATTATTAGATTCTAATAAGTTAAAAAATTCTCTAACATCCACTGGCTTCCCGTCCACAGATAATTCTGCTGCTGCTGCTGCCATGATGATGGTTTATCAACCTCATCTACAAATATAAATACATGTACTGAAAGGTAATACAATCTGGCAGAAGAATAAGAACGATAAATCTGTTTAATGTGTCACTCATTATAGATATTAACAGAAATATCAGTTTAGTTTGTCATGGAGTGTCTAAAGTGTCAGCTTAAAGATAACAGCATCTTTCACTAGGGCTGGCTATCGCTGTTGAAATTCAATATCGATTATTGTTCTTTTATGTAGCTATCGATACATATCGAAAAATAATTTGTAGCAACAAATCTTGATACATCGTATCTAACTTCGTAAAGTGATGTCCTCGTGAAGCAGACTGAGCATCATATTTCCGATTTCATATCTTCCAGTAACTTATCAATATTTGAAAAATCAATATCGATTATCGTCGGGAGTAGCCCATCGATCGGTATATCGGTATACCAATATAATACGCCATCCCTATCTCTCACTGAATCCAAGACAAACAGATTGTTATGTGACTTAAGTTTGTTAATGCGCTTGTCAATTGGTTATTATATATGGGTACCCAATATTCAAGAACTAACCACCTCAATATAAGACCAGCTTTCTATAGTAGAAATGTCAGTCTGTGCTTAACCAAAATCAATGTATATGCCACCCTGTCATTCTGTCCACAAACTGTCTGAGTACTGAGGGCCTACTGTTTGGTAGAAAAGTCAAGGCAAATTACTGAACACCTTAAAGACTTCTAGCTATCTAGGTTCTTGAGGTATTACATGCAGAAGAATTTTTTTTTTACAGTTTGTTATGTAAAAGGAGGGAGGAAACACCTGAAAAAAACACATCCTCACCGAGTGCCCCGGCTGAGGATCGAACCAAGCCCTTCTGGGTGATAAGCGAGCGCTCTACCACGAGGCTAAAAGATCCGGACCAGATAATCTGGCAGTAAATCACTGTATTAATCCTACTGTATACACCAACACCACAACTAGCTCAGTTCCGCTACATTCCTCCCGTTATCTTGAGATTTCCCACCCTGGAAATCTCACACAACCCCTCCGTGGGTTATTTTGTTGGGCGCCAAATGTAACAGGAGGGAGGAAACAGGTACCTCGATTATAAGCCCAGGGAGTAAATTAAGCCCAGGCAAAAGCCCAAGGAAGTTTCTTGCGCCCAGGAAGTTTTGGGACACTGTAGAGATGTAAAATTCACATATTTATCAGAGATTATACTCTAGTTTATCATGTAAAAATTTTTTATTGATCGATGCAAAACTAACGGTAAATTGATCATTGATTTTTTTACCGATCGTTAGGCTACGGCGATTGAAGGGAGATAACTCGCGTTGATTACCCTAAGACTTTCCTGGTGCTGTTCCAGCATATATATATGAATGGAAAATTTTTTGACTTCGAATAAAAATGAAATAAAACAGCGTTTTAATTTTGTGGAATGATGGATCAATAAATTATAAATTTACAAGAAAATGGACTCGGTTTGAAAAATAAATCGCGTAATAATGCTCAAGTTCTCGCGTAATAACGTCTTACATGTCATGTAAAAACACGTAACTTTCGTTAATTAACGCTTTACTTTCGCGAAATAACGCATAACTTTCGCGTAATAACGCGTAACGTTTGATAAAGGCAAAATATTTTTTTATCAGTTATTTGTGTTGTCATGTTTAAAATTAAAAAATGAGATCGTGTGTTTGTGCTATCAAGTTGACCGTATAGTTGCTTTGTAAGTCTACATCTGAAGAGTGCTCTCTAACAGTCGACATAAAAGATCTGAAAAGTTGACATCCATTTCTAACAAGTCGTCACAATCATCTAACAAGTCAACAAAATCATTGCCGAGTCGACATTATTATTATTTTACAAGTGAACATAAAATTAGACAAGGCGCTAAACATTTGACAAGTCGACATAAAAATCTAACACGTGATAGCAGAAATTAATATACTGTCATTCTGGAATTTTAAAAAAAAAAAACACTCAACCCATGCCGATCGCTCAGTATTATAATAGCCGTTGCTGTCGGATATATCATGTACTATGTCATGATTTACTGATTTCTGTCTAGTTTTATTGTGGATTAGAAACTTACACACATACACACACACACACACACACATACACACACACACACACACACACACACACACACACACACACACACACACATGTTGAACAACGACCAGATCATAGACAGATCAAAACTCTGTAGTTTGTGGCCGGGAGGGTCAATATTCAACGAAATGAGGTCATGATTTGTCGAGAAAAAAAATTATCAACCTGTCGAAAAATGACCCTGGGTATAAATTTCAGAAATTTTGGTCTCAATTTTGAACGCTGAAAAAGCACCCCCGGTTCAATATTCAACGTTGAAAAATGAACCCCGGGTCAATTTTCAACCCGGGTAAAAATACTTCATTACACCGGCAACTGTAATCAATATTGTCACCAGTAAAGTGTAAAGAAAATTTTTTGCCTTCATTCAGATACGCGCGTTTATTTCTAGTTAGTTCTATACAAGTACGTACGCGTATATCTGACGCAAGGTTTTCATTTCAAGCAAGCGCTATAGAGATAGATTTAAATAAACAGTTCCCGTTGCCAGTAGAATATATCGGTAGTTTACCAGGAACATTTAAAGCACATGATTTTAACATTTCTTCCGCAACAGAATCTAAAACTAAATTGTAATTTTTTTTTTAATTCGCATCTTGAAGACATGGTGCTATTGTCTTCTTTCCTCATCCAGCCCTTTCAGTAGATTTTGAAGTAGCAGACAGTGTTGAAAAAGTAGCCAGCATGAGGGTCCATCTTCGCGCAAAGCACGAGGCACTGTGTGAGGGGGAGGTGCGGAGAGGGATGCGTCCCCCTCTGGCGGTGGGGGTCCTCCCCCGGAAAATTTTTAAATTTTACATTGAAAATGGTGCATTCCACTGCATTTTTTGCATTAACATAGTAGAAAAATTAACCAATCATTTTTTCAAAAATTCAATGAACTCTTTTTGGTGAAAAAATAATCCATATATAGCGGGGGATGTCGCCGATTCTGAAGTATAAAATAAAAAATCAAACAAACAAAAACAACAGAAACAAAAACTCGTGTAACAGATAAATGTTTTTATTCAGTAAATTTTTAAGGATCCAATAAACGTCAACTCTACCGGCTCCCACTCGCATCTTCACCCATCCCGACTGTTCATAACGTTAAGTGTAATCAAGCATTTTTAGAGGGGTGTTTGGTAATAATTATGTACCATCACTGTCTTTACTTCTTTTCCCCCAAAAGTCTAGTAACGTTGCCCGCCGTTTCATCATTCATAAATGAGACGATGTGTAGTCTAGAATGTGTAGACGTCAAAACAGGAACTAACCCGCAATTCCCATACTATAGCTTCCATTTACGCTACACTTTTTATGCATTACCAAGGACCGAATCTCGATCTTTAAAACGCACATTTAAGGGCATGTTTATTATTACAGTTAAACGTCTAAATGATCATTTCAAGTAACGCATGGGAACCGATTTGGATAGTAAAGTAAAGAGGGTTAAACACTTAGTCTTTCTACCGTAACTAAAGTGAAAGTAGCCGACGTGTACTGCTCAAAACTGACAAAGTAGCCGACGCTTTTCGTCGGCCGTCGGCTTCTATTGAAACCGCTGCTCATCAAAATGTTTTCCATTTTAATCCCACATTCAAGACGTTTATCTTTAACCGCCTTTGACAACCTTTGTAGAGAAAAAGTCATAATTGAAAGTTTTGTCTGAATTCAGACAGCAACTGTGGCAAAAATAATCGAGTTGTACATATTTCTTGTAATTCTTTAAATTGGGCCTTGCTTATCCCCTCGCATTTGATATGAAACCACTTATCACATTTCTTGCATGCGATGGTGTTGATAACCACATTTCTTATTACAAACCCCACATAAAAAAGTTGCCATTTTTGCAGTTTACTGCAGTTTCAAATTTATTCCTCATATTAATTAGTAACAGTGTTCACTTTAGTGTATTCACCCTTCCACACTGCTACTGGCAACGGCACGCGCTCCCGTTGTTACGTTGATATTGACCAATCAAATTCACGAATCATTCGTCCGCCATTAACTCCGACAACTCCGACGTTTCTGCATAGATATGTTTACATTCATATATATGTGTCAGCGTTAAATCTTTCACTTATAATGCACAACAACCACCGACTCGTATGAAAATATGGTCAAGACGTGTTCTTGGGGAACGTGCAACAGCGATTCCAGGTTTCCTGAACGTATTGTTGATGTCAGATTTATCCCGTTCCCCAAACCTAAAACCAACTGGGAGAAATGTGCACGCTGGGTTAAAGCTTGTGGTCGCCCTCATTCTCAGCTCAACGTAACAAACATTGATCGTCATAAGTTTGTTTGTTCCAAGGTAAGTGCCTATACAGATGCATCTTAATAATCTCCGACACCCCTTTCCTCCAAAGGGGGTGGGGTTAGTTTCGGGTTTTGCGTAATGTTTATCATTTTTAAAAACTCTGTATACGGTACATTTTTAAACATCTCATGATCTGTGCTTTCCCCAAGCTCAATGATTCCATCATACCCCTTTCTTTCAATCATCACAGCGTTAGTCCGACACATCTTTCGGACTACATAACGTAATGGGTTCTCTGTTTACAGTAAATAAAAAAATATGCAGGCGTTATAGCTCATCTGGCTGAAATTTTACGGATTACAACACAATGCAAACTCTAAAGTGCCCTGCTCATATAAATTTTAAATTTGATCTTGACAATGGGATAAGTGCCTTGATCTTTCTCTGGAATAAATTAGTTTTATGTTTGAATGGATTTACAATCACAAAATTTATATTCGAAAAAATAACATATGTAATTAAGATGTACAAGGTGGAAACATATGCGATGGCTTAAAAGGTAGCATGTCAGACTTCAGATGTAAGGGTAAAGGATTCGAATCCTGCCAGGGACATGTGAACTTTGCATGTTACTTGATTTCACACTACTGCTAACTAACCTGTTGTTAGGAGAATTGACTGATCAAGTGGCAACCTCTGGAAACACTGTTTTAGTGAGATATAAAAGAAAGTGTATGTGTTAGTGCAAAGCAGACACATGCACAGCTGGCCACCAGTTATGGGCAACAGTGCAGTAGTACCGGTACTACACTGCATAAGAAAAATAGATAAGTAATTAATCACATTGAGACTCATTAAGAAATGTCTTACTCTAGACAGGCACTTGTTGAAATGGCATTAATTCCTAGAGATGACTCGATCAGATGTATTCTTACAAGTTACAGTAATAATTTTTTAAAATTATTACTTTCATAGCATTTTGTGAAACCTGATGGTCCAACTGAAGAATACCCAGATCCTGTACCAGCAGATGGATCCAAGGTCAAGAAAAGTCGCCCTCACTGGCGCCAACGTCATGTTCAATCAGAAATCAAGTGAGTAGTTTTCTCCATGTTAAGATGTAAAATGCATGCAAACTGAAGTGGCCAAAGGTTGTGTGAGGTAACTCAGGTTACTGTATCATTAATAGATTATATTTTCATTTACTAGGCTCAACATAGATCTATGGTCTGTTTGGGTGTTGTAAACATGAAATTGGTTGAATGAAGCAACTCAGTATGTGAACTGAAAAAAATTAAGATATCAAAAAATATATATAATTTATTAAATGTTTACAAAAAAATTTTTAAAAAATCACATTCTGTACAATTTATTCAAATCTTATTGAGCATCCACTTTTAGTTTCATTACATACATTAAACACACATGTACAAACATGTACACACACATGCACACATACACCAGACACACACATACACTGTAAATGTACATTTCAATTCATAATTAATATATTTTTTAGGGCAAGAAAACAGTTGAACTTTTCTGAAGAAGCCTCTCCTATTCCAAGAAGTGACAAAGATTTCCTCACACAATCACAGTATCAATTACCTGGGCAAAGTTGCATTAGAAATTACTGTAAGTGTAAGCAGATCAGGTAAAATTTCTTAAACTAGTGCATCACATGAAAGGTGTAGGTTGAATCCAAAACCTATAGCCCATTAGGAATAGCTGGAGAATTGCTGAAGATGCAACATAAAACAATAAATCAATCAATATTATTAGTTATCTGGTTTTTAGGCAGGTGATATGGAATTTTACAACCTTTCTGATTATCTTATTTCCTTCGGCTGCGCCTCAGGAAATAAGATAATCAGAAAGGTTGTAAAATTCCATATCACCTGCCTAAAAACCAGATAACGAATTTATCATTTTATTCAGACTTAATATTTCAAAATTTTGTAGATTAAAAAAATCAATAAAAAGAAAAACCGTATAAGGTTGTAAAATTCCATATCACCTGCCTAAAAACCAGATAACGAATTTATCATTTTATTCAGACTTAATATTTCAAAATTTTGTAGATTAAAAAAATCAATAAAAAGAAAAACCGTATAAGGTTGTAAAATTCCATATCACCTGCCTAAAAACCAGATAACGAATTTATCATTTTATTCAGACTTAATATTTCAAAATTTTGTAGATTAAAAAAATCAATAAAAAGAAAAACCGTATATTTGTAAAATAAAGTTTATGTTTTCTTTATCAATTAACATAAAATAATTTATTTAGTTTCGAGCAGAGGACCAGGTCGGACTCAAATTAGAATGTAAACATTGTGAGAGTTACTTCCCTTTTGCCGTGTATCGGTCACCTGGAGTAAGCGATGTTGAGTTTAATTTATTAATAATATCGGAAATCGAGCTTAAAATTTAACTAGAATTTTAAGATAATACACAATAAAATATGCATCATGTGTCAAATTGATTGATACTTACAAATTAAGCGTAAATTTTACTCTGTTTATTGCCCAATTGAACTGTATGGTGGTGGCCATTACCGCTCTATTCACTCTTTCTTATTACCTGTGTAATTTTTATTTATTACCCGAGTGAATTATTTATCACCCGTGTAAAATTGTAACATCGGTATTTACAAGGACCTTATTATCCAATCAGATCGTAAAGAAATTATCTGAATAATGATAATACATATTATTATAATTTTGAATAGTTTCAATTTTTAGCTTACCTGGCCTATGGCCAGCATGAGCTTATGGCATGGCACAGCATATGTCCATGAGTGCATGTGTACATCTGTAACTCACATATTCGACATTTCCTCTGAAACTACTGGGCCAATTTTGATCAAAGTTCACAGGAAGAGTTATTGGGTAAGGCCTTAAGCTTTCATATTTGGTCACCATGACCTACATGTGAAAAAAAAAACCTTAAAAATCTTCTTTTTGGAAGCTAGATATGACTGATTCAAACTTTTTGTATTCATTAACATGATTCAAACGCATGTTGTAATACCATACATAACCAGGTAAGCAGTTAAGTCGAAGGGCTTCTTGTTCATTTAGTGAAGGTATGGCAAAGCATGAAATTTGTAAAAAAATGCCAGTTTACATAAAATATCAGTCATAAAAGAAATATTTGGGAAAATACGTTCAACAAAGAAATCTCTATTAGTATATACTGCAAGGTCACACCAGGGTGCACCTGTAACAAGCAGTTGACCTTGAATTTGTACATAATATTCATGTTCCTTGTTTATGGTTACAATATCATTTTCTTTTATCAATAAAAAATTATGTATGCTGTTAAGAGCTTCAGATATAGTCATGTCTCTTGCTTTGTAGGGGCATTTTACTTCTAACAAACCACAATTTCCTCCCTCACACACCTTGGCATCTGGTGTAGCTGCTAGAAATGGGAAGGCATTATTAATAACTAACCCACACTCATGAAGGTGGACATTGTCAGCAGATCTTTCAGTCACATATTTAGCTTTTGCTGCTTTCTCTTTGCATATCCCATAATCTGTAGCAGCACAGTTGAAATTCTGAACAGAAAAAATAGCATGTAACATGGCATTTGTTGGCTGTCTCTTGCGCTGAATTATTCTGTGCATTTTTGAGGCTGTTATTCTTGTTTTCCTGTACTCGTGCCACTTCAGACTTTTATGTTGCTCTCTTGTACTCATTTCTATGTCGACTGAATTAACTATATTTTTAACTAAATCACTGTGCCATGGTGGAAGTTTTACTTTAGTGTCTTTCGGAAAATCTAGATTGGCACATACCACAGATGAACTTTTGTTAAATTTTGTTTCTTTGATCAGCGACTGTAAATTATAAAAAAATATATAAATTATGACCAATTTACATTTCTATTTATTTTAGGCTCTCCATTATCAGTCTTGTCTGTAGCTGCTGAATTGACAGACTTGCAACAGCGACTAGTAGCATGCAAAGAACAGCTGCACCAGCAAAAAATTTTGAATGAACACTTGTTGGCTGAGAATGAATCTTTGAAGAAAATTTCCGCACATACTAGTTCTGATTTTTTACCTTTGTCCGTTGATATGATATTAAAACAAGACACTGAAGATAAAAAGTTATTTGAATATTACAGTAGTTTAAAGTATGACACATTTGTAAAGTTGCTGCAGTTTTTAACAGCAGAAGATACACCAAAGATCCAAAGAAAGAGAAAAGATATATTGTCCATGACTAATGAAAATCAGTTATTGCTTACTCTAATAAGACTACGTCATAACTTCGGACTAAAGGATTTAGCATTCAGGTTTTGTATATCACAACAAGCTGTTAGTGAGATTTTCAATGCCTGGATAGACCACATGTTTTTATTGCTGGGCACTATACCTATTTGGCCTCACCGTGATGAAATTATCAAAACTATGCCACTAAAGTACAAGTTAGATTTCCCAAGTACACTAGCAATTTTGGACTGTACTGAACTGAAAACCCAAAAACCATCTTCCCTCAAACTTCAATCTCAGATGTACTCGGACTATAAATCAGCAACTACACTTAAAGCCTTAATTGCTTGTGATCCTATGGGAAATATTATATTTGTAAGTGAACTGTTTACTGGATCTATGTCCGACAAAGAAATAGTAGAAAAATGTGGTTTTCTTAAATTACTTGGACAGTTATTAGAGGCTGGTTATATGAAAGTAGGAGATTCAGTGATGGCAGACAAAGGTTTCACTATTTCAGAAGAGCTAGGAAAAATGGGAATAAAACTTAATATACCACCATTCGTCTCAGCTGGAAGTCAGTTGTCACAGGCAGATGTGAACTTAACTCAAAAAATTGCACAACATCGAATACATGTGGAAAGAGCCATTAAAAAGATACGTGTGTTTAAGATGGTTTCAAACTGTATTGGAACAAATGTGTTTGCTTCTATAAATAAAATATGGACTGTTTGTTCTCTATTGACACTTTGGCAAAATCCAATTTTAAAGTCAAATGAAAATGTATAGCCTAAAAAAGTAACAAACCTGGTATCCTAGTACTGATCCCAGTGGAGCTACTCCAGAATCACATGACATTAATGGCCTTGGTGAAAGAGATAACCGAGATATCTGTGCACCTTTGACTGTTTTCAACAGAGTTGCTTGCAAATCTGTAATGGTTGGTAACCTTTTTTTGAAGTAAAATGTTATAATTATAAACTATAATATATAATAGATTAAAAATTTATTACATAGTATTTGTATATTACTGATTTTCATGTTTATGTTTGACATTGTCATATACCTCCATCTTAAAATCCAATTTAGAGATGACGCACTATAAATACAACGTTATTATGAGAAGGTGATCTAAAAATAGTACTATCTGCAAGGAAACCAAGGGATTTGCAAAATAATTATTTATTAACGAAAGCAATTCTTGTAATTTAAACATATATCTAAGGTGATTTCTTAAGCAAGTTTTACTATATTTAATATTATTGAGTGCTTGATTAGCAGCATTTGTTGTGATAATTGCAATTGTTTGTGTTTTTTAATTTATTATTATTGTATGAACAAAAGAAAGTTATTAATTGTCAGACAAAGGAATAATAAAATCCTTTTAACTTTACTTAAATGTTCTGTTTCATGCTTTGTCATGCTACCTGTTATTGCTATATAGCACATCAAAGTTTGCTATAAGGCACACATTGGTTACATTTAAATTCAGAGTGAATTTAAATACACATCTGTCTATAAAGAGAAAAAGCCTGTGTCATTCATAAATCATGGTTGATGTTTACAAACCAACCTTTCATATTTCAATGGTTTTTGAATGATTGGAGCTTTTTGTCGCTTTTCTTTTGCCTTGGTTACTACCACTTTATTCACAGACACAGGATTAATTTTGTTTCCCCTAGGAATATGCCAAGTCTGTGGCAAGCTGGTGCATGCTTGTTCAGCAGGTGCATCTTTCAGCCCAAGAATTTTCATCTGTTGAATGGTCTTTACAAGACCTACCATGTGGGAACATGTACCTCCTGTTCTGTAACACAAAATAATACTTTACAACAAAATTACTTATTACAATGTACAGAAAATTTCGGGTTACAATTGTAACAGTTACCACTGTTTAGAGAAATCTGAAGCTAGATCAACAGTCTGGATCCATTCTAAGGGGTATGTTGTGAAATGACACAGTGCTCATTTCAATTTAAAATAGTGGGGTTTGTTAACAAAATGGCAACTGTTGTTTTATGTATCATTTGAATGGTAAAAACCATTGTTC
This sequence comes from Tegillarca granosa, assembly GCA_029721355.1. NCBI lineage: Eukaryota > Metazoa > Mollusca > Bivalvia > Arcoida > Arcidae > Tegillarca > Tegillarca granosa. The sequence continues at coordinate 41,609,082 of CM056606.1, read as the reverse complement.
TTAATCTAAAGTAGCCAGTCCAGTAAAATTTAAAGAGTACTTGCCCTGTTGTAAAAATAATTATATGTTTTGGCCAATTTCAAATACTTTAACCATATTAATGAACATTAATTTGTCATTTTAATTCACACTGAAAAAAAAAAGAAAAAAAACCTATACACCTTGTTAAACAGCATCTTTTGAAAAAACATAAAAATTTTAATAACTAGATTTTGCAAATTATTTATACAAACTTTTGTATATATTGTAATGACAATTTAATTTCTTACTAGCCAAATAAAATTAAATAGTTGGTAAAAAGAATTTTAAATTATCTTCCAAGCTGGCTATTTATAACTGATTATTAAAATTTTTTCAGATGATTCAAATAAATTCATGTAGTATAGAAAGAAAAAATAAACAAACTTCATGTATTAAAATAACAACTGAATATAAATGTTTATAAATTTTATGCAAGCAAAATTGAAACAATAAATTAATTTTAAAAACAGACACAGTAAATGGTAGTTATTATTTCTGCATTATATTTAAATTCCATTTTCACATTATTTTTATCGGATATTTATTGTTTTTGTTCGAAAAACATTTTTTAAGGGAGAGAACCGTTTGAAATTGTAGACATATACTGATCTAAATACAGCAATATATGTCTGTGTTATGTTACAACCATTTACCGTTTCACAATCAACTAAAACTTACGTGATAACAAAAAATCCAAAAACGAAACAAACAAGAGGAAAATGTCCCACGTTACCCAGCTGTACAGGAGCAGTATGCATCACAGGCGAAGTGGTTGCCATTCATTTCCGTCACTGTTACAGAAAGTACGTGTGGCTTTTCTCCCTTCCTCATGCTTTTGTAACACCGCCCGCTGATCTCTGTTTCGCCATTTGGACCCTTTGTAACTTTGATGTTATGAATATATCCTTCTTTGTAATATGACAAACCGCGATTGAGTGCCTTCTGAGAGAAATTTACTTTAAAATATGTAATAGAAAAGTCTTCCGGGATTAGATCCAAGGGGAAAGCCGCCATGTTGTTTATTCAAACTGTCGGACTACGATATCACGTGACGGGCGTTGCTATACGTGGGCGTGGCGTGGTAGGGTGAATTGGCTTACATTACTTAAACTTGTCATAGATAACTTTATCCTTGATAAAGACGGGTTCTTGGTCATTACTGGAGCGTGTCTAATTAATTAATTTCAGATGTCCGATGACAGGACACACGCCGTTAATCCGATAATTACCAGGCGCCGTCATAATGAATATATTACCTGTATTATTTTTTGTAAACAATTTGAGGAAAAAAGGTTATTAATAATTTTAGATAAGTATGTCCTTAAGATAAATAAAAGAGAAAAATTATTATTTTAAAGATGTATAAGAAAACAAGGATTTTTTTTAATTACAAAATATGTCTTTCAGAATTAAATTTTGACCGTGGCTATGTCTTTTGTTCTGGACATTTCTTCTTTCGACCTAATCTTCGTTTCATTATCATTATTATCAAAATCCACAGTTTGTGCAATATTATATAAGTATTAAGACAAATTCATCTTTCCCAACAGTCTTGCAATATTTTATTAATTAAAACGAAAATAACGATATCTTCTTTATTATGATGAAAAGTCGCTTTACATGTTAAATTGTCAAGTGCATTTAGCTATTTCTATAACATCTATATAACAGTATCTTCTTATGATGTTGAAAAGTCACCTTACATGTTAAATTATAAAATACATTTAGCCATTTCTTAAACTTTATATTTTAAGTGATTCATTCTATATATCATATTAATAAATGTCTTAGAGTAATCAACGCGAGTTATCTCCCTTCAATCGCCATAGCCTGTCGATCGGTAAAAAAATATCAATGATCAATTTTTCCGTTATTTTTGCATGGATCAATATAAAATTTTTACATGATAAACTAGACTATAATCTCTGATAAATATGTGAACTTTACATCTCTACAGTGTCCCAAAACTTCCTGGGCGAGAGAAACTTCCCTGGGCTTTAGCCTGGGCTTAATTTACTCCCTGGGCTTATAATCAAGGTACCGGGAGGAAACACCTGAAAAAAACATATCCTCACCGAGTGCCCCGGCTGAGGATCGAACCCAGCCCTTCTGGGTGATAAGAGAGCGCTCTACCACGAGGCTAAAAGATCTGGACCAGATAATCTGGCAGTAAATCACTCTATTAAACCTACTGTATACACCAACACCACAACTAGCTCAGTTACGCTACAGTTAAAAATGGATTTCAGGCAAAGTTATTGATATGTATAAATTAACTTGTATCAACCTCTCATGCAATAAAAACACAAATAAATAATCTTTAAAATCCTGACACCAAGCCCCTGTGATTCATCTAAGGTTTGAAGGTGCTAGCTCCCCAAGTCGGAATGTAGAAAACAAACTTGAAACTTACTACCGGGGTTCATACCCACGACTTCCCACTCTCGAGGCGAGCGATGTTCCACTCGGGCATAGGGGTGATATCATTATCAAAATATTACTGTAGATGTTGAAGCGCATAAAATGATAATTTTGAATGTTTTAAGAAACTAAATATGGCTAGAGCTTGGACTAAACCAAGGCAATCTCTTATAAAATGAACAGCATCGCTTACCATATCTCATCATTTCTCAACTTATTCAGGATTTACTTCAACGTGCATCATGCCTCATCAGTATATTGTTTTCAGATGAGCTATCACGAGTTTTTGAATTATTCCATATTGTCAGAGGGGTGTAAAGCCAGCGACATTCAAAACGTTAATAAATATCGCTGGTACAGCCAAGTAATTTAAGGTAGTAATAAAATGATAGCAGATGTTAAATTTTATTAGTCAATTTTAATTCTCTATACTGTCCATACTGATCCAAATTCGGCAAAAGTCGTTATTACTCTGAAAAACCTATTTCTAAATAGATTCTTCTAGGCCTATGTCATTTCCACCGGAAGTGGTTTGGATGCTTTACAAAAAGAAACAAACACTGACAAATGTTCCAACCACGGCATGGTAGTATCTGTAAAAAACATTTTGCTGATAATTTTTAATGTTTTCAATCACAATGTCAAGTGAAATTAATATTCCACCTGAAACTGAGCGAGAACAGCTGCAAGAGGATATAGAACGATTGCAGCTCGTTTTACAAGCCGACGATGAGCTCCATTCAGAAGAGAGCGACAACGAAAATTCACTACAAATCGATACAGAATATGGTAATGACTTATCTTTTTGTTATATTTATATGCTTTTGTCATAATTGTAATTCTTGTAGGTTCATATTTAGTTGGAAATTTTCCAAATTTGTTTTAATTCAAAATAATTGAATATACAAATGGCGCCAACCTAAATTACCTCCCCTGGTAATTTTTTAAAGTCAAGAAAGATAACTCGCACCTGATTAAAATTTGTTGAAAAAATGAAACAAAATGTGTTGCAGATTAAGCAACAACCCCCACCCCATTGTTTTTTATTGTTTCAAAATGGGATTATTCAAGATTGTCTTTATAAATAAAATAAAACCTTTTAAATGGCATATTCCTTAAAGTTATTTATCCAAATGTTTTGAATTTGAAACATTTACTAGAACAATGTTATTTTTGCTGTTACTTAATAAGTAACTTAATATGAATTAAAAATTAATCATTTCCTGTTACATTTTTTCAGAATATTTATATAAATCATCATTAAAATATTACAATATGTGAAACTGCATTAAAAAAAAAAATTTCAGACATTTTCAAAATGGATGGTGCAATCTCAATAACCTGTAAACTACTCTTTATTCATAGTATTTCAGATATTAAAATTTTCAAGAAAAAAATAACTTAATTAATAAATGCACATGCACTTTATTATATAACTTTTTATTGTAGACAGTTTAAAGGACAAACCAGAATCAAGTTCCACAGGGAAAAGGGTAAATTATGGACTTCCATTTGTACTTTCCATTAAAATTATATTTTGAAATAAAAATCAACACAGAATCTAGCTTCTTCAAATATTTACCTAAAACTTAATGGGGGAGAGGAATAAGTGGGGATTTATCCATTTTAGTTTGTGTTATTTCCCAAAGACCAAAACTATATTGATAATAGTGATGTCCAATCAGACACAAAATTATAATCGATAATCGGAGAGGCATAATCGATCAATTAATCGATAATAATCGGAATATGCTTAGTAACTATACATCAGTATTTAGAAACAAATAAGAATGAATATAAATACTTTTATTGTAAAAGCCAAGTGTTCTTGCTTTGTGATTGTAAGTTAAAGGCAAGATAGCTCCTTGCCCTGATAGACTGATAGTGACCAAAGCATCGCACTGGTGTAAAAAGTGTCTGGATACAATATATTATCCGATCCTCGTCAGCTATTGTTGTTTTTAGTAGCAAGAACCAGAAAGGAAACAGACTTTACTACAATCCGGAAACTACTCGCCGATGTCGGCGATGATCGATTATTTATCTTTTGATCGATTATTAGGATTGCTGTCCTGACAACGGCCGACAATCGATCATCGGCGATAATCCCGACATCACTAATTGATAAATAATAGTAATATATGAAAAATAAATGAAAACTCACACTCACAGGCATGTTTAAAATTTAGTTTTTCATAGAATACAATTTCAAACCAAACGCTATCTATAAACATAAATACATTCTGGGTTAAACAAAAACATTCTGGGGTTTTGTAAAAAGGAGAAAGAATTTGTGGTATAAAAATCTTAATATATCAAAATTTATTTATTTTAGCCTTAATTATATTCAATATTTTATTAGGCTAGTATTGACATTGAAGATTTGGAAGTTATACAGTTTGGTGAAGACACAGAATTACCTGTCAATGCAGAAACATGTTTAGCACTTAACAGAGCATATCAGGAATTATTATTAGATTCTCTGCGTAAAATTGAGGTGGTGTTATCTGACAATAGGGACAAACAGGTCAGTCATATCAAGTAATCAAGTACGCCCAACAAACAGGTCAATCAGATCAAGTAATCAAGTACGCCCAACAAACAGGTCAGTCATATCAAGTAATCAAGTACGCCCAACAAACAGGTCAATCAGATCAAGTAATCATGTACGCCCAACAAACAGGTCAGTCAGATCAAGTAATCAAGTACACCCAACAAACAGGTCAGTCAGATCAAGTAATCAAGTACGCCCAACAAACAGGTCAGTCATATCAAGTAATCAAGTACGCCCAACAAACAGGTCAATCAGATCAAGTAATCAAGTATGCCCAACAAACAGGTCAGTCATATCAAGTAATCAAGTACGCCCAACAAACAGGTCAATCAGATCAAGTAATCAAGTATGCCCAACAAACAGGTCAGTCAGATCAAGTAATCAAGTACGCCCAACAAACAGGTCAGTCATATCAAGTAATCAAGTACGCCCAACAAACAGGTCAATCAGATCAAGTAATCAAGTACCCCCAACAAACAGGTCAATCAGATCAAGTAATCAAGTATGCCCAACAAACAGGTCAGTCATATCAAGTAATCAAGTATGCCCAACAAACAGGTCAGTCAGATCAAGTAATCAAGTATGCCCAACAAACAGGTCAGTCAGATCAAGTAATCAAGTACGCCAAACAAACAGGTCAGTCAGATCAAGTAATCAAGTATGCCCAACAAACAGGTCAGTCATATCAAGTAATCAAGTATGCCCAACAAACAGGTCAGTCATATCAAGTAATCAAGTATGCCCAACAAACAGGTCAATCAGATCAAGTAATCAAGTACGCCCAACAAACAGGTCAGTCAGATCAAGGAATCAAGTATGCCCAACAAACAGGTCATTCAGATCAAGTAATCAAGTACGCCCAACAAACCGGTCAGTAAGATCAAATAATCAAGTATGCCCAACAAACAGGTCAGTCAGATCAAGTAATCAAGTATGCCCAACAAACAGGTCAATCAAATCAAGTAATCAAGTACCCCCAACAAACAGGTCAGTCATATCAAGTAATCAAGTACCCCCAACAAACAGGTCAGTCATACAAGTAATCAAGTATGCCCAACAAACAGGTTAGTCAGATCAAGTAATCAAGTATGCCCAACAAACAGGTCAGTCAGATCAAGGAATCAAGTACGCCCAACAAACAGGTCAGTCAGATCAAGGAATCAAGTATGCCCAACAAACAGGCCAGTCAGATCAAGTAATCATGTACGCCCAACAAACAGGTCAGTTAGATCAAATAATCAAGTATGCCCAACAAACAGGTCAGGCAGATCAAATAATCAAGTATGCCCCTCAAACAGGTCAGTCAGATCAAGTAATCATGTACGCCCAACAAACAGGTCAGTCAGATCAAATAATTAAGTATGCCCAACAAACGGGTCAGTCAGATCAAGTAATAAAGTATGCCCAACAAACAGGTCAGTCAGATCAAGTAATAAAGTACGCCCAACAAACAGGTCAGTCAGATCAAGTAATAAAGTACCCCCAACAAACAGGTCAGTCAGATCATGTAATTAAGTATGCCAACAAACAGGTCATTCAGATCAAGTAATTAAGTATGCCCAACAAACAGGTCAGTCAGATCAAGTAATTAAGTATGCCCAAGAAACAGGTCATTCAGATCAAGTAATTAAGTATGCCCAACAAACAGGTCATTCAGATCAAGTCATTAAGTATGCCCAACAAACAGGTCAGTCAGATCAAGTAATTAAGTATGCCCAATAAACAGGTCATTCAGATCAAGTCATTAAGTATGCCCAACAAACAGGTCAGTCAGATCAAGTAATCAAGTTCGCCCAACAAACAGGTCAGTCAGATCATGTAATTAAGTATGCCCAACAAACAGGTCAGTCAGATCAAGTAATCAAGTACGCCCAACAAACAGGTCAGTCAGATCAAGTAATCAAGTACGCCCAACAAACAGGTCAGTCAGATCAAGTAATCATGTACGCCAAACAAACAGGTCAGTCAGATCATGTAATCATGTACGCCAAACAAACAGGTCAGTCAGATCATGTAATTAAGTACACCCAACAAACAGGTCAGTCAGATCATGTAATTAAGTACACCAAACAAACAGGTCAGTCAGATCATGTAATTAAGTACACCCAACAAACAGGTCAGTCAGATCATGTAATTAAGTACACCAAACAAACAGGTCAGTCAGATCATGTAATTAAGTACGACTAAAATCTAAGAAACTACCTTAACTTGGTTAAAGACTTGTCAAACAAATAAGGCTCTGATGGAAGGGTAAATAAAGCATTATCCTTTAAAACTGTTTTTTTTTTTTTTTTTTTTTTTTTTATTGTTGTAAGAAACTATTGGTTATCTTGTTATTAACATGTAATGACTAAGTAGTGTGAAAAACATGGAGTAAGCTAGCTCTTTATAGATTGCCATAGGTGTGTACTAGCTCAAAACAGATCTTAAACACTCCAAACTAACACACCATATATATAACTTGTGTTTAGTACATTAATCCTTGAGATTAGTGTAGCCAGTGTTAAATAATTGATTTGTAACACCTCAGCTGTTTTAATTTATTTTATTGTTCTTTTAAATAGATCCTAAAATATACAAATAATGAAACAGACTTTAGTTACCCTCTCACACACAATTTAAACAAAACAATATTCTCTCTCTTTTTTTCATTTATATTGCATTTCAAAATACTAGTATATATCTATTTATAGTCTATTTCAGAAAAATGAAAATTAAAACAATTAATCATTTCAAACATGATTTTTAAACCATTTGAAATATAAAACTTTATAAATAATAGCAAAAATAACTGAATTCATCCATACTGCACTTAGAAAATGATAATTACCCGGTAACAGAAATAAATATATAAAAGTATTTATGAAAAATTATAGCATTTTTCTTGCATTTAAATATAATACACTTACTCCCTCAATGCGATGAAGATCCCTGGATTCTTACATACACATGTACAATTTATGGTGTTTTCTAGAATCAAAAATATTAACCTGATATACCATGGGCGTGGTCAGGAACATAAACATTTTGATAATTTAATAAAATATTTATAGCTTTGTTATAAACTAAAGTCTTAGAATAATATATTTTTATCAATACTTTAATTAAGAACTGAACACATTCATTTGAATTCCATTAAAATTCAAATTCTGAAACCAAACTTAGAAAATATAATTTTTAAAGAGATTTTATATATTTTTATGATTAAAATTAAATTTATGAAGTAAAGATTGAGTTAAAAGTTAGATTATTTTTTTACCAGTTTATTGGTTTATCCTATTTAGCAATTATTTTAAAGATGTTTCTGAACTTATAATTTATGTCCTACACCCAGCAATGTCCTTGGTTTCTCACAGAGTGTGAGAACCCAACAGCATAAAACAATATAGTCACCTGAAACAAGTCAGTCCAGCCTAAAAATACATTGACCATAAGTCACATGACACAGCACATGTACCAATATATTACTTAAACATTACATCACCAAGATAGACTATACTGGACATAGACAAGTTACACAACAGGACAGATACACAATAAAGATGACAATAAAATATTGTATACTGGAATACTGGACTGAAAAAGAAATATAATGTAAACTGGTTACTGTAAAAGGAAAATAAATAAATTTAATTAAATCTTAATTAAATTAAATATAAGCTTAACTAAAGCTAAAGTATTAACAGAATACTAACATATGACACATTAGCAAAAAAAAAAAAATGTCAAGCACAAGAAGCTTAAGAATTTCTGCTGTGACATATAACAGTATGCAGCCACAGTTTGGTATTTCAACAGGACCATAAAAACTTATGTCTACATTAGGATGATATGTATGGCATGAAAAAGAAACTTCATTTAAAAGTATATTTTATAGAACTAGAATTATTATTTAATGTGGAATTCAATGCATTGCAGGAGTATAAGTTTCTGTCTGACCTATATATGGTGACATCCTTTTATCACTAGATTTTTTTTGACTTCAGGAAATGGAAAGTGCCATTTTACTTATTAAATCTTTATTAAACTTTTTTATTTTTATTAGTTTGTAATACATATACATATATTATATAAATATAATTTTTTTTATGAATTGTATATTTTTTTCTTGTAAAATTTTAGAATAATTTGGAAGCAGAGCTTGCAGAGCATGGTGGTAAACCTGAAAAGACTTCAGCTGTGGCAACATCAGGAAAAACAGCTATCACTTCATTTGCCATGCCCTATTTTAAAAATGTGTCAGGAAAGGTATGTACTTCATTTTAACAGTTTAATTGGGAAAAGTTACAGAAATCTGCAGATAAAAGAAAAATGGGATGGCCAAAAAAAAAAACATGGAAGAAAATCATTGTTTAAGAACTAGAATGAGGGGCATGGCCTTGGATGAGACAAAGAAAGCAGTTCTTATTTGAATTAGTTTAGGTTTATCAGGGTTATTGCTTAGACTTTGTTCTCAACCAGGAGTTTTAGAACAAAAGTCAAAGTAATATAGCTAAACAAGTACAAGTAATATCTATTGTGAAAGTGGTACAAATGTACTTATATCCGTAGTACAAATGTACTTATAACCATAGTACAAATGCACTTATAACCAGTGTCCATATGTCCAGATTTAAGCATCACATTCTGTAAAATGTCCCTAAAACATGTCCCCAAATTAAATAAACATGTTTATATAATCATTATGTTTTCTGGCTTCCTGCAAGTATATTGTAAATTTCTTTCTTGTTTAGATTGATATTTAACAGAACTTAAAAATCATACAGTATTTCATTATTCAATTCTGTTTTCATTTTGGGACCAAAATTAGTTCTGTTCTTGTTTTAAAAGACAGATGTATATTGCAACGGTGATATGATATTATTAGATTTTTTTTATTGTATAATTATTAGAATCCACCAGTAAATGTTGATGTTCAGATGAAATCCATGTTAGATGAGAAGAAACAAGACATCAAACCCCCAGCTATATGTAAGTGTTTTATAACGCACGTCAAAATATGTATTCTTTATAAATAGAGTAAAAAATATGTAAAATGTTGATAAAGTGATCCAAGTGTCCTAGCATTCACAGCTTCCATTTGGCATTTGACTTTTGAGTATAAAATTGATTTTATTCTAAATCTGAAGCATAACAAAATCAGTAACATTTGCACATACATTAAATGTATTTAACTCGATATATATATACATATCAAAATCTGAAGCATAACCAAATCAAAAATTATTTTTATAACATTAAGGAAGTTAGTATGGGAAGGATAGAGGTTCTGTAATGATGAGATTTGAACCTTGGTGTGATAAGATTTGTAATGATGAGATTTGTACCTTGGTGGTGATAAGATCTGTAATGATGAGATTTGAACCTTGGTGGTGATAAGATCTGTAATGATGAGATTTGAACCTTGGTGGTGATAAGATCTGTAATGATGAGATTTGAACCTTGGTGGTGATAAGATCTGTAATGATGAGATTTGAACCTTGGTGGTGATAAGATCTGTAATGATGAGATTTGAACCTTGGTGGTGATAAGATCTGTAATGAAGAGATTTTAACCTTGGTGATGATAAGATCTGTAATGATGAGATTTGAACCTTGGTGGTGATAAGATCTGTAATGATGAGATTTGAACCTTGGTGGTGATAAGATCTGTAATGATGAGATTTGAACCTTGGTGGTGATAAGATCTGTAATGATGAGATTTGAACCTTGGTGGTGATAAGATCTGTAATGATGAGATTTGAACCTTGGTGTTGATAAGATCTGTAATGATGAGATTTGAACCTTGGTGTTGATAAGATCTGTAATGATGAGATTTTAACCTTGGTGGTGATAAGATCTGTAATGATGAGATTTGAACCTTGGTGGTGATAAGATCTGTAATGATGAGATTTGAACCTTGGTGGTGATAAGATCTGTAATGATGAGATTTGAACCTTGGTGGTGATAAGATCTGTAATGATGAGATTTGAACCTTGGTGGTGATAAGATCTGTAATGAAGAGATTTTAACCTTGGTGATGATAAGATCTGTAATGATGAGATTTGAACCTTGGTGGTGATAAGATCTGTAATGATGAGATTTGAACCTTGGTGGTGATAAGATCTGTAATGATGAGATTTGAACCTTGGTGGTGATAAGATCTGTAATGATGAGATTTGAACCTTGGTGGTGATAAGATCTGTAATGATGAGATTTGAACCTTGGTGTTGATAAGATCTGTAATGATGAGATTTGAACCTTGGTGTTGATAAGATCTGTAATGATGAGATTTTAACCTTGGTGGTGATAAGATCTGTAATGAAGAGATTTGAACCTTGGTGGTGATAAGATCTGTAATGATGAGATTTGAACCTTGGTGGTGATAAGATCTGTAATGATGAGATTTGAACCTTGGTGGTGATAAGATCTGTAATGATGAGATTTGAACCTTGGTGGTGATAAGATCTGTGATAATACGATTTGAACCTTGGTGGTGATAAGATCTGTAATGATGAGATTTGAACCTTGGTGGTGATAAGATCTGAAATGATGAGATTTTAATCTTTGTGGTGATAAGATCTGTAATGATGAGATTTGAACCTTGGTGGTGATAAGATCTGTAATGATGAGATTTGAACCTTGGTGGTGATAAGATCCGTGATAATACGATTTAAACCTTGGTGGTGATAAGATCCGTGATAATACGATTTGAACCTTGGTGGTGATAAGATCCGTGATAATACAAATTTAAACCTTGGTGGTGATAAGATCCGTGATAATACGATTTGAACCTTGGTGGTGATAAGATCCGTGATAATACGATTTAAACCTTGATTTTTATAAATGTTTAAGATGACTTGGTCACAGAGATCCCTCTTTTGATATATACATATCAAAATCTGAAGCATAACCAAATCAAAAATTATTTTTATAACATTAAGGAAGTTAGTATGGGAAGGATAGAGGTTCTGTAATGATGAGATTTGAACCTTGGTGGTGATAAGATCTGTAATGATGAGATTTGAACCTTGGTGGTGATAAGATCTGTAATGATGAGATTTGAACCTTGGTGGTGATAAGATCTGTAATGAAGAGATTTTAACCTTGGTGATGATAAGATCTGTAATGATGAGATTTGAACCTTGGTGGTGATAAGATCTGTAATGATGAGATTTGAACCTTGGTGGTGATAAGATCTGTAATGATGAGATTTGAACCTTGGTGGTGATAAGATCTGTAATGATGAGATTTGAACCTTGGTGGTGATAAGATCTGTAATGATGAGATTTGAACCTTGGTGTTGATAAGATCTGTAATGATGAGATTTGAACCTTGGTGTTGATAAGATCTGTAATGATGAGATTTTAACCTTGGTGGTGATAAGATCTGTAATGAAGAGATTTGAACCTTGGTGGTGATAAGATCTGTAATGATGAGATTTGAACCTTGGTGGTGATAAGATCTGTAATGATGAGATTTGAACCTTGGTGGTGATAAGATCTGTAATGATGAGATTTGAACCTTGGTGGTGATAAGATCTGTGATAATACGATTTGAACCTTGGTGGTGATAAGATCTGTAATGATGAGATTTGAACCTTGGTGGTGATAAGATCTGAAATGATGAGATTTTAATCTTTGTGGTGATAAGATCTGTAATGATGAGATTTGAACCTTGGTGGTGATAAGATCTGTAATGATGAGATTTGAACCTTGGTGGTGATAAGATCCGTGATAATACGATTTAAACCTTGGTGGTGATAAGATCCGTGATAATACGATTTGAACCTTGGTGGTGATAAGATCCGTGATAATACAAATTTAAACCTTGGTGGTGATAAGATCCGTGATAATACGATTTGAACCTTGGTGGTGATAAGATCCGTGATAATACGATTTAAACCTTGATTTTTATAAATGTTTAAGATGACTTTGTCACAGAGATCCCTCTTTTTAGATTTTTAGTCCAAATCAATTTTTGTTACAGTTTATAAGTTTGTAGTACAACATTGTGTGTATAAATCTTCACTTACAGGGACAAGCTCACAAAGAACAATCTTGTTGGATGCCATAAAACAGGACTCCTTAGAGCAAATATTACGTCCCCTCATGAACAGGTATTGTGCTGATAAATGTTAAACTAACGATATACCTTTAATTTGTGTTATTACCTATGGTTATATGAATGACAATGAAAAGTCTTGTTAGCCGGTATAAAACAGACATTACCTAGAATTACATAATGTTAGCTACAAATCAAATTGAGAGATGTATAAATGTATGACATGTAAGTGTTTAAAAATGACATTTTTGCATCAAGGAATACATATTTCTTATTTGTAATCTGAATTTAAAAAGTTAATGAAAATTTGCAAGATGTAATTAAAAAAAAAATTGATATAGCAATGGTTTACATGAGATTATCTAGAGAATTGGTATTTTTTGTTTATAATATTTATGTACTTTCAGGAAAGAATTAGAAATGGAGAGACTGATAGGACTTCAAAAAGAAAATCAAACAACAGAAAGAATAGAATGTCAGAATCGAATTGAAGAAATTGATAGAGAAATGGAAGAGGCAGAGTAAGATATTCATTTTTGTATTTATGTGAGATAAAGTTAATAGGTCCCTATCAGGTTATTTTGAATTGAGGATGAACTGTTGAACTTATTTGGAAATTTAGCCACTGCGTTTCAGTGTTTTGGAAAAAGGTAAAATTATAAAGGAAAACATATTTGTTTATTACAACAGAAATATCACTAACAGTCTACTTCATTTAACAAATATAACTAACATTCTACTACATTTAACATATATCACTAACAGTTCATTTCATTTAACAAATATCACTAACAGTCTACTTCATTTAACAAATATCACTAACAGTCCTCTACATTTAACAAATATCACTAACAGTCCTCTACATTTAACAAATATCACTAACAGTTTACTTCATTTAACAAATATCACTAACAGTCTACTACATTTAACAAATATCACCAACAGTCTACTTCATTTAACATATATCACTAACAGTTTACTTCATTTAACAAATATCACTAACAGTCTACTACATTTAACAAATATCACTAACAGTCCTCTACATTTAACATATATCACTAACAGTTTACTTCATTTAACAAATATCACTAACAGTTTACTTCATTTAACAAATATCACTAACAGTCCTCTACATTTAACAAATATCACTAACAGTCCTCTACATTTAACATATATCACTAACAGTCCTCTACATTTAACAAATATCACTAACAGTCTACTACATTTAACAAATTTCACTAACAGTCCTCTACATTTAACAAATTCATGTCTAATTTACTCAATTTATTTATTTGTTTTTATCTAAATTGTCTTTTCCCTTAACTATTGAAAAAATCCAAATTGGAAACAAAAACTTGATGTTGTACCAAAATATACTTTAGCATGATTTCTGTGCCCATCATTAAATGGAATTAATAAAAAATGATAGTTACTTTCACAGGTCAGAATATATTGTGTAAGATTGTATTTTACGAGACTTTGGTGTGAACCAGGTCAAATATACTAGCACAAAACATATATACCAAAAGAATATAGATTAGGTAATTTTCAAAATAAATGAAGTTTGTCATCATGCCAGTGGCTGAAAATGTTTCAATGTTGAATACAAGGACATTATGTAAAGAAATCCTGAGTTCATCGAGTGTTTTGTTGTAAACAAATTTTACTATGTGAAGAAATCCTGAGTTCATCGAGTGTTTTGTTGTAAACAAATTTTACTATGTGAAGAAATGCTCAGTTCATCAAGTGTTTTGTTGTAAAAAAGTTCTACTATGTAAAGAAATACTGAGTTCATCTATCGTTTTGTTGTAAACAAATTTTACTATGTGAAGAAATGCTGAGTTCATCGAGTGTTTTGTTGTAAAAAAGTTTTGCTTTGTGAAGAAATACCGAGTTCATCGATCGTTTTGTTGTAAACAAATTTTACTATGTGAAGAAATGCTGATTTCATCGAGTGTTTTGTTGTAAACAAGTTCTGCTATGTGAAGAAATACTGAGTTCATCAAGTGTTTTGTTGTAAAAAAGTTCTACTACATAATCTTCCATTTACTCTAAATTGTTGTTACAGAAAAATTCCATCTCAAGAACTTCTAAGAAATGTCAACGAGAGTAAAATTGATTGGTTGAAAATTTCTAACATGGTGGTAAGTGACTTATATATATAGACTTGACAATAATGTTGGACAAATAGACGGTCAAATAGAACCTTTATCTTACAAACTTATATATATATAGACTTGACAATGATGTTGGACAAATAGACGGTCAAATAGAACCTTTATCTTACAAACTTATATATATAGACTTGACAATAATGTTGGACAAATAGACGGTCAAATAGAACCTTTATCTTACAAACTTATATATATAGACTTGACAATGATGTTGGACAAATAGACGGTCAAATAGAACCTTTATCTTACAAACTTATATATATAGACTTGACAATGATGTTGGACAAATAGACGGTCAAATAGAACCTTTATCTTACAAAATGACCACTGTGGATACACTTAGGATTTAGATAATAAAATTATAAGGTTTTTGTATAAAACTTACCTTGTTGTGACCTATTGATTACACATTTAATATAACACAGTTAATATGTAAAATACATACATGTATACAATCCAATGTTTTTCTATTTTCTTGAGCACTAAAAAAAAAACAAAAACAAAAACAAAACGATGATATTGAAACAGACAGAGCTATAAAAAGTGTTTTCCAGCCTACTTTTATTAATGTTTTAAAATTTGTTATGTTAGGTTAATGTGTGACTATTAATTAAAAACAATCTTAAAAACATCCATCCTACCTAAAATGTAATGAGACATTAGTAGAACCACACATAAATTAGTAACAAACAAAAAAAAAAAAATTCAGTGATGCACTTATTTTTGATAAATTTTCATTGCTAGATATTTCTTGTGTTGCATTCTTGATTTTAAATTTACATGTTTTTGATATTGAAACATATAGAAGGAATATACCATGAATAAGTAAAACAAAATCTTATAGAACAAAGTACAGCAGAAATATGAAATTCTTGTAGAAGAAGATATTAGGCTAGTGTTTCAGTTACAGTTTATATATGATATTGTTAAACTTATTGTAGTTTGAAGGTAAAAGAGATGTTATGGAATGTCAAGCTTTATGGAAGAATGCCATGCATCCATCTATAAACAAAGAAAAATGGACACCAGAAGAGGAAGAAAAATTAATGGCATTGGTGGAGAGGCATCAGATGAGGAATTGGAACAAAATAGCTGAATATTTAGGGGTGAGAAAACTAACAACAAGTTTATTTTACTTGTAACAGGGTAAAATTTGAATGCAGCACTAAAACAGGGCTGTCATACTCATATGAGTCAGCCACTGACAATATCAGGGCTGTCATACTCATCCCAGTCTGCCACATACTAAAAAAGGGCTGTCATATTGATCCAAGTCTGCCAGTTACTAAAACAGGGCTGTCATGTTGATCCCAGTCTGCCAGTTACTGAAACAGGGCTGTCATGTTGATCCCAGTCTGCCAATTATTGAAACAGGGCTGTCATGTTGATCCCAGTCTGCCACATACTAAAAATTGTTATATTAATTTTCAGACAAATAGAACAGATATCAGTTTTGTATAGTATTATTTCTCCTTTTTTTTCAGACCAATAGGACAGCATTTCAATGTTTACAGTATTATCAGCAGAACTTGAATGATACTTACAGTAAGAGGTAAACATTTAAGTATAACTTTACAATTATAAATAAGTATGGCAAAATTAATCTAATCAAGATTATGCATGTATTATTGCACTAGTGTAATATGACTTTGATCCCCTTTGTGACTGGCATCATCAATATTGCACTAGTGTAAAACATGTATGACTTTGATCCCCTTTGTGACTGGCATCATCAATATTGCACTAGTGTAATATGACTTTGATCCCCTTTGTGACTGGCATAATCAATATTACACTAGTGTAATACATGTATGACTGATCCCCTTTGTGACTGGCATCATCAATATTGAACTAGTGTAAAACATGTATGACTTTGATCCCCTTTGTGACTGACACCATCAATATTGCACTAGTGTAAAACATGTATGACTCTGATCCCCTTTGTGACTGGCATCATCAATATTGCACTAGTGTAAAACATGTATGACTTTGATCCCCTTTGTGACTGGCATCATCAATATTGCACTAGTGTAATATGTCTTTGATCTAGGGCTGTCATGATTACCCGGGTACCTGATATACGGGTAGGTTAGATGCTGTAACCGGTCACAAAATCATTAACTGGGTAACCGACGATATACTGCTATCACATGTCAGTGCACATTCTATGTACATCTTGGTAAATTTAGGATCAACAGTGACACGACTGTAAGTTCAGTGAGTTTTTTCAATGAAAATAAACAAATGAAAAGAAAGTATACTGTCAGTTTGTGACTGGTCCTGTTGATCTACATTCAAATGTATTGGTTCCGAAAATTCTAATTTCTAAACCTAACGCGTATGCTGTCTTTCCGGGATTCTGAAAACCATGCCTGCGACAATTTGGAAATTCTTCAAACTGTCGGAAGACAAAAGGAAATGATATGTAATCTATGTCAGAATTTTAATTGACTCAGAAACATCTGTCATACAGATTAGTGTGAAATTAATACGATCTATTGGGTTTTATTTTTTAACATTAAAATTTAGAAATAAATAACAACAGCGCGAACAAACATGTATGGAATACCGAAGTAAAACTGAAACAGAATGGTAAACATATACATTTAATTTTATGGTAAGTTTATTTATAAACTATAAACGTTTGTTCAATCCATTTGTATTTTGCATCACCTATTCCAAATATCGGTTAACCGATTACGGTTTGGGTAATGCATGGCGGGTACCCGGTTTCGAAAATCACTAACCGTGACAGCCCTACTTTGATCACCTTTGCGACTGGCATCATCAATATTGCACAAGTGTAATATGACTTTGATCCCCTTTATGACTGGCATCATCAATATTGCACTAGTGTAATATGACTTTGATCCCCTTTGTGACTGACATCATCAATATTGCAATAGTGTAATATGACTTTGATCCCCTTTGTGACTGGCATCATCAATATTGCACTAGTGTAATACATGTATGACTTTGATCCCTTTTGTGACTGGCATCAACAATATTGCACTAGTGTAATACATGTATGACTTTGATCCTCTTTGTGACTGGCATCATCAATATTGCACTAGTGTAATATAACTTTGATCCCCTTTGTGACTGGCATCATCAATATTGCACTAGTGTAATATAACTTTGATCCCCTTTGTGACTGGCATCATCAATATTGCACTAGTGTAATATAACTTTGATCCCCTTTGTGACTGACATCATCAATATTGCACTAGTGTAATACATATATGACTTTGATCCTCTTTGTGACTGGCATCATCAATATTGCACTAGTGTAATATAACTTTGATCCCCTTTGTGACTGGCATCATCAATATTGCACTAGTGTAATATAACTTTGATCCCCTTTGTGACTGGCATCATCAATATTGCACTAGTGTAATATGACTTTGATCCCACTGGGACTGACATCCTATTGTTGTTACATGATGGCTTAAGTCTGATGTGACTTGTGAAATTGCCAAAATTTTAGTTGTTAATAAGAAACACTAGTAAAAAAATTTTCGGGAATGTACCAAACTTCATTGTTGAGTAATTGGTTATATACAATGTAACTTGCAAAAGGCTCATTATATTTGGATTAATTAAGCTTGTCTATTAAACATAATATTTTATTTACAATCATGTAAGATCCGGTTTTAATCAGATTTGAATAAAACATACATTTTTGTGGAATGTTCCTGATTAAACTAAATGTACATGTAGATGTATATAAATTTAAGATGATAGAATCATACAGACTTGGTTAAAAATGGTTTATTTTTCAATCTTATAACTTTAAAACTTAGTTTCCATCCAGTAAACATTTCTTCTTCATTGTATTACGATATTTACAGTTAGTAAAGTAAAATTTAATTTTGTTATTAGAGAATGGACAGATGAAGAAGATTATTTGTTAGCAGAAGTTATAGAGAGTTGTAAACAGGGAAGTAGAATCTCATGGAATCAAGGTACACAAAATAATTGTTAAGATCATCTGTATTATGTATATAATAAACAGTTAAGACAGAAGAATTCATGAACTTGAACAAAATTCTGAAATTCTTTGACAGACTTTAAGTGATAAACAAAGTTCTTAAAATCCAACACAATAAAAACGTTGATCAGTTTCTCAGTAGATGTGACACAGAAGAACTATTGTTCAGTATGAAAGTGCATGTTGAAGATCTGAAATGTATACCTTACTTGTTCTTACTAGAGCTGCATTACATGAGTTTCATTAAGGCAATTTAGAGTATAAATATGATGTTAATTTTATTACAGTGTCATATTATATAGAAGGTAGAAGTGCTCACCAATGTATACAGAGATGGCACCAGATTGATCCCATCACTAAACGTGGTAAATGGCATACAGATGAAGATTGTGTAAGTTTAAATTACTTTGTTTCACAATCATTCCTTAAATAAGGATTTTACCTTTTCCTTTTTGAAATACAAAGATTTGTGATAAATCTAAATACAATTGTTACAAGCTTAAAATTATCTTCAAAATCACACCTAAAACTCTTGAATATCTAAACAATTAACCAAATTATCAAGTTTTCAAATTGTCTGGATTTAAGTCAAGAAAATTCTTAGTGAAGGAATGATTGTGAAACAGGATCCTTCTATAGTACCAATGTATATATAACTATAGTACTTATTTATATATAACTATAGTACTTATGTATATATAACTATAGTACTTATGTATATATAACTGTAGTATTTATGTACATATAACTGTAGTACTTATGTATATATAACTGTAGTACTTATGTATATATAACTGTAGTACTTATGTATATATAACTATAGTACTTATGTATATATAACTGTAGTACTTATGTATATATAATTGTAGTACTTATGTATATATAACTATAGTACTTATGTATATATAACTGTAGTACTTATGTATATATAAATGTAGTACTTATGTATGTATAACTGTAGTACTTATGTATGTATAACTGTAGTACTTATGTATGTATAACTGTGGTACTTATGTATATATAACTGTAGTACTTATGTAAATATAACTGTAGTATTTATGTATATATAACTGTAGTACTTATGTATATATAACTATAGTACTTATGTATATATAACTGTAGTACTTATGTATATATAACTGTAGTACTTATGTATATATAACTATAGTACTTATGTATATATAACTGTAGTACTTATGTATATATAACTGTAGTACTTATGTATATATAACTGTAGTACTTATGTATATACTGTAGTACTTATGTATATATAACTGTATGTATATATAACTGTAGTACTTATGTATGTATAACTGTAGTACTTATGTATATATAACTGTAGTACTTATGTATATATAACTATAGTACTTATGTATATATAATTGTAGTACTTATGTATATATAACTATAGTACTTATTTATATATAACTGTAGTACTTATGTATATATAACTGTAGTACTTATGTATGTATAACTGTAGTATTTATGTATATATAACTGTAGTACTTATGTATAATAACTATAGTACTTATGTATATATAACTGTAGTATTTATGTATATATAACTATAGTACTTATGTATATATAACTGTAGTACTTATGTATATATAACTGTAGTACTTATGTATATATAACTATAGTACTTATGTTTGTATAACTGTAGTACTTTGTATGTATAACTGTAGCACTTATGTATATATAACTGTATGTATATATAACTGTAGTACTTATGTATATATAACTGTAGTACTTATGTATATATAACTGTAGTACTTATGTATATATAATTGTAGTACTTATGTATATATAACTGTAGTACTTATGTATATATTGTAGTACTTATGTATATACAACTATAGTACTTATGTATATACAACTGTAGTACTTATGTATATATAACTGTAGTACTTATGTATATATAACTGTAGTACTTATTTATATATTACTTTAGTACTTATGTATATATAACATATATAACTGTAGTACTTATGTATATATTGCAGTACTTATGTATATATTGTAGTACTTATGTATATATAACTGTAGTACTTATGTATATATTGTAGTACTTATGTATATATAACTGTAGTACTTATGTATATATAACTATAGTACTTATGTATATATAACTGTAGTACTTATGTATATATAACTGTAGTACTTATGTACGTGTATATATAACTGTAGTACTTATGTATATATAATTGTAGTACTTATGTATATATAACTATAGTACTTATGTTTATATAACTATAGTACTTATGTATATATAACTATAGTACTTATGTATATATAACTGTAGTACTTATGTATATATAACTATAATAGTACTTATGTATATACAATGTATAACTGTAGTACTTATGTATATATAACTGTAGTACTTATGTATATATAACAGTTACTGTAGTATTTATGTATATATAACTGTAGTACTTATGTATATATAACTATAGTACTTATGTATATATAACTGTAGTACTTATGTATATATAACTGTAGTACTTATGTATATATAACTAAGTTAACAAGAAGGTGTTTTATTTATTTAAAGACATTATTAGCAGCAGTTAAACTTCATGGAGAAGGTAATTGGAGTAAAATACAACAGCATGTTAAAGGAAGAAGTGCAAATCAATGTCGAGAGCGTTATGTTAATGCTTTGGATCCAAAAATCAAGCCACCAACTTCTTGGACTTATGATGAAGATAAGAAATTAATAAAGCTTGTAAATCAATATGGAGGTGCTGGTAAGTGACCACTCTACAGTAAACCCTGACATAACTAAACTTATTCTAGCCATGTTATATGTATATGTAGGTGTAATGGTGATCCATAGGGATCATCATAGTCATCATTTAGCAGGTGTAATGGTTATCCGTGGGGATCATCATGGTCATCATTTAGTAGGTGTAATGGTTATCGGTGGGGATCATCATGGTCATCATTTAGTAGGTGTAATGGTGATCCGTAGGGATCATCATAGTCATCATTTAGCAGGTGTAATGGTTATCCGTGGGGATCATCATGGTCATCATTTAGTAGGTGTAATGGTTATCGGTGGGGATCATCATGGTCATTATTTAGTAGGGTTTAATGGTGATCTGTGGGGATCATCATGGTCATCCTTTAGTAGGTGTATGGTGATCCATGGGGATCATGGTCATCATTTAGTAGGTGTAAAGGTCATCTGTGGGTATCATCATGGTCATCATTTAGTAGGTGTAATGGTGATCCGTGGGGATCATCATGGTCATCATTTAGTAGGTGTAATGGTGATCCATGGGGATCATCATGGTCATCATTTAGTAGGTGTAATGGTTATCCGTGGGGATAATCATGGTCATCATTTAGTAGGTGTAATGGTGATCCATGGGGATCATCATGGTCATCATTTAGTAGGTGTAATGGTGATCCGTAGGGATCATCATGGTCATCATTTAGTAGGGTTTAATGGTGATCTGTGGGGATCATCATGGTCATCCTTTAGTAGGTGTAATGGTGATCCATGGGGATCATGGTCATCATTTAGTAGGTGTAATGGTCATCTGTGGGTATCATCATGGTCATCATTTAGTAGGTGTAATGGTGATCCATGTGGATCATCATGGTCATCATTTAGTAGGTGTAATGGTGATCCGTAGGGATCATCATGGTCATCATTTAGTAGGTGTAATGGTGATCTGTAGGAATCATCATGGTCATCATTTATGAATTTGTTAGGACATACACAGGAAGCCAAAAAGCTTACCATTATGAAATAAAATCAAATCTAATAATTGTATTATACTATATAAAACAAACACCAGACATACAGAAAGTTCAATCACTTGTATGTACACAAGTTCAGGAAGTTCAATCAGCTGTTTGTACACAAGTTCAGGAAGTTCAATCAGCTGTTTGTACACAAGTTCAGGAAGTAGAATTAGCTATATGTACACAAGTTCAGGAAGTACAATCACTTGTATGTACACAAGTTCAGGAAGTACAATCAGCTGTATGTACACAAGTTCAGGAAGTACAATCAGTTGTATGTACACAGGTTCAAGAAGTACAATCAGCTGTATGTACACAAATTCAGGAAGTACAATCAGCTGTATGTACACAAGTTCAGGAAGTTCAATCAGTTGTATGTACACAAATTCAGGAAGTACAATCAGCTGTATGTACACAAATTCAGGAAGTACAATCAGCTGTATGTACACAAGTTCAGGAAGTTCAATCAGCTGTATACACAAGTTCAGGAAGTACAATCAGCTGTATGTACACAAGTTCAGGAAGTACAATCAGCTGTATGTACACAAGTTCAGGAAGTACAATCAGCTGTATGTACACAAGTTCAGGAAGTACAATCAGCTGTATGTACATAAGTTCAGGAAGTAGAAAAAACTGTATGTACACAAGTTCAGGAAGTACAAACAGCTGTATGTACATAAGTTCAGGAAGTAGAAAAAGCTGTATGTACACAAGTTCTAATGTTTATGTGAAATTTCTTTAAGTAAATGATGAATTACAAGAAATGAAAAATATTGAAGTGTTTCAAATTTTTAGAGCATGTGTTTTTTTTTTCTTTTTTTGTGTGTGTGTGTGTCAGGAACAAACATTTTTATGTGATTTCTTTCAAATTTGATGACTCCAGGACACATAGTGTAAAAACACTATTTTTTTGCATCCATCCAACATATATGATAAGTAATTAAAAATTAAAGAAGCAGTGGACTAAACTGACACATCTTAATCTTTTTACAATTTACAGGTTTTCACTTTACATGTTTGTTTTCCAGTTCACATATAATACTTGATTTCAACTTTTATTTTTAATCTTAATATTTCCTTTTTTGGAAAAATTACCGTCAATGATTTTTTCATTCAAACTGACATTTTTGTTTAAAGAATTCTGGAGGCCTGATTAGTAACATTTGTACAACTTAACTATTTAAATATGTTGTTTTGTATTTTATTCACCATCAACATTATTATTTAAATGTTATAGCTAAATGTAGTTGGGTCAAGGTTGCCAGTGGCTTAGATGGAAGAACAGATAATATGGTACTATGTCGTTTTAGAAGATTAATGGATTGGAAAAAGAAATGTGATTGGTTGGAAACAAAATCAGTAAATATGATAATGATATTAAATATAAAAAAACACAATTAATAAAAAAAATAATAATAAATAACATGATACTGTTTTATTAACCTTAAAAAATATGTTCAGGATTTTACGTAGTATGCGAGTTTGTGTAATTAATTCTGATCTGTTACATGCTTGTAAAAAATTTTTTTAGAATACTCAATTCACAGACACCCAAAACATAACAGATGTACATACATTATGTACATGTATATCATGTAAAGATTTGGTAACAGGCTTCACAGAAAAAAACCAACAATAGAAAGAAGCCTTTCCATATATGGTGTACCTAGGTAAATAAAGCAGGAATATATTTGGGTCTGTAGGATAATACTGATCCATCTTGATACATCTAGTTTTCAAGAATGAAAACATGATTCTTATCAACAGAAATTGCTATCAGTTGCAGAAACAATACATAAAATTAAGGAAAAAATCTTTAAATAAAACTTGAAGATTTTTGAGAGTGGGAAATCACAAGTGCTTCTTTTCATCTTTTTATTTTTTCTTTATATTTTCTGTCTTCAGTTTTAGCCTTTAAAATATCTGAGGTAGATAATTTCAGTTATACATGTGCTAGTTAAAACTTACACTTATTTTAACAGGATGAAGCTAAAGAATCGTTAGGTTTGGTTAATATAAGGGCTAGCAAAAGGAGAGCAGCAGAGAACATATATGGAAAATATGTAAGTGTTAAATAAGGACTAGGTCAAATAGACTGCCAACTGATTAATTTTTCAGACAAATAGAACAGATATCAGTTTTGTATAGTATTATTTCTCGTTTTTTTATTAATTTTACTTCAGTTAAAGCTGCATTAAGTTTTCCAAAGAAAAAATTAAAATGGTGCTAATCTAACTAATGATATTCCTAATGAACAATGTTACATTTGGTTAACGACAAAAGCTCGAATAAATACAGAAATTACGGTATTTACCCAGCGAGATGCAGCATTTGGGATCTAAAATTAGAACATGGTTAGGTCATCAAAACCTGGGTCATTTAAACACAACTTTCAAAATGGTGAAATACGGTAAATTAAACACAGATTTTGTTGAATTTGTCATTTGTGACTTAGTAAGGGATACATAACACCATTTCAAATACATTTGGATATTAATGAAGGACAATTATTGCAATCTGTCATGTTTCACCTTCGATTCTAGGGTTTTTCCGTACATCCGTGCACATGCTCCAAGCTCAATTACTATCATAAAACACTGACCAACTGGTCAGGGGATTCCGTTTATTTACAGCTAAAAGAAATGAAATTTTAGAAAATGAATGTCACGGATCGTGGTTAGAAGATATCTATTTTTTAAAAAAAAATATTTTTAGAAAATCAAAAAAAATTCAGAAAATTGAAAAACTTAATGCAGCTTTTACAGTAAAATGTTTAATTTTTCATCAGATATGAAATTAAGAAAATCATTTTCTTGCATTTAATTATGCTCATTTTGACTTCAAATTGATTTAAAAGTATTGTATTTTTTTTTTAAATTCACTTGTATGTTTTTGATGTCCTATTTTCAATTGATGATTTGGACATGTGATTAGTTTACCAATTTCAAACCCTTTGTTGGCACTTTTCTTCTTTGTGTGACTATTTTGAATTATTTGTTTCATGTTTTCAGTTAATGGGCTAACACACAAATATAATAAATATTGTTCATTTTTAGCTCACCTGACCAAAAGGTCATGTGAGCTTATGGCATGGTGCAGCGTGTGTATGTGCATGCGTGCCTGTGTGCGTCGTTAACATCTATTTTCAACTTCTCCTCTAAAACTGCGTGACAGATTTCAATGATATTTGGTCAGAAGCATATATGAGACGGTGCAATTCAGATTTGTTCATGGCATTGCCATGGCTACCAAAACTAGGTCAAGGTGACCTAGGGGTCCAAAAATCTCAAAAAATCTTCTTCTCCAAAGCCGATGATGGGAGGAAAAATCTGATGTGATATTTGGCTTCTCTAGGGTCTTAAGCTTAAAGTTTGTTCATTTCGTGAAATTTGGTCGAAAAATGGGTTACGCGTTTTTGCGTTTAATTTAAAAAATTACGTAAAATGGCTTCAAATTGTTATAACTTGACTATTTGAACAGATATTGACATGGGGTTTTCAGTTTTTACTTTTTCTTGAAATGACCTTTAAAATAGGGTCAAGGTCACAAATCAATGTCATGACCTAATTTGTGATTTATGCAGTTTTAAGCAATTTTCTTGCAAATTTTAAGAGATATATGAAATCAAAACAATGTTAAAATGTTCAGCATGACAAAATTTAAAAAGGTACCAAGTTTTGTGACAATATGATTATCCATGTAGGAGTTGTTGCCCCTGAAATGTTATTTTTGGCTTATAAATAATAAAATTGTGCATAAGCTTGAAAATTATAAACTTTTTGTATAGGCATGTATATTAGAATATTTTAGGTATTGTGACAACAATCATTTTGATATATGGTTCAAGGTCATATGTTCAAAGGTCAAGGTCACAGCTGCAAAAGGAGACAACTTGCTAATTATCTTAAAAACTATTAACTTTTTGTATAGGCATGTATATTAGAATATTGTAGGTATTGATATGAGGATCTCTATATATGGTACAAGGTCATATGTTCAAAGGTCAAGGTCACAGCTGCAAAAGAAGACATAAATTGCTAATTATCTTGAAAACTATAAACTTTTTGTATAGGCTATTGTAGGTATTGCAGCAATGATCATTTTGATATATGGGTCAAGGTCATGTGTTCAAAGGTCAAGGTCACAGCTGCAAAAGAAGTCATAAATTGAGAATTATCTTGAAAACTGTTAACTTTTTGAATAGGCATATATATATAAGAATATTGTAGGTATTGCAGCAATGATCATTTTGATATATGGTTCAAGGTGATATGTTGAAAGGTCAAGGTCACAGCTGCAAAAGAAAACTTAAATTGGTAATTATCTTGAAAACTGTTAACTTTTTGTATAGGCATGTATATTAGAATATTGTAGGTATTGACATGATGATCATATATGGTTCAAGGTCATATATGTTGAAAGGTCAAGGACATAGTTGCACAAGTATACTGAAAATTGTTAATGATTTGGAAATTATTCATTGTATTACAGTTACTTCATGCATGTTATATAAGCTACTTATAAATGAAATGTGAGTGGATATATTTCTGATTAAGTTTTGTGGCAGTTCGTAACTTGAGAAAACTTGTAAAGTTTCAGTTCCAATTATATTGTCTTTTGGACATATCCTCAGGTGAGCGTTAAGACCCATGGGCCTCTTGTTTTACTATTTTTTTGTTTTTACTGTCTACTTTTAGCCTACAGGCTGATTTAGTGATATAAAACAAACAAATCAAAATAAAAGTTTTAAATGATTTAAACTTTTAAATGTCATTATCATATTTGATATATTAATGCTCACTCTGTATTAACATATACATGTTTGTTTGTATGTATGTTTGTAGGAGACGCTGAACAGGAATGAAGCTATAGCCTATAGATTAGCAGAATTTAACTCTGGAGTACACCGAGAAGATTATCTTAAACAGTTAGAGGATAAATATAATGGTTAGTATTGGTACATCTGTACAGTAAATAGCAGAGTTAGCAAAGTGCTTTCTTTGTAAGTAGGGGGTCGGGGGGGGATTCAAACCTTGGAGGATAAATATAATGTTAAGTATTGGTACATCTTTACAGTAAATAGCATAGTTAGAAGTGTGCTTTCTTTGTATGTAGGAGATTGGGGGGGGGGGGGGGGGGGGGGGTTCGAACCCTGGAGGATAAATAATAAATATAATGGTTAGTATTGGTACATCTGTATATCTATTTTTTAATTATCACATTTTAGATCAAAATTTATTTGTCATGTCTTTTTTAGAAAACGTTACACATGTGTTTAAGTTGACTTTGTTGAAAATTTTAAAGTATTTTTATATTATTTTTTTGTTTTATTTATTTATCAGGAGAAATAGTTGTGCCTAGACCACCCCTCCTTTTCCGATACAATGCTCGTTCAATGACTAAAACCTGGGAACGTAGAGAACAACTTCACAAACTTATTGAAGCCCATATATATCAGATCAGTAAGGTTAAAGGACAAGATTTGATTCCAGAGAAAACTGGAGAATTATTAGGATCTTTCTCTATGATGGTAAGTTATAAAAGAACATATGAATTTTTTCCCAGTTTTTGCCTGTTATTCACTAATAATGATTATAATGTTGAGACAACTAGGGTTTGATTCCTTGCATTGTTTGTACCACTATGGTAGCTCAGTTGGTAGAGTTCTCCCTTCGTATGTGGGAAGTTGGGGTTTGAACCTTGTCAAGGTCTGACAAAGACTTGAAAATAGGTAGTGACTGTTCTTTAGCCATGCATTTAGAAATGAAAGTCATGGGGTCCTTTCGGAAAAGGCCTTAAAAACTGATGCCCTTTGTCATGGCAAGTGTGGCATGTTAAAGAACGCTCCCTTCACATTGCCTAAAGCACACTGCAATGGTAAAAATTACATAGCTTGTGACGTCTCAAAATAAGTGAAATATTCTTGACTGGGACGTAAAACCCCATTAAATCAAATCAAATCTTGCATTGTTTATGATTAAGTATGAAAGTAACATCACCTAATAGAACATGTAGGATTTTTGTTGGGTCTGCAAATACACAAATCCACTCACTAAGATCCCACACATGCAGAAATCTGGACAATTCAACTGATAAATATGAGTTGTAACATCTTGTTTCTAAGATATTATAAAATAAAGGTTACATTAATCATAGCACATTATTGTAATGTTTGTTGTTTTCTTTATTTCATATTAAATTTTTCTCAAGTAAATATACACGTGTGGGATGTTATTTGTCGGATTTTTGTCTTACTGGGATTTTAAAAGCTCAGAGTACTTCCTGTTTATAATAAAAACTTTGTACATTTATCTAGTCTCAGAGACAGAAAGAAAAATTAACAGCATTCTTGATGGGCAAAAAACCAAGTGAAATATCTGTCAGAGATGTATTAAATGTCACTGGTAAAATTTGTAAAAGAGGCAGGGCGGTTATGACTGAAAAACGACAAAAAAAGATCAAAAGGGACAACGAATTAGACACCAAAATCAAAAATATTATCCAATGGAAGGCTTATAGATCTATAACAAGTAGAATAGCAAAAGGAAGGCCAAAAAAGTATAATTTATGTGAGTTGATTGATGTTGGTCTTACTGTATAACAGGGATTTGTGTAGTTTATGTGACTTGTTTGGTGTTGGCCATACTGTATAACTAGGATTTGTATAGTTTATGTGAGTTGTTTGGTGTTGTCATACTATGTAACTGGGATTTGTATGATTTATGTGAGTTGTTTTGTGTGAGTCATACTGTATAATTGGGATTTGTTTAATTTATGTGAGTTGTTTCGTGTGAGTCATACTGTGTAACTAGGATTTGTATAATTTATGAGTTGTTTCGTGTGAGTCATACTGTGTAACTAGGATTTGTATAATTTACGAGTTGTTTGGTGTGAGTCATACTGTATAACTGGGATTTGTATAATTTATGTGAGTTTTGTTTAAGTCATACTGTATAACTGGGATTTGTATAATTTATGTTAGTTGTTTTGTGTGAGTCATACTGTATAACTGGGATTTGTTTAATTTATGTGAGTTTATTGATGTTGGTGTAACTGTATAACTGGGATTTGTATATATTTATGAGTTGTTTGGTGTGAGTCATACTGTATAACTGGGATTTGTTTAATTTATGTTAGTTGTTTGGTGTGAGTCATACTGTATAACTGGGATTTGTATTATTTATGTGAGTTTGGTGTTGTCATACTGTATAACTGGGATTTATATAATTTATGTTAGTTATTTTGTGTGAGTCATACTGTGTAACTGGGATTTGTTTAATTTATGTCAGTTGATTGATGTTGGTTTTACTGTATAACTTGGATTTGTATAATTTATGTGAGTTTTGTGTAAGTCATACTGTATAACTGGGATTTGTATAATTTATGTTAGTTGTTTTGTGTGAGTCATACTGTATAACTGGGATTTGTATAATTTATGTGAGTTGTTTTGTGTGAGTCATACTGTATAACTGGGATTTGTTTAATTTATGTTAGTTGTTTTGTGTGAGTCGTACTGTATAACTGGGATTTGTATAATTTATGTCAGTTGATTGATGTTGGTCTTACTGTATAACTGGGATTCGTATAATTTATGGTAGTTGTTTTGTGTGAGTCATACTGTATAACTGGGATTTGTATAATTTATGTCAGTTGATTGATGTTGGTCTTACTGTATTACTGGGATTTGTATAATTTATGTGAATTGTTTTGTGTGAGTCATACTGCATAACTGGGATTTGTATAATTTATGTGAGTTGATTGATGTTGATGTAACTGTATAACTGGGATTTGTATAATTTATGTGAGTTGTTTTGTTTGAGTCATAATGTATAACTGGGATTTGTATAATTTTTGTCCGTTAATTGGTGTGGGTCTTATAAGGGATTTGGGGATATTTATCTTACAGTTATTTGTATAAGTTGCAGTCTTGTTATGAAATGAGATTTGTTTTGATTAAATTTCCATTACATAAACATTTTTTGAAGCATTTTAATCAAAATCTGCTTAAATTTTAAATAGAGGGAATATTGTTGTTTTTCTGGTTAATGAAGATTTATCAGTACTTTTATCAAGTTAGAAAATTAGAAATCACCATGGAAACAATTTTAAAAGAATGTATTCTTCTGGGTTAATCAAGTCAGAGCTTATGTTATAGCTGCTCATAACTGGTAAGGTAAAATAATTATATTGAAAGATAAGACTAAAATCAGAAGAAAAAACATGTATACATGTACTTCAAAATAAAAATATAACTTTATTTTAAATTAGTACTTCATGCCTTAAATACTGTTTAGATATGGACTGGCTAATTTTATTTTTGGGAGTAATTTACATTCTAGTATATCTTGATTTCAGTTAAGCCAAGGAAGCGTACTGCACATTATGAAGAAGAAGTTGAAGATGTAGAACAGATGACCAAAGTAACATCTAATTTATTCTTGTCTGTAAGTATAACATCAGTTGTGACTAAAAATAAACATCTGTTTGAAAATCTTCATCAGTAGTTTCTCATCATAAGTAGTGTCTGAAAATTATCATTAAGAGTGAATGAATTTCTGCTGATCAAAAATCATCATTAGAACTGAAAATTATCATCTGTATTGTCTAAAAAATAAGCATTGGCAATGTGTGAAAATCATCATCTGAAAACATCATAGTGTTAAATATCATTTTCAGCATTGTCTGAAAATCATCATTAGTAGTGTATAAAATCAACTACTTGAAAATCTGCATCATAAGTGTCTGAAAATCATTATGATCAATATTTTCTGAAGATACCATCCGTAAAAAGAAATCTACTACTAACAACAAATCATTATCTGTTGTGTCTGAAAATTTGCTGATAAAAAATTATCATCTGTGTCTGAAAATCATTATCATTAGTGACTAAAAATCATCATCACTAGTGACTGAAACTTATCATAAGTTGTGCCTGAAAATTATCATCTCTAGTAACTTAAAATCATCAACACTAGTGCCTGAAAATATTAATTAGTAGTGCCTAAAATTATCATTAGTAGTGCCTTAAAATCATCATTAGTAGTGCCTGAAAATCATCATCACGAGTGACTGAAAATTATCATAAGTAGTGACTGCAAATCATCATTAGTGCTGCCTGAAAATCATCATCATTAGTGACTGAAAATTATCATTAGTAGTGCCTGAAAAGCGTCATTAGTAGTGCCTGAAAATCATCATCACTAGTGACTGAAAATTATCATTAGTAGTGCCTGAAAAGCATCATCTCTAGTGACTGAAAATCATCATTAGTAGTGACTGAAAATTATCATAAGTAGTGACTGAAAGTCATCATTAGTGGTGCCTGAAAATCATCATCACTAGTGACTGAAAATTATCATTATTAGTGCCTGAAAATCATCATTAGTAGTGCCTGAAAAGCATCATTAGTAGTGCCTGGAAATTATCATCTCTAGTGACTGAAAACCATCATCACTAGTACCTGAAAATCATCATAAGTAGTGCTTGAAAATTACCATCATTAATTGTTTAAAAATCATCACTAGTTAATTGAATACTTCCATTCCAGCATTAAACAGCAGTGTATACCCTAGTATATTCTTCCGATTGCATTTATGAAAAGAGAAAAAATTCTTAACTCTGAAACTCAAAGAGAAGTTTCGGAAAATTTTGTGAATTTGGAGATTTTGAATGATATAGGAACAGCAATTATGTTTTTACATCAAGACAATAATTTCTAAAATTAAATCTTTATTGCTAGAGTAATGTGTCTTAAATTAAAGCTGAAATAATAATTTATCTATCCAGTATCCTGAAGGATAAAGAAATTTACTTTATTATTAAACATAATTTGTATATTTTAGGCTTTGAATGTTGATGGAAAGAAAGCAATGCAAAAATATGAAGTAATTCCTCAAGAAGTCAAAGCAAATAAATTTGTGCAAGAAGACATAGCTTTATTGTCAAAAATCATTGTTAATAATTCATCTCAAACAGTGACTTGCAGTAATGATGGAAACAGGACTGTACAAAACTCACAAACTACATCAAATAATCACAGTGTACAAAACTCACAAACTACATCAAATAATCACAGTGTACAAAACTCACAAACTACATCAAACAATCACAGTGTACAAAACTCACAAACTGCAACACATAATCACAGTTTACAAAACTCACAAACTACATCAAATAATCACAGTGTACATGAAACTGTAAATAAAATACAGCATGTTGATGTCCAAAATGGAGACAAGCAAGTCTTGGCAACAGGGAAAAATAAAATAACTCGGATAATAAAAAGTAGCAAAATTGTCAATCAGAATGATCAAAATAGAGAAGTGTCAAGGAGAAACAAGTCTGGAAATCTAGTCAACACCAACATGTCAACCTGTGATAGAATCACAACTAACACTGCTTCAGAATCTGACAATCCCAGGAATTCTAATACAGCTTTGTCATCCAGTTCTAGTAATACAGCAGTTGAACCTGTGAATTGTGAGATGATTCATGATAAAAACTCCAGAGCTGTATCTGAGATAAGTAGCGAGTCTTCAGTTAATGGACCTTGTTTATCTGGTTCTGATACCAAGTCAACCATTAGACCAGAGAGTGGTAATTTGTCAACCACGGACAAAACAGTGCCAGTAAATAATGTGTGCAACCCTGTTATAAAGGTGACAAATTTATCATCATCGGCAAACCAGATCTGTGTTAATAAACCAACTCCTAAACAACTTCCATTTTTACCACCTAATCTTACAACATTACGAGGATTTGAATGGTTACTTATGCAGAGAAAATTGCTAATCTCGAAAGCAGGGTCATACTATAATGGATTTTTTTACAGGCAGCAAGCCGCAGAACAACAGATGGTGACTGGAAGTGATCGTGGACAGTATAACGTTGATCTGAATTCAGTCATGAAAAATATTGATCAAAAAGTAGGGTCTGTGGCTATGAAAGGAAAACGGGCTATATCTAAAAAGTTTAACAAAATGGAGGAGCCTAAAGGACTGAGACGAAAAGGGCCTGACGCTACAAGAGATCCTCTGAAAAACATCAGAAAGACTGTCGATTATGAGCTGTTAAAAACAAGATTTCAGTCCATGTTTACCTGGCCGGCTCTTTTAGCCACCACTGTTCCAACTGTATGTGATATCCAGGACACAAACATGTCAAGTATGGAATCTGGAATGTCAGAGGAGAATAACCAGCAGGCTAAGAACAAGTAAGTTTTCAGAGGTTCTTTGTTATTTGCCAAGAATATTTATAAAGAATCTTTTGTCATTGTATAAAGTTTGCCTGTAAATGGTACAAAGATTAAACTTTCATAACCCCAGTTGTCAGTCAGTATCAAAGTTTTTAGAAAACATTTAAGGAATTACTTGTGTTTTTAACAAGTTTATTGAGTCATAACATGAAAAATGGTGTGCACACTTCAAATGCACGTAGTGCGTTATGAAAAATTGTGCACACCGTTTTTCATGTTAAGACTCAATAAACTTGTTAAAAACACAAGTTATTCCTTATAATTTAATTCTAAACACTTAAACTGAAACATAAAACAAAATGCGATGTTTTGTTTTATTTTTGTTGATTTTTTTTATAAATTAAAAAAAATCCTCTGCGTTATCAACAAACAATTTCAGCCATTGAAATGGAAAGAGTCATTACGTCACGCCATTGATGTTTAGCATTGCTATGGTTGCGTATTTTATTGGAGTATAACATGAAAAACGAGCATGTGCATTTACGTTGTGTTTGTGTTGCAGTATGATGTAAAGAATTTAGAAATTAAATTATTAATTAATGGTCATGTTTTAAGCTAGATAAGATCTATAAGTAGCTTTGTATTTTAACAACAGTTCACATGTATGTCTCAGTATTTATTTGTAAAATTAAGCATCTGTCTGCCCATCAGTTAGCATCTGTCTGCCCATCAGTTAGCATCATCTGTCTGCCCATCAGTTAGCATCTGTCTGCTCATCAGTTAGCATCATCTGTCTGCCCATCAGTTAGCATCATCTGTCTGCCCATCAATTAGCATAATCTGTCTGCCCATCGATTAACATCATCTGTTTGTCTGTTAGTTAGCATCTGTCTGCCCATCAGTTAGCATCTGTCTGCCCATCAGTTAACATCTTTCTGCCCCTCAGTTAGCATGTTTATGTTTAACATTTATTATAACTACCACTGCAGTAGCTCAGTTGGTAGAGTGCTCGCTCCAGAAGTGGGAGGTCATGGGTTCGAACTCCGGCCGGGTCTGACTCAAGACTTGAAAGTGGGTAGTGACTGTACTTTCGCCAAGCACTTGGCATTACGAAATGAAAGCCACAGTTCTTTCGGATGAGAACTTAAAATAAACGAGGTCCCATGTCAGCGCAACCCACAGGCAAAATTTCTGCACTTTCGCCTATAGCTGACAACGTCTAGATATAAGTGAAATATTCTTGACTGGGATGTTAAACACCATTACTCAACTCAACTCAACTCATTTATCATAACTTTATGTTTGATCTTAAGTCTGATTTTAAATTTGTCTTTTTGACCTGAATAAAAAAAAACTTGGTGTGTCCCAGAATTTGAAGTCAGACAGAGGAAAGTCATTGATATCAGATGATCAATTCTATAACAACATCGTTTGATGTCATTTCTTGTTAGACCTATTGTACCTGAACCAAAAATTTCTATACACTATACAAAGATGAAGGGACTTGCTGATCATATTGTTCAGTTGTTCTCCCATCAAGATATTTTTTTAATCCATTGAACAATTTTGAAATACACGGTCAATATAAATTCCTGAAATAAGACATAAAGGTTTGTGTATGTCATCATTCTATAAGACATAAAGGTTTGTGTACGTCATCATTCTATAAGACATAAAGGATTGTGTACGTCATCATTCTATAAGACATAAAGGTTTGTGTATGTCATCATTCTATAAGACATAAAGGTTTGTGTACGTCATCATTCTGTAAGACATAAAGGTTTGTGTAAGTCATCATTCTATAAGACATAAAGGTTTGTGTACGTCATCATTCTATAAGACATAAAGGTTTGTGTATGTCATCATTCTATATAACATAAAGGTTTGTGTACGTCATCATTCTGTAAGACATAAAGGTTTGTGTAAGTCATCATTCTATAAGACATAAAGGTTTGTGTATGTCATCATTCTATAAGACATAAAGGTTTGTGTACGTCATCATTCTGTAAGACATAAAGGTTTGTGTAAGTCATCATTCTATAAGACATAAAGGTTTGTGTACGTCATCATTCTATAAGACATAAAGGTTTGTGTATGTCATCATTCTATATAACATAAAGGTTTGTGTACGTCATCATTCTGTAAGACATAAAGGTTTGTGTAAGTCATCATTCTATAAGACATAAAGGTTTGTGTACGTCATCATTCTGTAAGACATAAAGGTTTGTGTAAGTCATCATTCTATAAGACATAAAGGTTTGTGTACGTCATCATTCTATAAGACATAAAGGTTTGTGTACGTCATCATTCTATAAGACATAAAGGTTTGTGTACGTCATCATTCTATAAGACATAAAGGTTTGTGTACGTCATCATTCTGTAAGACATAAAGGTTTGTGTAAGTCATCATTCTATAAGACATAAAGGTTTGTGTACGTCATCATTCTATAAGACATAAAGGTTTGTGTACGTCATCATTCTATAAGACATAAAGGTTTGTGTATGTCATCATTCTATAAGACATAAAGGTTTGTGTACGTCATCATTCTGTAAGACATAAAGGTTTGTGTAAGTCATCATTCTATAAGACATAAAGGTTTGTGTATGTCATCATTCTATAAGACATAAAGGTTTGTGTACGTCATCATTCTATAAGACAAAGGTTTGTGTACTTCATCATTCTATAAGACATAAAGGTTTGTGTACGTCATCATTCTATAAGACATAAAGGTTTGTGTAAGTCATCATTCTATAAGACATAAAGGTTTGTGTACGTCATCATTCTATAAGACATAAAGGTTTGTGTACGTCATCATTCTATAAGACATAAAGGTTTGTGTACGTCATCATTCTGTAAGACATAAAGGTTTGTGTAAGTCATCATTCTGTAAGACATAAAGGTTTGTGTAAGTCATCATTCTATAAGACATAAAGGTTTGCGTACGTCATCATTCTGTAAGACATAAAGGTTTGTGTAAGTCATCATTCTATAAGACATAAAGGTTTGTGTACGTCATCATTCTATAAGACATAAAGGTTTGTGTACGTCATCATTCTATAAGACATAAAGGTTTGTGTACGTCATCATTCTGTAAGACATAAAGGTTTGTGTACGTCATCATTCTAAGTCAATCTTCTTCTTCTTTTTGTCTACATGTGTATGATTAGCATTTAAAAGCAAGAAAAGAGCTTTTTAAAACAAAAACCAATTATTTATCAGCCTAATTATGTTTTTAAATTTCAAATATTTTATAAGACATGTAGGAGAGGTATATTATATTATCATCAAATTTTTTTTGCAGAAGATATCCATGTGGCCGTACTAAAAATTACTACAAAAGAGTAATGAAGGGAAATGCATGGAGGAAAGAAGTCACTAAGAAAATACAGGAAACCAAGAGGAAAAACAGGATAGCAAAATTACAAGGCTTACCGGGTAATGCACCAATATTTTATTTGATATAGTTATCTCCCTTTACAGACATATATATGTGAAATTATGTACTACACAAATTTTATTTGTCTGTGATAATTTCTGAGGTATTTAGTATCCCACTATATAGTGTTATTTTGGTATCCCTGCTTGAGAAACAGCGTCTGTGTACAATCTCATTTTGGTATCCCTGCTTGAGAAACATCATCTGTGTACAATCTGATTTTGGTATCCCTGCTTGAGAAACAGTGTTATTTTGGTATCCCTGCTTGAGAAACAGCATCTGTGTACTGTGTTATTTTGGTATCCCTGCTTGAGATACAGCATCTGTGTACAATCTAATTTTGGTATCCCTGCTTGAGAAACAGCATCTGTGTACAATCTGATTTTGGTATCTCTGCTTGAGATACAGCATCTGTGTACAGTGTTATTTTGGTATCCCTGCTTGAGATACAGCATCTGTGTACAATCTAATTTTGGTATCCCTGCTTGAGAAACAGCATCTGTGTACAATCTGATTTTGGTATCTCTGCTTGAGATACAGCATCTGTGTACAATCTAATATTTGGTATCCCTGCTTGAGATACAGCATCTGTGTAGTGTTATTTTGGTATCCCTGCTTGAGAAACAGCATCTGTGTACAATCTAATTTTGGTAGCCCTACTTGAGATACAGCATCTGTGTACAGTGTTATTTTGGTATCCCTGCTTGAGATACAGCATCTGTGTACAGTGTTATTTTGGTATCCCTGCTTGAGAAACAGCATCTGTCTACAATCTAATTTTGGTATCCCTGCTTGAGATACAGCATCTGTATCCAATGTGATTTTGGTATCCTGCTTGAGATACAGCATCTGTGTAAAATCTGATTTTGGTATCTCTGCTTGAGATGCAGCATCTGTGTACAATCTGATTTTGGTATCCCTGCTTGAGATACAGCATCTGTGTACAAATTAGAGATACAATCTCATATCCTGACTTTTAACAACTGACCAAATTTGGTGTGGAGGTCTTGGGTGGTAAAGATTAAGAATGGTTTTCAACATGTCTGTCTGAATTTCAAGATGTCTGTCTGAATTTCAAGATGGCTGCAATTAAAGTGGAAAAATGTGAAATGGTCAGTACAGATATAATTATGTTCCATCACAGGTTTATTTATGTATCAATTTTGTTTAAAGGCTTAACATAAAATGTTAATATATTGATGATTTACTTTGTATTTATAGTTGAACCCAGTAATAATCAAGTAAGAAAAAGGAAACCCAAGTTGATAGATGAAAAGGACAAACGTTCAAGTGCACGAATACAAGAAAGAAAAAATGTAGAGGAACTTATGAAGACTGTTCAAGAAAGAGACCAGGAAGTTTTGCAGAAAAAAAAGAGAGCTAAAAATGTAAAGAGAGCCATGATGTTTATGTTAGATCAGGAAGAGAGACCAGTTATGAGGGAACCAGTCAGTAATAACAAGCTATTTCCTGTTGTAGATGATACAGTTATTGAAATAGTTCCCAACGTATCTCACCAAATAGAACAACCAGAACAAGTTTCATATCCAGATACAGTAATTGAAATTGTTTCAGAAACTGAACTCACAGATCAGGGTCAAGGTCAAAGTCAGTATTTTAATGGGAATGTTCCAATTCATATAACTTCTTTCGAGCCTTTGTCTAATTTTGTTGGGGAATCTGGTAAATCAGAGAGCACAGTAAATTTACAAAGTCAGAACAAGGATGCAGTTATATCTACAAACAATATTTTTACCTCTTTAACAGGCAATGGTCCTGATGTTGTCATGGCAACTCCAATTGGACATATTGATGAAGAAACTGGAACATTAAAACCCCATACAAGTGAATTAGCTTATCCTGTTGCATTAGTTGTTAATCGTACTACATTAGATAATAATTCCTGATATAAGTTTAAATATTGTTCAAATCTTTATTAACTTAATTACTTGGTTAATAAAATTATTCACATTTTGCACATGGAACATTTGAAAACTGAATCTGGTGTAAACAATAAAAAAATCATAATCTGAAAAAAGATTCTGTTTGAAAACTATTTAGTTTATACATGTTCTGTAGTATATTAGTCAGTTTACACGACATTTCATTGAACAGACATTTCGTGGAACTGACATATGGTCTAATGAATTATTCGTCGAATACGATAATTGATCGAAAATTTGTTGAAAAATCAACTTGTGTCAAAAATTTGTCGAAAAGGTACCAAAAGCAAGCTTAGGCAATGGAACAACTTCATTCTACAGTATTCTTCACAACATTATCACCAAGTGTAATAATTCTGCCTGAACAGAGCTTGTTAGATCATTTCCAATATTTGTTTTCATTATATTTCTTATCTGTTGAATAATCATATCCTCTGAAAGAGGCATTTCTCTCTTCTCTGATACTTAAGTAAAAAATAAGAAAAAATATACCTATATTATAAACTGAAAAATATACCTACATGTATATTTTAAACTGATTTTTGTCTTATTCCTGGATTTTATTCATCTGCCTTATGAAGTAATCCTGATTACTATTCAGGGTTTCGTTATAATTTATTTGAAAGTCGTATTATTTTATAAAATGTTCATACTCTGAACATTTCTAGACCTATTGTATCAAAAAACAATAATTCAAGTGGTTGAAAAAAATAGACGAAATGTCATACTACGAGTGATTTTTCAATAAATTGTCACATTCTATCAAGTGTC
This sequence comes from Tegillarca granosa, assembly GCA_029721355.1. Taxonomy (NCBI): domain Eukaryota; kingdom Metazoa; phylum Mollusca; class Bivalvia; order Arcoida; family Arcidae; genus Tegillarca; species Tegillarca granosa. The sequence continues at coordinate 41,568,778 of CM056606.1, read as the reverse complement.
AATGAAAAGTTCATTTGACAAAATGTCAATTCAATGAAATGCAGTGCACTGATTAGTCAATATTGTTCAAAACCAATAGCAATAAATCCTGTTATAGACCCTTCTTGTAATAGCGGCATGTTTGTTAGTATGTTTAAAGTCTATATAGATAGTATATAGTAATATAGAAATTGATATTTTAAGTACAGTCAACCCTCTTTATAACAAAAAAGTTTGTCCCCCATGTACCAGAAAATTAGAATTTGTAAATGGTGAATACATCAATAAATATCAAACATATTTATCTATTTCTTGGACCATTTGATTATCTTAAAAATTAAAAATTAATTCAAGTACACTTACCCATCTACGTATCTAATTACCAGGTTAAATAGTTATCCAGCGATAACAAAGTAGTAATCCATTGATAAAATATCTTTATTGATTTCTTAGCAAATAGGTAATTATCTTGAACTTTAGCAATTTCGTACCTGTTTATCAGTTAATATTAATCCCTATTTTGTTGCAATTTATTGGCTGGCCATTGAAGGACTTCTGACAATTAAGCAGTTTTTAAATTTCTCCTGAAAATTCCAATTTGATTTGCAATGTGTCAGAAGTTTTTTTATAAATCAGATTTTTGGGGAAAAAATCTTTATTTTTCAAAACCTTTATAACATAAAAAAATTAATTTCAAATAACCACTGCGGTAACTCAGTTGGTAGAGTGCTCAGCCGGGACCAACCCAAGACTTGAAAGTGGGTAGTGACTGTTCTTTTGCCAAGCATTGGCAAACAAAATGAAAGTCATGTTTTTTTCGGATGGGAACTTAAAATAAACAAGGTCCTGTCTCATGGCATGGCACTATAAAGATCCCTGCTGTATAATGCCATCAGCACGATGCACAGGCAAAATTTCTGCACTTTCGCCTATAGCTGGTGACGTCTTGATATAAGTGAAATATTCTTGACTGGGACGTTAAACATCATTACTCAACTAACTCATTTCAAATATTTAAGTCAAAATTTCAACTTTTAAGTGGAATATGATACAAAGATTATCCCAAATTGATGTCACATTGTACAATCTTCATTAACTCTCACTAGGCATTGTAATTTATCGGAAGGATCTATAGCAACCACATCTATATAAGAAACACCTGTCCAATAAGAACACATGTTCATTTGCCTTGTATTTCAACCAAATGTAATTTCTGTATAAAGAAAAGTTATTATAAGATCTCTATGAGGCATATTTATGGTTGATCTTTAATACAGGTTTAGATAATTTCTGTATAAAGAAAAGCTTTCTATAGGATCTATATATTCACTGAAGACTGTCTATAATTGGTTTTTGTATGCAGGTTTTACTGTACTTATATTAATATGTAATGTATTATTATGATTACCAATCTATTCAGTTAATGAAGCTTTGATAACAACATAAGTTGTTTCAGTTATCAAGTTTTCAGTTTGTATCATGCAAGTCTTGTACATATTTCAAAAGAACTTACTATTGGTCCATAATTGTTTGACACATGGTTTTAAGCTCAACTGGCTAAAGCCAGCTGAGCTTATGGCATGGTTTTGCGTGCGTTCGTGCATGTGTAAACTTTGGTCTTCTCCTCTGAAACCACTGGGCCAATTGGAACCAAATTTGGTGTGGAAGATCCCTACGTTGGCCTGAATAAAGTTTTTACCAGACAACCCTACCCAACATCAAAGATAGCCACTGTTACTATAAATAGAAAAAACACAAAAAAAAGCCATTGTGAATCCATTTTTCCACCAATTAAGCTCAAATTTGAAATGAAGAAAGTATATTGTGGGGGATTCAACATATTTAAAGGGTTTTTGTGAGAAATTTTTTCGTTGACCCAATTTTCAAGAATTATGCAAATTAGATGTAATATTTAGCGAAATCTTTGAAAATCTTCTCCGCTGAAACCACCTGGCCAATTGGAACGAAATTTGGTGTGGTTGGTCCCTACCTCGGCCTGAATAAAGTTTGTACCAGGCAACCCTGCCCGACATCCAAGATGGCTGCCGTTACTTTAAATGTAAAAACACAAAAATGGCCATTGTAGTTCCATTTTTCCACAGATTTAGCTAAAATTTGAAATGTAGAAAGTATATTGTGGGGGATTCAACATAGGTAACGGGTTTTTCCGAGTCAATTTTCATTGACCCAATTTTCACTAATTATGCAAATTAGGTTCAATATGTTGTGAAATCTTTGAAAATCCTCTTCTCTGAAACCACTGGGTCAATTGGAATAAAATTTTGTGTGGAAGGTACCTAAGTCGACTTGACTAAGTTTGTACCAGGCAACCCTGCCTGACATCCAAGTTTGCCACTGTTACTATAAATAGAAAATACACAAAAATGGCCATTGTGGATCCATTTTTCCACCAATTTAGCTCAAATTCGAAATGTAGAAAGTATATTGTATGGGATTCAACATATGTAACAGGTTTTTTCTGAGAAAATTTTTATTGACCCAATTTTGAAGAAATATGCAAATTATGTGTAATATTTATTAAAAATCTTCTCCTCTAAAACCACTGGGCGAATTGAAACCAAATTTCGGCCTGAAAAAAGTTTGTACCTGTCCAAGATGCCCATTGTTACTAGATGAAAAACAAAACAAAATTAGCCACTGTTGATCCATTTTAATCTCAACTGGCTAAACCCAGCTGAGTTTATTGCATGGTGAAGGGTGCCTGCATGTGTGTGTTACAAAGTAGGCTTCAATGAAGCAAAATGGTCATAAGCTCAATTTATTTCCCATCTGTAGCAGATGAACCAATTATGGTAACCACATCACATTGTCTTACAAGGGCCACAGTGGCCGAATAGTCTTAAGCATTCAAATTTACGGATCACAGCGCCTCTCACCCCTGACATTGCGCATTAACATCCCAGTGGCGCTAGCACTTCATCTTTGAAAGTTTGTTAGTTAACTTGCTGCTTGGTCGTTGTTTTCTCTGATACTCCAGTGTCCTCCAACATTTCCAAAAATGACAGTTCCTGTATAAGTGAAATATTCTTGAGTTGAACGTTAAACAGCATTACAAACAAAAACAAACATCGTCTTACATATGTAGCCAGTTGAGCACCACAGGCCCTATTGGGCCTCTTGTTTCTTTATATTTTGTTTATTCAAATCTTCCCTCATAAAAATAAAAGTATGATTGAATTAAAAAACATTGACCGAACAGAATTCTCTTTTTAAATGAAAATTTCTTCTCCGAATTCTTCTGTACATAGAGCAGATTTTGGAAAAAAGCTGAAATTTAATGACTTTCATGATCCAATTGGGCCTCACCGAAGATTATTACATCAGGGTATTTTAAGGTTAACAAAGTTCAAATATGCAAATCACATTTTCTTATTCCATGGTGTTGAATTTAAAAGAAATATTAAAAAGAATTGGAAGTAAAAAAAAAATCCATAGTTATATAACAGTTTAAAAAGTTTGGATTTTTTTTTCAATCAAAAAAAATGTAGGAAAGAGCCATAAGTTAATAATTGTGTGTTTGTTGTTTAAATTTTCAAGAGGTGATCACGAATATTCAAATCATGACAACATATCTTATATATGGTAAACTAGGAAGGTGCATAAAGGATATGTCAGACATAGTTAATTTGTTATCTAGTCAAAAACATTAAAAGTTGTTATATGTACAGAATTAAAGCAACTTTTTGTTAGGTCAATAAATTCTACATGGAATTTTGATGTTTTTGAATGATTTTGTTTTAATATGGAGTTTTGTTCTCCAAATATGTGTATGACAAACAATTATGGAATGACAGTAATGTTATACCTCAACTGCAAGCTTATGCTTGATTCACAGAATTGAATGGAAATGCAATGTTTATAATCAAGTATTGCCAAGCCATAGAGGTGAGCTGAATTTTTTTTTTTTTTTTTTTTTTTTTTTTTTTTTTTTTTTTTTTTTTTTTTTTTTACAGCTCTTTGTTGACAGATGAACTTAACAGTTTTTTGACAGCTCTTTTGTGACAGCTTAGCTTTGTTCCTCTGACAGCTCTTGGTTTACTGGTGAGCTTAATTGTTTTTCAAATCTCGTGTTACGGGTGTGATAAAGTGTTTTTCTGACAGCTGATGTGTGACAGATGAGCTAAATTGTTCTTCTGACAGCTTTTTGTTACAGGTGAGCCAAATTCTTGTGACAGCTCTTGTGTTACATGTGAGCTTAATTCCTCTGACAGCTCATGTTACAGGTGAGCTATCTTGTTTTCTGACAACTCTTGTGTTAAAGGTGAACTAAAGTGTTTGTCTGACAGCTGATGTGTTACATGTGAGCTAAATTGTTTTTCTGACAGCTCTAGTGTTACAGGCGAGCTAAATTGTTCTTCGTTTGTTCTGTAGATAGTGTTATTGTTTAAATTTTGTTAAAATAATCAACAATCATGATTGTTAAATTGTTTTTTTTAAACAGTTGGTATTAAAATAAATTGTATAAAATAAAAACTTTTTTCAGAGTTTGATGCTTTGATTTTTGTGTTACTAGTTTTACATCATACTTTAACTATCTAAGGTTTTCCTTATCTTAAATCCAACTAATAAATTGGTAATTATAAAAATTGACAAATTTCAGTCAGTTCTGGGATGGCAGAAATAACAACCCCCCCCCCCCCCCCCCCCCCCCCAAAAAAAAAAAAAGGGAAAAGAAAGAAAGAAAAGAAAAACATAAGAAAATACTTGTGAGAAAACCAACAAACTCACCTTCAACAGGGAATTGAAATAATGATGGCTTGCTGCAGTAATGTAAAGGATATTATTGAGTAGCTCTGTTTACTTGTAGGCAATACTCCTTGAACATACTTGTAAAAATGTGCAATATTACAAAAGGGGGGGGGGCAATAACCATAGAACATATATTTTAGCTGGGCAAAGAAATTCTGAACTTGAGAATCTGTTTCGCTTGTGAATTTTCTTGGATGCAGAATTTTTTTTTATTAACTGGATGAGCATCTTAATAATTTTTTAGCTTTTTAAATACCCTTTTGTCCATCAAGTCTGTTGCCCATAAACTTTTCACCTTCCTAGGGCAAGGCTCTTTCCAGTTTGTAAAATTGGTTGACCTTGACCTACATTCAAGTTTCAGTGACCTAAAGTAATACAACCATTAAACATTTTCTTGTCATGAACCAAAATGCCTAGGAGCTATAGCATCAGAACAAAATGGTCTACTAAGTTTGCAAAGCTGGTTGACCTTGACCTACATTCAAGGCTGTTATAATATTGACATCTTATTATTGGCTAGATAAGATGTGATAAGCTTTGTTTGTTATGTCTTGTATTTGTCTGGGTAGTTCAGTTGGTAGAGCACTTGCCTATAAGTTTGATCACTGGTCCTACTCTGCATTTTTTCTCCTTCCTGTTACAATTGTTTTCACTACATTATGTCAGTTGATGGATTGTATGAACTAATAAGCTTCCATTCTTCTGTTTGAATAAACAATTCCATTTTATTTACAAATTCAATGCACAAAAATAACTTTAACTTAAGTTTATTCAATATACAAATGTACAGGTATATATTGTATATATTTATATTCACACACACCCACACACACAAACACACCCACACACATAGAGTTGTTTTCTGCATGATATTTTCACTGCACTTTAAATGCAACAAAAGCACTTTTTTTCAAAGATATACCAGTGTTGTGTGGGATTCTTCTCAACATGTAAACAAAAGGTAAAAATAGTAAAAATGACAGATGTTTATTTATTGATAAATAGCTCAATGTACTTAATAAAGTCAATATTTCTTAAAGAACCAGAATGTGTAAGTGAACCATTTTGAAAAACTTAATATTAACAAATGATTAAAACAAGTAACACTGAACTTGAGGAATTCTGGAAATCCCCACTAAATTTGGTTAATAGGAATCAATGATATAATTCTTGATTGTGTGTGAATAAAATATCATTCAGACAAAACAATGAACAATACAACTATGACTTGTCTGATTACTTTGTATGATTGATTGACAGGTTAGCTCTTCAAACTAAATTGCAGTCTGTTTTATTATCAGTCCTTTGGCAAAATTCAACCAGAAAATTGGAAAATTCTGACCAACATTCTAGATCCAAAAATGAAACAAAAACCAGCAAAATTACTGAATAAGTTTATAACAGAAATTCTATAAAAATCACTAGAATCTAACCATATTTTTCCTTTCATAGACAGAATCATTCTTTGTAGGTGTATGTATACTGATTATGTATTATGTAACTAATAATAATATTATACTGTTACATTATATACAATCATGTAAGTTAACTTATAGCTAAGTGTATCACACACACACACACACACACACACATTTATATATCTTTGAAGTAATAAGGGAATGTATTAAGTTACAAAATGAAAAATTTTCATTTGTAATTTTATAATATAATTTTATTAAAGCAGACGCTAACAGCGTCAGCTTTATTGCGATCAGGAAGGTTGACGGAAGTTTTTAATTGAGACCTCTATCGGCCAGATGCGACTGTTTAAGCGGGACATTCAAATGTTTGATAAGGCATTTCTTTGTCAGTTTCCACAAACACCATTATATATCTACGAGATTCTTGACAGAAATTACATTAAGAAAGCGAACAATAATTAAATGTATAATAATTAACAACTCAACTGGATACGTGAATAAAATTGTTGGATTTTCCACCTACCGTGGCTTTTCACATTTTTCCCACCACAACGATTCCCTCCCGCCAACGTGTTGTCGAACTTTTGATACGTGTGTACTCCATTAAGCTTAAATCGGACAAGAGAAAATGTTTTATACACCGATCTTTTAATTTTTTTATCACGTTTCTAATAAAAACATTTTAGTGTCAAACAATAACAGAAAAATATGTTCTGTTACGGTAATGTATGTATAAATGTGGAAAGGTACGCCACAGTGATTTAACGACGATTGGTCAATTTGATCACCTGATTGAATGGAGCTCTTTCATTGGTCCGTTGACTTGACCTGCTTTGAAGAACTTGACATATTTTAAGATTTATTATTGCTATTTATATTTCATGTAAACAAACAAGGAGAGATGGAACAAGTCCCGACTCCCGCAAATAAAAGTTTCAAAAATTAAATTATTTTAAATCATATTTCAAACATATTTTAATGTAATTCTCATCTTGGAAAACAGTTTTTTATCGCGTCTGTCGGTTGGAACAATCACATGGTCGTTTCTGGAATTCCCATAACAAACAAGTGAAAAACGTCACTTCCTGTTTTCATCAGAAAAAATGTCTTTATGATGAACTAGTGTAACGACAAGATTCTGTCTTCGATGATTTTTTCGGAAGTGAACATTAAATAATTTTAATCAACTTTCACTTTCATAGAAAATGAAAGCACTTATTAAAGGTATGATTTTATTGAGTTTACATAAAAACGTTAATACATTGCACATAGTATTGTAACAGGAGGTTCCTTAATATTCCTCAACTTGTGTCGTACTAAAGTTAACTTTAAATTAAATAGCTCAGTGGTTAAGGAAACCTGTTATATTAAGGTTAGGAGTCAAATTATAAACTAATAGAAAAGTACAAACAGTTGTCACAATAGTCAATATACTCTGTATAAGAGACTAGTAGTAACAATGTTAACTGTACATGTTTTGGTGTCTATTATAACTGATATGATGTAAAACACCAAGCTTGACTATCTCGCGGGACCAGTCACTATGTGACAAATTAGAACTCCAAAACCTCTAGTAATTGTGGTTTTTAATCTATGGCTATGATCCAAAGTCAGTTTTATATTCCAAAAATATTATTAAGAAAACTAAAATTCAAGCTATTACTTGCTGTTTATTTATAACAAAATGTAAATTTGTATAATAATAATACTGAACAGATATATTTAAAATAAACGAGAATTATTTGTAAAAAAAAAAAAAAAAAAAAAAACAGCCAGGAGAATGCACTGGTGATGGTTCCTACTTGAATATGAAGTAAACCCTACATATTAACAAAATTTCCTAAAAATTCACGAAGAAAAGGTGTAGATATCCATATAAAAAATACAAATCTTACAAAAAAAATCCCTAATGAAACATGTTTTAAGAACTATAGTTGAATGAAAAGTAACGCCAAAATTATAAGGGACCCCCCCCAATTTTAACCTAAACGCGTGTTTAATTGACCATCTAAGTCCTACATTCGGACTTATAAAAAGAGAAAGATTTAGACTTACATTCAGTCTAATGTATAGTGGGGTGAACGGGTAGAATCACCCCGTTTATATAGGCCGCTACGAGAGGGTGTGTGCCTAAATAACCAATGAAAAACGCGAAAGTAAATAACCAATCAAATTCCAAGATACAAATCCGCGAAGAAAAATAACAAAGATGGTGGCGACGAGAGGTAAATATGAAAGTGAAACTGATAAAAACATAAAATATAAAGAATCTGAAGGTCTAAGATGGCTAAAAATGAAATGTGATACAAACGGAAGTAAGTGAAAAGCGGTATATACGATGAGAACAGTAGTCAAGTTTGTCTAAAAATACTGCTAATAGAAATAATGTATAGTGAGAATCCGTAAATATAATAATTATAATAAGAGTTTTTTTTTTTAAAAAAAACATCACCGTTACAGTATTACCTGTTCCACGTTACGATGCAATGGCGCAATACACAATGAGATAAACATGTGAAAACAACAATTTATTGTAAAATTATTGAAAACAGCAAAGTTTCTTCTTGATTTTATCAAATGTTTATTTCAAGCGCTCTGCATCACATGTTGCAATTGAGTTTCAGCAAAAACGTGTCCGGATTTAGAGGAAAAAAAATTGCCGCCCGTAATTAGGAAATTTTAAAATTATCAAGATTTAAAAATTAGGGTGGCAAAAAAAATTCAAAATGGCGAAAAAAAAAATCAAAGTGGCGAAAGCTGTGGCGATATTTTTTTTTTTTTTTTTTTTTTTTTTTTTTTTTTTTTTTTTTTTTTTTTTTTGTAAACCAGGGGAAATGATGGTTTTGTGATTATGATATGCGGATGCAGTAAACTTACTGCGGTATTATTGAAGTCGGACGATTTGAATTTAATAAAAAATGTTAGAACTTAATCAAGAAATTGAAGTCAATAGTATTGATACTGAATCAAGAAATTAAATCCGAGGTAATTTGAACTGAATCAAGAGATAAGTCAAGATTATTTAAATTGAACTGATCAAAAAATTTAAGTCAAGATTATTTGAACTGAATTGAGAGTAAAGTCAAGATTATTTGAACTGAATCACGATTACTTGATCATGAACTGAATTGAGAGATTGAAGTCAAGATTATTTGAACTGAATCACGATTATTTGAACTGAATCATGAGATTGAAGTCAAGATTATTTGAACTAAATCAAGAGATTGAAGTCAAGATTATTTGAACTAAATCAAGAGATTGAAGTCAAGATTATTTGAACTGAATCAACAGATTAAAGTCAAGATTGAATAATTAGATAGAAGTCAAGATTTTTAAAATTAAACCACGAAACTAGAGTCAATAGTCAATATTATTTCTTGTTTGATTTTTATTTACAAAATATGTCACAAATCAAGAATAAATTGGAGTGCATGGAATAAACTGAGTTTGTGTTACTTTCCAGTCATTGGTACTTAAACTATTAATGAATGCATTGTATATTGTATATGCTACTATATTTTAGTATCCAAATGAGAATTGATGCTTTTAAAATAAACAGAGGTGAAATATATCCATTTTCTATTTCAATTTTTCTATTATTTCTATTTTTTTTAATCTATGTATTATTATTCGGTCATACATGTATATATATACATTTTAATAACAAAATTTGCCTACAGTCTAACATGTCCAAAATGAACCAGAATTCAAGACACAGAATTATATTAAATCTTCATCCCAGATGAAGATCATTATAGATTATAATGTAGAAAACTGACAAACATGTTGCGTTCATCCTGATATAAAAAAAACCATCAGATCCTTATACTTAACTCCCATTAATATTTGTAGGTACACATATTTTGTATAGATAACAAATATGGATGTACATTGCCATACTACAACAAAAAAAAGAAAAAAAAAAAAAAACATACATTGACCACTGATTTTATAACTTGCCACTTTGGATGAACAACATGATATAATAATGTCTATTATGTGTATTAAGTACTTTTGAAATTTGTAAAATTTTTGTTAGTCCTCATGCTGTTTTATAATGAAAACTACCAGTATATCAAATATAAAATGGGTTTGACTGCAATGTGAAACTTTGGATAAGCTATGGCAGAGTTTTTGGAATTCCGTGTCAGAAATGTAGTAGAATGGTGTTAAACGTTTAGTAAATATTATTTCATTGCATATTGAATGTTCAAATGCAAGTTAAAGGGAAAATATATCACCCGTTTGCATGGAAACTGACATAACTTTCACACAAAGCAGTAACATTACCAAAGCAGATTTGATCTGATGCTTAAATTGTATATGCCATTGTGTCTTGTTAAAACATACTTATGCATGCTAGATTTTTGTGCCCTTATATTGTACATTTTTTTGGTCGAAAGAATTTAGGGAAAAAAATAATAATAATAATTCAGAACTGATATAATGAAGTGCAAGTAACTTTATGTCTTGTTTAAACTGAACACATCATGGCATTAAAAGTTTGTTATAGACCTAATATCCATTGTCAAGTATATATCTCAGGATAATTTTGCACTGATGATGGTTTAAAATGGAATTTAATCAGCATGTTCATTAATTTTCATTTGCCATAAACTTTGGTGAGAGGCATGAGTTAAAAAATTCTGTACTTTACCATCATAAAAAATCATAAAATACTCATGAAATGTGTTTTCTTTCCACATCAATTAACTTTGAAGGTACATAGAAATTCTATCAAAATTAATGTTGGCAGGTGTTTCATTGCCTTTGTTACACTATTGGATATTGTTATAAAAACGTATAAACGCTTTACTACATCAATTGATAGTGGAGACGTGATACAGCATGCTACCATGCTACATGTTGGATCAAATAATTCATCACATAATATTTTGGCTAGGATAAAGAAAATTTTTAACAATGGCATCATGTTTGGAAACATCTCTTTCTACAGTGGGATATATATATAATTAATCTCTACAGACTAAACATTCAGTCATATTTTATTTGATTCTCATTAATTTGATTTATGATTTATTACTAATACTGGTCATGATCAGTAATGAGGCATGTTGCAATCATTGAGTCGTCTGCTTTCAGTACTTTCAGTACTTTGATTTATAATAGAGCTTTAATAATTTATTATGATGAACAAACATTACTTCAACAGAAAATTTCACATATATTGAGATGTGATCAGCTGAAGCATAAATCGAATATTTTGAACTAAACATTAAGCCATATGCTAAATGCAAATTTAGGTATTTTTAAAAAAATTGTTTTTAGCATGTACAAACGTTGCCCAGTAGGTTAAGTATTCACTTACTAGGAAGAGATATAGTCTGGATTTCTAGTCTTGTCAGATACATGAAACTGGTTAGTGACTGGTTTTTTTTCAGTCAGATACATTAAACTGGTTAGTGACTGTTTTTTTCAGTCAGATACATTAAACTGGTTAGTGACTGTTTTTTTCAGTCAGATACATTAAACTGGTTAGTGACTGGTTTTTTTTTCAGTCAGATACATCAAACTGGTTAGTGACTGTTTTTTTTCAGTCATTCTTAATTATATGAGTTCTTTGTATAAATGTTAAATATAGTAATTTGTTTTTATCTTAGAGTCAAAATTATTTCACTTGTATTAATAAATATTCAGAAACAGGTCAATCAAACTAATCAGGACAAACAATGAACCAAGCAGTCTATAAATAGAGCTACTGCAACCATTTAAAACAAGAACTTCCTATTACCTGTACAAAAGGCAAGAGGGAAAGTACAAATTAACTTCCTTCATTAGACTGGAAGTCATCATTAGATTTATGTTTTAGCACTAGTGTACAGTTCACTGGTAATGAATTCTTGATGTGCTGTCCTTGAATAATGCCTTGAACAATGTTTGGATTTTGTAGGGGACCAGCTTCCTTTGTTGCTTGAATATTAGTTATGTGTCTTTGAATGTTGTCTACTTCATCTTCTCTGTAAACAGAACCTTGCATTATTTTACTTTGATCCTTATTCTGTCCTTCAATATTGTCTACTAGACTTTGTTTTTGAACAGTATAACCTTGACCTAGTTTAGTTATTTGTCCTTGACATTCATTTTGACCTTGTACTTGTCTGTAAACAGTATATCCTTGACCTTGGTTTTGAGTAACATGTGATTGGTTATATTGATGCTGAGTTCTAGTTTTACTTTGTCCTCGAGTTGTCTGCTTACTTCTTTGATTAACAGAAACAATCTCTGGTGTACATCCTTCATTATTTCCTATTTTATTTTGCTGTACCTCTGGTGTACATCCTTCATTATTTCCTATTTTATTTTGCTGTAACTCTGGTGTACATCCTTCATTATTTCCTATTTTATTTTGCTGTACCTCTGGTGTACAACCTTCATTATTTCCTAATTTATTTTGCTGTTGGTGTTCCTTTGAATTAAAATTAATTCTTTGCATCTGATCTGATCTTATATTTGTAGAACACTCTTCATTCTTATCCTGAACCTGAACCTTATCAATAACTTTCATTGGGTAAACAGATACTTTACTCTGCTGGACTGAAGCAAAAGGACTTCCTTGAGAATGATGAAACATTTCTTTGGAAACATATTTATTTGGTAGAAAAGCAGGTAAAGACGTAGAAACCAGTGGATTAGCAAGTGATGTGACTGAGATATCTTTTGCTACTTGATGTCCCATCTGATTACATGTCTGTGTTGTCATATTTACAGAACCTAATGTTGATACTGATGATACATCATTTATGTTCTGAACTGCTGATTTGTTTATGATTGCCATGGATACTTGTTTAGGGACAGAAATGCTGGTCTCGCTAGAAATTGCTGTTGAAGAAGGTTCAATCATAGGTTGTATCATAACCTTTGAAGTTTCACCTAGAGTCGATGTAAACATTGTGGTTGCTGATGACTCCATTACACATGGTACTCTTTGGTTTCCTGATTGTGTAGGAGGTACTGGACTAAAATTAACAGCTGCATGACTTGTTGATAATGGCAGCTGAGACGTCAAGTCAGAATTTTGAAGTAACTGAAGGATATTTGCAACTTCTTGAGGCGAGTTTGTTTGCAACTGAATGTTTAACTGTAATAACCGTTGTTGTCCCGACACACTGTCACCAGTTGGTGTTAACACTATTTGTGTAGGGGCAACCATTTGAGTTTGTATTGGTACACTAGGTTGTTGATTAACAATATCACTAGAGGGAGCCACAATATTACTTGATTGCATAACAACATGTTGCTGAGGAATTTGTCTAACAATACTGTCACCTGTAGAATTCAGAATAGTTGGTTGTGTTATTTTTAATTGGGACGTTCTGACAGGTTGTTGATTTGAAATTGAAGGAGAACAATTTATATATTTCTGATGTGAATAATCCTGTTGAGTATTCATTTGTGTATTATTTCTATTTAAAGTAACTGAACTAGTGTTATTTTCATTCTCAACCAGAATATTGGATGTATTTTGTTTATCAGCAACAATACCTGACTCAGGAGAGGAAGAATGTTCTTGGATTTGCCCACATCGTGAAACTGATACAGTTCCTCCATTTTGTGACTTGACATTTAAAATTTGAGCAACAGGATTTACACCTGAACTAGAATCCATTACTTTACTTGATTGTTGTTCTACAATCTTTGTCATATGAGTTATTACTTTACTTGATTGTTGTTCTACAATCTTTGTCATGTGAGTTAATCCAGGGACTACTTGACTTTTGTTTTCTTTGTTTTTTTGTCCAACTTTTGTTACATATGTTGTGTTCTGTTGATCATGTTCTTTATGATGATTTCCATTACTTGTAGAGAGTAATTTTGAGAGTGGAGGATGACAGTATTCTAGAGTGACATTCTGAGATGTTTCTGTGTTTACTTTAGTGGTGTTTAATTGACTATTTTGGACACGACTTGCTATTTGTGTCGGATCCAGTGCACTGCCATTATTCAATGTTTCTACAAACCTTACTGGAACAACAACCTTATCGTTGTTTAAAACATGTTTATTTGTATTATGACCCTCATTGTTAACTTGTTCATGTGTGACAACAGAGCCTTTCTGCATTTGGTTTAAAATTTGAAATGCTGCATTATTATTTAAAGACAATGACATATTTTGTTGTAAATATTGTCTATTCTGATTTTGATTCACACTATCATCTTGTACTTCAGAATGGTTTTGATTAGAACCTGTAGTGTTTGTCTGACCTTGACCTTGTTCTTTGATTCCGTCTCTTGTCTGCTCTTTTAAGTGATCACTCTTCAAAGTTTGAATTGGTTTCTTGGATTGTAAAGTCTGATTGTTGGCATTTCTGACCTGGAAAGCAGAATTAGCCGATGCTTTAAAGCTTTTTTGTTCCTGCGACAGATAATTTAATACATTAACATTTACTGATGGTAATATTTTATCATGGGTTCTTAATAATACATCACTGGTGTTCTGCACTTTGGGATGCAATAAAGATTCACTGGTATCCATGTTATTGTTATTAAATTTATTTAATTGGGATGTTTCTGTACTCTTTTGTAATGTTCTAGTATGTTCTGTTTGAGTAAATGTTGACTGGTTCATTTGACTTGCTAAATTTGCAACATCTGGATTTGATAAAGAAGAAGAAAATGTATTCTGATTGGATACATAACTTACAGGTGTAATTTGATTGGATAAATCTTTGTTCAATATATTTCCATGCAATGAAGATTTTTGGCCATTCATTTGTTGTCTTACACTGGCAGATGGTGTAGGTGTAATAGGCTGCTGATCAGAAGCATGGATGGAAACACCCTGTTGCTGTGAAGTTGTGTAATTGAACATGCTCCTATTTACAGGCAACTGTATAGCAGCTGCACTAGACAAGCTCTGATTAACCAGTTGTTGTGAAGTAGCATGACTGGAAAAGCTTTGATTAACCAGTTGTTGTGAATTAACCTGACTGGTAAAGCTCTGATTAACTGGTTGTTGTACATTAACCTGACTGGAAAAGCTCTTATTAACAGGTTGTTGTGAAGTAGCATGACTGGAAAAGCTCTGATTAACAGGTTGTTGTAAATTAACCTGACTGGAAAAGTTCTGATTAACAGGTTGTTGTGAATTAACCTGACTGGAAAAGCTCTGATTAACCGGTTGTTGTGAATTAATCTGACTGGAAAAGCTCTGATTAACAGGTTGCTGTGAATTAACCTGACTGGAAAAGTTCTGATTAACTTGTTGCTGAGAAGTAACATGACTTGGAATCGGTCTCTGATTCATACCCAGGACAGAAACTGTGTTAGTACTAGAACAATTAGTTTGACTTCCCTGAATTCCAGAAAACATCTTTGAACGAAATTGTAATGAGTCAACCGTGGAGGACATTTGCTTGTCAATTGATTGAGCTTCCAACATTGTTTTGTGTCCAATATTTTCATTTTGAGGAAGTTTTCCGCTAATATTTAACACTGATGATGAAATCTGTTGGTTCTTTTTTCCAAAAATTGTATTAATCTGTTGAGTGGAATTGGATACATTTTCTAAGATTTCAGACCTAGCAGCTGGTGAGATTTGCTGTTGATGGTGTGGTGAATTCTGTAACTTAGAAATGTTACTTTGTTGAGATTCTAAGACTGTTTGGTTCCAAGGAACAGTAATTGATTTGTCTGTCTGATCAGCTGATACATTATTACTATGCTGATCAGTTGACATAATTTGAAGATCTTCACCACCGGAATGTTGATTTTCCAACACATTCCTGGCTAAAGTGAAAGGCTGTAATACTACACCACTTGGTTGACTTTGTGAAGTACTTGTAATTCCCTTTTGATAAGGACCTTTCTGTGACAAATCTTGGGAACTTTTTGTTTTATCTTGTGAACTATTTAATGTCATTTGTGATCCATCACTTGAGTTCTGTATTGTAATCTGAGATTCCAATGATTGTATAGGAAGATTTGGACCATCAATCACTTGTGGCATTGAAGCAATGGCTACCGGTGGCATATAAGTTAGTTGTGAACTATTAAGCTGAGTTACCTGTATTTTTGTAGGTGTTGTGTTTTGTTTGCTTGTAGTCACTTGTTGTAAAGGTAACTGTGAGCTTATATTGTCTTGTGGCAAAATTATTTGTGGGACAATATTACCTTGTGATATATTTAATTGTGAATCTGAAGCAGTGTGTGACAAAGCAATATGTTGTCCTATGTTGTCCTGTGGCAAAGCCAATTGTGAACCTGTTGAGACTTGGGGCAAAACTATCTGTGAAACCATGGAACCTTGTGGCATAGCTATCTGTTGGCCTACACTGCCTTGTGATAAAGCCATTTGTGAACCTGTTGCAGTTTGTGGCAAAAGTAGCTGTGAATCAATGTTAGCTTGTGGCAAAGCTATCTGCATGCCTGTGGCAACATCTTGCATATTAATCTGTGACCCTGAAGCAGCTTGTGGAAAGCTCAACTGTGAGGAAGTTGGTAACTGTTGTATGGCTAGTTGTGAAACTGTTGGTAGCTGTTGTACAGCTAGTTGTGATCCTGGTGGAAATTGTTGTAAAGCTGGTTGTGATCCTGTTTGGAATTGTTGTACAGCTAGTTGTGAAACTGTTGGTAGCTGTTGTACAGCTAGTTGTGATCCTGTTGGAAATTGTTGTACAGCTGGTTGTGATCCTGTTTGAAATTGTTGTACAGCTGGTTGTGATCCTGTTGGTAATTGTTGTAAAGCTGGTTGTGATCCTGTTTGAAATTGTTGTACAGCTGATTGTGATCCTGATGGTAATTGTTGTACAGCTAGTTGTGAAACTGTTGGTAGCTGTTGTACAGCTGGTTGTGATGCTGTTGTAAATTGTTGTACAGCTGGTTGTGATCCTGTTGGAAATTGTTGAACAGCTGGTTGTGATCCTGTCGGTAGTTGTTGCACAGCTAGTTGCAATCTTGTTTGTAATTGTTGTACAGCTGGTTGTGATCCTGTTGGAAATTGTTGTACAGCTAGTTGCAATCTTGTTGGTAACTGTTGAATAGCAAGATTTGATCCTGATGGTAATTGTTGTACAACTTGTTGGGATCCTAATGATATTTGACTCTGTAAAAGATTCTGCTGGACAGAATATGTCATATTATGAAGATGTTGTAAGGACTGTTGTAACTGTGTCTGAGTTTGATGAATTTGTACATTTAGTTGTTCAATCTTCTGAATTAAGCTCAAATTCTGAAATATAAAAATAATAATACAGCCTTATCAAGAGCAGACTGAGAAAAGCATAAAATGTCATATTGTCAATCAAAATTTTCTTTTTATCTAACTGTGATAGTTTTAGTAAATAGGCCAAAACCACAAAAATTACTAAAATTACATTATTCATGGACAATATCTCTTGCTCACCTGGAACACCCTTATTTTGGTTTCTTTTTCTTTTTAAAATATATCTAATCAATAAAATATAAACAAACTCACTAGCAATATCCTTATTTTATATTATTTAATGCAATTTTATCATAAATTTTCTTTCAACTGGCTACACACTTTCAGAGAAGATTTTCAAAGATAGACCTTCAATACATAAATGAAGCCATTTATGGGTTTTTGCTATTTATAATAATGGCAGCCATCTTGGATTTAGGACAGACATGTCAGATAAAATTTTTAATTTATACCACCCAAGGACCTTCCACACTCAATTTCCTTTCAATTGGCCATGTACTTTCAGAGAATAATTTCAAAGATTTCGGCTAAAGATAACCCTTATTTGCATATTTTAATTTTTAATTGTAGCAACTAAAGACCTTCCATGATACCAAATTTTATTTGAATTGGCCAATTAGTTTCAGAGAAGAAGATTAAAGTTTATGGATGCACGGACACTTTATCGTGCCATAAGTTCACCCTGGTTCTGCCAGGTGAGCTAAAGACTCTTAAAAAAACTAACGTGACCTTGAAGTTTTTAAGGGCATTTTAAGTGAACATCAAATATATCATTATTTATGCATATAATCTACATATTGCATTTTACGTGGGAAAGTCAAAGACTTTTCTACTTATGTCATGGTTTGGTAACCAATGTACTGTATCTGTGTAAACAAATGTCAGTTTTCTTGAGCATTACCGTATACTTGTGTTCCAAAGAAATAGACATGTACAGCACAGCACAATCTTGGTGTTACAAATGCATGTCTGGTTTTATTTAATTCTATTTTGAATCCCACATTTCAGAGAAGAAAAGAAAGCAACACTGACAAACACAAGAGGCCCAATAGGGCCTATATTGCTCAACTGGTGCACAAATTGCATCAGATTTTGTGAAAAGTGGGGCAACCAAATATTATTTAAAACAAGAGGTTTAATGAGCTTTAATGGTCATTTGAGGACATCAGAACTGTGGTTGATGCTTATAATTGAAGCAGACATGGTCTTGAAATTAGTAATGGAGGGAAAGTAAGCAAAGATGTTGTGTATGCAAGTCAATGAATAATCATTATGACAAAAATAAGAATGGTTAACACATTATTATTTATGAAATATTGTTTATTACTATGCATATTTAGGACAAACAAAACATCTGAGCATTCTTTTTGTAACTATAAAAAATTGAATATATATTGTGCACAAGATCTTGTATTATAAGCCATGTTCATATGGAATGGAAAAGTTACATGCTATAGATTCAACTGTATCCTGCATGGATATTCAATGGAAATATAGGATCAGTACAGTAATGAGAAGTACATAAATAAAATTTGGAATCTGTGATAATAGATTGGATAAAGTAAATAGCAAAGTACATTAATTGTTAATTCTGAACAAGTATTTATTATACAAATAAACAACATATCACAGCTGTCAAATCAGAGGAAAAGATTTTCAAAGAATTGATAAAACATTACCCTTCATTTAAATAATTCGTAAAAAATTTGGTCAACAAAAATTTTTCAGAAAACCTATTATATATGTTGAATGCCCGGCTATCTTCTCTCTACATTTCAAATTTGAACAAAAACAGTTAAAAAATGACTCAAAAATGGCTATTTATGTGGTTTTGCTATTTATAGTAACAGCTGCCATCTTGGATGTCAGTCGGGATCGTCTGGTACAAACTTTAGTCTACCCAACCTAAGGACCTTCCACACTGAATTTGGTCCCAATTGGTCCAGTGGTTTCAGAGGAGAAGATTAAAGTTTACGCATGCATGCCTGCATGCACACACGGACGTACGAAAAACCATGCCATAAGCTCAGCTGGCTATAGCTAGTTGAGCTAAAAATCAATGAACAATAAATAAATAAAACAGCTTCCCCTACACACACACATAGTTGCAGAGGAATCTGCTTATTTCTGGGTTGAAAATTTGCATATTAACTACAGTATATTAAAAGCATGTACATGAATAGATAAACGAACAACAATGACTCTGTGAATGGATATATACAGAGAATCTCTATGAAAACAAAAATATTTATTAAAGAATCAAAAGAAGACTATGTACATGTATAACTTTTAATCGGTTGAGATCCCCACCCCAAACAGACTTCCATGACTACTTTCCTACATGCAGCACAGTCAGTGCTTTGATTAAGATAATTTGAAATATTTTAAAATTTAAATTAAGCAAATATTATCTAACCCATCAAAATATAAATGACATAAATCTCATCTTGCCCATAGAAAATATAAATGACACAAATGTCATCTGGTCCATCAAAAACTATAAATGACACAAATCTCAACTAGTCCATCAAAATATAAATGACACAAATGTCATCTGGTCCATCAAAAACTATAAATGACACAAATGTCATCTGGTCCATCAAAAACTATAAATGACACAAATGTCAAATGGTCCAACAAAATACAAATGACAAATGTCATCTAGTCCATCAAAATATAAATGACATAAATGTCATCATGCATGCAAGAATTTACATGCTGTGCTATGCTATAAGCTAACATAGCTTTATCAACCAGTTAAGCTAACTTCCAGTGCAAATCTTGTTACATTGAAAAAAACTGATCTTAAATTGTTGAGCCCTTTTGTAACAAAAACAAACTTTAATTTTTTTTTGTCAAATTCTTAAGCCTTCTTTTAATCAAACAAACCTGACATACAAAGTTTTACAATATACATGTATGTGGTATCACTTTATTTACCTGGGTTGTGTTGTCTGAGCCTCCTACCTGCTGCAACATGGAATGTTGTAAAAGTTGTTGTTGTAATGTGTGATGTTGTTGTAGTTGTAACTGTTGATCAAACATCTGTTGTTGTAACTGAAGTAACTGTTGTTGTTGTGTTATATCCAACTAAAACAAAACAAAAACAAAAATACACAACACACTTCAATCTGTAAGGATGAGTATTCGATTTTATAATGGAGTCATATTGAGTTTTAGATTGTTGGTTGGTCAGGGCATTTATCTTACGGAAACAAAAATGGTCCATGGTTTTGGATGGGACAAACCAATTCATTGTTTATTAAACATAAATTTTTTTTCAACTTTCTTGCTGATCACATTCTTTCCTTTAGCAATATTTTTACTTGAATGTCAAGGTAATCAGACCAATGAAAAACAGGAGCAAACTGAAGCATTATAAGAAGGTTTACCACTTACGATCAGCTATAGTAATTCAATTTTCTCTTGAAACAATCTAAGATGTATGTAAAACTTTGATTTCTTGTCTTACTCTACTGTATGCTTCATAATATATGTTATCTCTACTGTATGCTTCATAATATATGTTATCTCTACTGTATGCTTCATAATATAATTATATGTTATCTAGTACTGCTTTTATGTCCAGATATTATTCATTTTCCTTCATCTACGAACATGTGTTATATTTTTATGTAGGCACATTAAAAACTTGAACATAAAATTATTCTCACATTAACTGGGTTTGGTACAAGACTAATACTTGGTGATGATGATGTCACTTCCTGTTCTGATGTCACTGTCTCTGTTCTACATTTAGTTTGTTCTTGTTCTGAAATATCAAACAAGACTTACAGAGTTCATTTGTCCATTCATCAAGATAAGTAAAAAAAAGTTTTCGACATGTGATTTATCTCCATCAATTGTTACCATGTACTTCATTCTTATATTGAGACAATATTTAGTAAAAATAACGTTAAGACAATCGTGTTATCAGGAGATAAACAAGAGAAGCTGTTCAAACAATTCTTTTTTAATGTTGTTGCCTGTATAATGAAAATCACATCAAGACATGGTTTAGATTAAACAAATCCTGATGACCTCAATCAGAAAAATATTTTTTTGTTTAAACAGAATTACAAACATGTATATATTACTAGATCAGTATGTGTGGGCAGACAATTTCTTTCCAAAATTAAAATACAATAAGATATAATGTGTACATGTATTGAGAACAAATTACACAACAATATAAAAGTGTGTGGTGTGTGTGTGTGTGTGTGTGTGTGTGTGTGTGTGTGTGTGAACTGGTGCAGGTTATTTTCAGTCTGCCTTATGTCACAGATTAACATCCCTTATCACTCGGTATATTTTACACAAAAGCAGCTGACACAGGTTGAAGCAACATGGATTAGACATCTTTTGGTTTGACCACTCTTCCTCTGTAGCTTTTATTTGCTCCCTATTTACAGGAATTATCATAACCAGATGGCATTCAAAGATGGTTAACAACTTTTAGTGACTATAAAATTTTACCTTTTCATTGACCAAAAATTCAAATATAAAGAGATCCTAAGTTATAGACAGTTTTTATTTTTAAGTAGTTTACATATTTACTATGATACAAATGTTATTTCTCTAGACATGGACTTATTGTTTCTTACCATTTGAAGATGACTTCTTCCTGTTGTCTTTTTTACAACCAGCCCAAAATTTTTTAAGCCCATGATGGGGTGGTTCTCGTTCACCACCAGTTTTCAACATTTGATGGTTCACCTGTACAATGGTACTCCGTGATGAACCACTTACCCTGGTTATGAAATTATAGCAATTACACCGAACTCCAGCTGAAAAATGTAATGAATGAAAATCAAGATACATGTATTACTATTTAAAAATTGTAATTTTTTTTTTCAGTTTCAATTCCAAAGCAGGCTCTGACTATGACAGTGAATATAAAAATAAGTATGCACCAATATAAGGAGTTTACAGTATCAGAATCCCAGTTGACTTTAAAACTTTTTCAGACAAGTTTAATATCAAAACAAAACTTTAAAATACAATGATCTTATAACATCCATTAAATGCCTTTTACAAAAATTCTACTTCCAACATCAAAATCAAACATCCTTATTGTCACATTTCAAATTATCTTTAGTTAGTATAATTAGTATAAATTTAAAAATCACCAAAAAGATGAATATATATAATAGTATGTATATAAACAAAATGGATAGAACAAGGTATTGTCTTTACAAACCATTAATAGTCAAATATTTACAAAAATCCATTTCTTATTTGACAGAATGCTACATTATAATTGTTAACGATTATCCTCAGAATTACAGAAACAAATTCCTATTTGACAAACATTACAGTATTTACTGATAAACACTGCAGAAATTGTGAAAACATCAGAGTCTAATAAATATATGTTCTTTTGCCCAAGAAAATAAATGTGTGAAATTTGCTTAAAAATAAAATAAATATTAATATTTGATTTCAATTTATTATCATTTTTCTATTGGATGACTTAAAAAAAAACAAACAAAAAAAAAAAAAAGGATATTATATTTTTTATATTGCATACAAATAATTCATTTTCAAAACCAAAACCCAGAAAAATGTGAATATTCTTCTTACAAGCCTAATTTAAAGATTTCTATTATCTTAAAAACTGTAAATGTCAAGCATATGACAGGTTCTTGAAGAAATGGATGTTTCTATTCAAATATTGAAGGTTTTTTTTTTTTTTTTTTTTGAAAACATTTTACAAACTTATACCAACAATGCTGACTCGTAATTTTTATTCACATTAAATATCATAAGTTTTTACTGCAGGATATACATGTACCTTATTATTATACCTCACGGAAAATTCTTAAACTATTATTCGTCAATTTCTAATCACATGGTTTATAACACTTCACAATGTTTGAAGCAACAGCCATTATTGCCATGGGATATTGCATTGTTCACTGCTAGGCACGGAAACTTAAGACTGTCTATCACGGAAACTTCCAAGTAATTATACTTAAGATTATTTAAGTAATATACCAGTAACTTCTACAATTCTTTATCAGATATAATTTTAAGCATTTTAAACATGCTTTGTCGGACAGAAAGGTAAAAAAAATCACTTTTTGTTCGGTATAATAAAGTAAATAGTGCCCTTGGTTGAGGGAAATAAGGAGGATTGTCTCCACTTGGGAACTTTATCTCCTTCAGATCGATAAAAAAGTTCCTTCAAGAGACAATCCTCCATATTTCCCTTAACCAAGGGCACTGTTTATATATTATCTCCCTTTGTCATATATACTGTGGTAATCTAGTGATGTATAACTGTTTTCTGTATCAGATATTGTGTAATTTTATGACATTTAATCTGTAATGATCTTGATTGTTTATCACAGTAGATATTTATATATTTGTAGTATACTATATATGATTCCACAAACTGAGCTGCCCATTACAGTGGCACTATGCCGCTGTACTTCACATATCCTATAATATATACTGGACAAATAAATTTATTTCTTAAGTTGTGAAAAGTTTATTCAACAACATTTAATACTAATAAACTCAAGACATTAATGAAACATTTCATAAGATTTTTCCATCAATTCATTCACAGGTAATAATCTGAGGATAAACAAAGTATGATGAACCCTGAAAATGAAATGGAAATCAATATGGACCTTAAAATTAGAAATATTCTTATTAGAGGAATGATGTTATCATAGCGAGTAGGTCCTCTGTGGGCTTGGATAACAGCATCACATTGACTTGGGATGGATTGGATAAAGCCGCAAATCATATTTTGTGATTCTAGGCCATTCCTTATTTAGTAACACAGTTCCTTAGTGTTGAATAAACTTCACACAACTAGGGACCACGATAAAAATGAAGGCTGTTATTACCCCAGACAAAGACTAACGCAGCTATAAACCATTGAGCTACTAGATAAAGAATAAGACATTCATTACAGAAGCCACAGGATAAAAAGTAAATCAATCATTACCTGAGGGAGTTAACATCTCGGCTATGACTCGTCTAGCATCTGTTTGACTGTTACTAGCTCGTTCACGCCACTGTTGTAACAACTTTCGATGTGTCAGTGCCATCTGTAAAATACATGTATATTTCATTAACATATTTAATGAAGTCTATCTCTGTTAAACAAGTGATTGCTACAAATTACACAAGATAAAATAAACAAGAATATATAGGCCAGAAACGTACCCAAAAGTAGTGTAACAAGCAGCGAATTTAGCTACCTACCTTAACAAGTTCAAAATTTCTATATATTAGGTGAACTTGTCAAACTGTTATTACAAGTTGGGGCAGTACCAGTGCCATCTTCTCATTATCTTCCACACAGTAAAAATCCAAATAAGTTGACCTGATAGATCCTTCTGATAAGTCATTATGTCTGGCTGACCTGATGATCCTTCTGATAAGTCATAATGTCTGGCTGACCTGATAGATCCTTCTGATAAATCATAATGTCTGGCTGACCTGATAGATCCTTCTGATAATATTTAATTCTGGCTGACCTGATAGATCCTTCTGATAAATCATAAGTCTGGCTGACCTGATAGATCCTTCTGATAATCTTATTTGGCTGACTGATAGATCCTTCTGATAAATCATAATGTCTGGCTGACCTGATAGATCCTTCTGATAAGTCATAATGTCTGGCTGACCTGATAGATCCTTCTGATAAGTCATAATGTCTGGCTGACCTGATAGATCCTTCTGATAAGTCATATGTCTGGCTGACCTGATAGATCCTTCTGATAAGTCATAATGTCTGGCTGACCTGATAGATCCTTCTGATAAGTTTAATGTCTGGCTGACTGATAGATCCTTCTGATAAATCATAATGTCTGGCTGACCTGATAGATCCTTCTGATAAATCATAATCTGGCTGACCTGATAGATCCTTCTGATAAGTCTTAATGTCTGGCTGACTGATAGATCCTTCTGATAAATCATAAGTCTGGCTGACCTGATAGATCCTTCTGATAAATCATAATGTCTGGCTGACCTGATAGATCCTTCTGATAAATCATAATTTTGGCTGACCTGATAGATCCTTCTGATGTCATAATGTCTGGCTGACCTGATAGATCCTTCTGATAAGTCATAAGTCTGGCTGACCTGATATCCTTCTGATAAGTCATATGTCTGGCTGACCTGATAGATCCTTCTGATAAGTCATAATTTCTGGCTGACCTGATAGATCCTTCTGATAATCATAAGTCTGGCTGACCTGATAGATCCTTCTGATAAATCATAATGTCTGGCTGACCTGATAGATCCTTCTGATAAATCATATGTCTGGCTGACCTGATAGATCCTTCTGATAAATCTAATGTCTGGCTGACCTGATAGATCCTTCTGATAAGTCATAATGTCTGGCTGACCTGATGATCCTTCTGATAAGTCATAATTCTGGCTGACCTGATAGATCCTTCTGATAAATCATAATGTCTGGCTGACCTGATAGATCCTTCTGATAAATCATAATGTCTGGCTGACCTGATAGATCCTTCTGATAAGTCATAATGTCTGGCTGACCTGATAGATCCTTCTGATAATCATAATGTCTGGCTGACCTGATAGATCCTTCTGATAATCATAATGTCTGGTTGACCTGATAGATCCTTCTGATAAATCATAATGTCTGGCTGACCTGATGATCCTTCTGATAAGATTATGTCTGGCTGACCTGAAGATCCTTCTGATAAATCATAATGTCTGGTGACCTGATAGATCCTTCTGATAAATCATAATGTCTGGCTGACCTGATAGATCCTTCTGATAATCATAATGTCTGGCTGACCTGATGATCCTTCTGATAAGTCATAATGTCTGGCTGACCTGAGATCCTTCTGATAAGTCATGTCTGGCTGACCTGATGATCCTTCTGATAAGTCATAATTCTGGCTGACCTGATAGATCCTTCTGATAAGTCATAATGTCTGGCTGACCTGATGATCCTTCTGATGAATCATAATGTCTGGCTGACCTGATAGATCCTTCTGATAAATCATAATGTCTGGCTGACCTGATGGATCCTTCTGATAAGTCATAATGTCTGGCTGACCTGATA